>JACEEZ010003531.1:13515-32933 GCA_016584305.1 Chionoecetes opilio | reverse complement strand
CGAGATGTGAACAAGTAGTGTTCAGGAAATTTGTGTGTAAAAATGTAAATTGTAAATTGTAAAATAAATAACGCTATGTGAGGTAAACTTGAATAGTTCTGTTAAAGTTAAGCCACTAATAAATAATTCAGTAACAATTTGAGTATATTCTAGAAAACAAGCTCCTTAAAAAAAATTTACTCACGAGATAGTGTAGAGGGGAAATCTCAGCATTTAAGGTCCGCCACATGAGTAGCTTTAAAGTAATGGTCCAGACCCATTTTTTTTTGTCTAATTATGTTGAATGGACATTCAAAACACCTAATCCACCAAAAAGAATTGATTTCCAGGCCTTATTTCCGTAAAAACACGATTTTTGTGAAAAGCGCGCGAAAAAAAAAAATCTTCCCTCCAACAGGACTACGAATGTTATTAGCTTTAAGAAAAGGGGTCCGCTGCACGATAAAGATTAAGGACCGCTGATGTAGTGTATTTCTTTTTTTCCTAAAACCACAAACTATTAAAAAACTATCTTACATCAGCTATGCTGCTGAAACATTAAAACAGTTTTACATTTTATAAATAAAAATATCAAACAATGATAATAGTGCTGGCTACTTTGACATATTGACGCGGACATAAGTACTTCTTCCTTACAGCCTGGAGACGGGTAAGCAGATGCCATATCTACATGCAATCAGACGAAGTAGTTCCCTCAAATAAAAAAAATACCAGTATTATAGGTCTTTGAGGAAAAATTAGGCCGAGTATTACTATGGTTATAGTAGTTCTACTTAGATATGGAGTATTAATTAAATACATCCATTGCAAATTAGCCGAAATATCACGTGACTGCTGAACGCCAAATCCCTGGCCAGAGGCAGCACGTAACCCACCAGATTGGCAGTCCCAGCATTTGTTGTCCCTTGACCATGGGCTCAGACAGACAGACCGTATCACCGCATGATTTGTGCCAATGTATAGAAACAACAACGAAGATGGTTTGTCATGTACGAAGCAACTTTTAACTCTGAGCTCAGTGTACGAAATGACTATGGTTTCGTATACAATAAACCCTTCATGCTCGCGGGGGTTAGGGAACAGAGACACCCGCGAGTATCGTAAATCCGCGAGCATGACATTTAGTCATTCATTTACCCCATAGTTGTTTTGTTTTTTTGTTTTTTGTTTTTTTACATCACAAGGAACTGGCCAAGGGCACAACAAAAATGGGTAACACAAAGCCCGCTTAGTTGCCAGTCCCTATAAAGAAGACAGTAAGAGAATAAAATAAAAACAGAGGGGTAGGCCTATTTAGTTCGGGAGGTGTCTTGTAACTCTTCTTTTGAAAAGATTTAAGTCATAGGAAAGTGGAAAAATAGAAACAGGAAGAGAGTTCCAGAGTTTACCAGTGAAAGGGATGAAAGAGTAAAGATACTGATTAACTCTTGCATCAGGAAGATGGACAGAATAGGGATGAGAATGAGTAGAAAGTCTTGTGCAGCGAGGCCGTGGGAGGGGGGGGAGGCATGCAGTTCGCAAGTTCAGAAGAGCAGTGAGCATGAAAATAACGGTAGAGGAGAGCAAGAGAAGCAACATTGCGTCGGTGATTTAAAAAATGAAGACAGTCAGTCAGAGGAGAGGAGTTGATGAGACGAAAAGCTTTTGACTCAACCCTGTTTAGGAGAGCTGTATGAGTGGATCCACCCCAAACATGTGAGGCATACTCCATACATGGGCGGATAAGGCCCCTGTAGAGAGCAGGCAATTGGGACTTTTCAATTGTATTAAATTGTATTTCAATTGTACTAAACAACTTTTTGGTGTACAATTCTACTGGTGTACGAAACAACTTGTGTACGAACTAACTGCACCCCGTCCTTCATAAGGTAGTAATTGCGAGATATGGCAGGGTTGATAAAACGAATCTTAACCCAAACACATATACTGTATACCATTTATTATATAGTACAGTGCATTGCAACCATACTTTCACTTCTGCAAACACAAATCCACAGCCTGAGGCACCATCACCATCACAAGCAGGCCACTCTTTACTGTGAATCACCCAGATGCCCTGACAGGCCAGCGCTAGGCAGCGGCCACATGCAGGTCGGCAGGCAGGCTGCAGGTCTGCGTGTGTGAATATAATAATTTCCCCGAATGTAATCAAAACCTCAGAGGCTGAGTTCAGAGCTGCGTAAGATTTGTTGCAACCTTACAAGCCCATTATACCGCCAACCACATAAAAATTATTGAAAAACTAACTTAAAAAGAAAAATATATAGGTAAGCGTTTTTACCATGTTTATGGTAACAATCACAGTTACAGTAAAATAAATAGCTCTGTTTCTTGTTATTTAATAAAAACTGCACGCCTATCTCAACTCACTATTGGCCCTCCGATCAGATGCTGTTCGTGTTTACATAACGCACGTGTTTAAACCGAGGAACCAAAAAAGAAAATAAGTAAAATGTCAACAAAATATAGTTGCGGCAAAGTTTGTTTACAAATCAGCTGATTTGGCAAACTTTCATGGGACGCAAAGACGAAACAGAGTACCTCCTTGTAAATAAGCATATATAGAGTGTTATTCCTCTACTTTAACATGAAAATATCAGAAATGCTCTATCTTGTCTCATTTTCTTATGAGATCAATGATCAGTTTTGGTACGTATTTACCCCAGCGACAAAAAACACTTGCGGGGAAATCAGACCCGTGTAATGTACATTGTACCCCCCACGGCACATCACGGTGAGGATTAACTGCTTATTTGCACTTGTTTCTTTCGTTTCAGGTTGTTGCATGCTAATATGAAATTAGTTTAAGGATGGGATAGGGTGTCCCAAGATCATAGAGGGAAAATATTAAACATGTTTTTTTCACTTGCTCGTGCTTTATTTCTGTTTACACATGCATAAGAAGAGTTTCTGTGAAATTAAATGAAATTCGGAGAATATTTAGGGGTCCCAACAAACTGAATAATTTTCTAATAACCTTCAAAAACAAAGAAAAAACTCAAAACATCCCACATTTTTAGAAAGAAACTTATAAGGAAACCAAAACAGACAGTTTTCATTGTTTTCATTCAGAAAGCCTTCTTTTGAAGGTCCTCCTTCTTTTCCCGCCCCACAAGTTTCCGATGGTGGTGGACTAACTGGAGGAGATACTTCTCCTGTGCGGCCGACTTCGTGGACCCCAGGTAGCGCTGGACTAGGGCGATGCCCCTCTCCGCGGCATCGTTGACCACTCGGAGGCCAAGTGCCCGTTTCCGAGCGTCCTTGAATCGGTCGTCCTCCTCCCACAATGCCAGGTCCTTTGCCAGGAAGCCCTCGTCCGCGTCGAGTTTCTGAAAGAAGGACCGTGTCTTCGAAGTGACGAAGGACGAGAGGGAGGAAGACATCGTCATCTTTTTTCCCTCCAATCGCTTGAGTTCCTTCTTCGAGGCGGGCTTGTCCACATCAATCCTTGAGTCGAAGAAGGCCAGTCCCGCGTTTTCCTCGGAAACGTACCACAGGTGGCGTCGCAGGGCCTGTTCTGCTGCCTTGGCAACGGTTTGGTCAGGGTATGTCTTGAGGATCTCGAGGAAGAGCACGTCGTTCAACGGAGCTTTCACAGAGATCGGTGCCTCATGCCATTGCTTGCAGTACACCAGAGCAACGAAGAGGGCCACTCGTTCCACTCCGGCCTTCTCTCGACCAGTCAGCGACAGCTGGGATTTCAGCATCTGAAGCTTGAGGCAGTAGATGGCCTTGGCTATCCACCTGGCTTGATGGAGAGCTCCAGGACGGCGGAATGGTTTGGCTGGACCTTCACCACCGAGGAACAGGTAGGAGAGACGGAGAAGTTCTTCATAGTTCTCCCTGGGATGGTTCTTCGACATCAGAGCCTCCTTCAGGAAGGCCAATGCGTCGTCCTTCAGCTTGCTGGCAGTGTCATTGGTGGTGAAGAACTCTACGAGGTCCTCCGATGTTTCCACCGTCTCTCTCTGCGAATCAGCAGGCAGCCTGTGAGCGCGAATTGTCGTCCCTTTAAAACGTGTCCCGAGCTGGCCATACTGGCCATATGAAAATTATAATGGTATCGTTAGAATCCTCATAAAAATCCGCTTTTATTGGCATTTAAACCATAAAAAGTTGACTCAGGAAGTTTCGAGCTACGAAGTGGTGAACGTAAGTATTTCTCTTTACTCTTTACTCAATATTTTTTCGGAGTCGGTAAATTCTGCTATTTATTTGCATTTCTCGTTATTTTTTTCTTTCATAAGGCAGAATAATCTCTTGCAAAACCAATGATATATAATAATGCCAGGAAAAAAGAATACACGTTGGTGAAATTGATAACATAAAAAAATAATTCGCCGCACAGTCAGGCCATTTCGCGGGGCCCCTTAGGGAGCATAAGACGGATGTCGCAGTGGACGGAAAAACTTATTAAACTTTTCGTGCGTGAGAGGGTTAAATTATTTTTGTGTTGATTGTTTCTTTTCTGGTTTATAATATTTTGTTGAGAGAACAGAGGGTATCCTGATAACCGTAGTTTTTTAAATGTCAAAACTTTCAAAATGGAAGCTGTGTGTAGGCTGAAAAGAGATAGATGCATATTGTTTGAAAGTTGCATTTTATGTCAAGAATCTAAGCAAGACAAACTGCTAACGCCAAGTGCACAAGGGTTACTTATAGTTAAGGAATCTGCGCACAGTAAGTCAAAATTAAGATATCCTAAAAACAGAGATGCCACTGAACGTGTTCTCGGTTTAGATGCCAAAGATAAACAAAATGTGGTGTGGCATCGGTCCTGTTATGCTTCATTTACAAGCAGGGCACACCTATCGCGACTTCAGTCTGTCCAGGAGCCAAGAGAATCAGCTTCTATTGCTTCTTCTGCTGGTCCAAGCAGGCCATCATCATTGCTTCGAAGCTCATCGGTGGCCATCAATTGGAAATGCTTGCGAATGTGCAATTGGAAAGCTTGCATATTCTGCCAAGATATAAACTCAAAAGTTAAACCGTCATCAGTCACTACAATGAAGACGAGTGACAGGATTTTGGAGGCCTCAAAATTCACTACCATGGTGGTGGTAGTGTCCACTCAATGACTACGTCTTTAGTCTCTGAAGAATCTCTCGTTTTAGGGGTTTTTCGAAGAAAATGCATCAATCAATCAATCATTGGGGGTATACGCCGGGGGGCGCGTCGCCTCGCCCACCCTACGACGCCACTCCCGGGGGTCACCACGCGCGAGTTCCCATGCAGGCTCCTTTCCCATATCAAGCAGCTCTCGACAAGAAACATCAACTTGCCCCAGCCACGAGCCTTGTGGGCGCCCCCTTGGCCTCCTCCATGCCGGATCGTCTCTTACAGATACAACGTGATGGGAAGGATCGGTTTCAGGGTAGCGTGCCACATGCCCATATAGCCGAAGTTGGCGCTGACGGACTATGCAGGAAATAGGCCTCGATTCAGTCTCACGGTGCAATCGCTGATTTGACACGTAATCATCCCAGCGATACCCCATCATTCTGCGAAGACACTTATTACCAAAGGCATTGATTCGTCTCTTCAAGTCACTATTTAGTGTCCATGTCTCACAACCATAAAGTAAGACAGGGATCACAAGCGACTTAAAGATCCGGATCTTTGTCCTCCTGCACAGGTACCGACGACGCCAAATACTCCCGCTGAGTGAGTCCATAACACCGTGGGCTATGCCAATCCACCGTAAGACTTCTTGACGTCAACCGCCGTCATTATGGACTGCGCTACCAAGGTATGTAAAACTTTCCAAGATCTCAATGTCCTCGCCACATGCATGAACAGACTGTACTGCTTCATCTAGTAAGTCTCCAAACACCTGGACCTTGCTTGGTCTTGAGCCAGGAGACCTCAAATCCCAAAGGATTTGCCTCCTCGTGCAGCGCCTCGAGAGCCATCACCAGGACCTCCGGCGACTCAGCAAAGATTACTGCATCATCGGCAAAAACAAGATCAGTGATCTTGGTGTTGCCGACGGACGCTCCACAATCACTTTGATCTACAACCTTGTCCAATACCCTGTCCATACAAGCGTTGAAAAGTGATGGGGCAAGGACGCACCCTTGCCTCACTCCTGTATTCACAGGAAAGAAGCTAGATACACCTGCCCCACACTTCACAGCACTCTCAGTCCTAGAATACAGACCAGTTATATAGCATGGGGTGTGATATTTTCTTTCTGCAGCAATAAGGTCACTTACACCCGCAAGATCGACCGATAGACGTTGGTCAAATTTTGAGGCCTCCAAAATCCAGTCACTCGTCTTCATTGTAGTGACTGATGACAGTTTAACTTTCGAGTTTACATCTTGGCAAAATATGCAAACTTTCCAATTGATGGCCACCGATGAGCTTCGAAGAAATTATGATGGCCTGCTTGGAGTTAGTATGCGACGTATCTCTACTTGGTCTCATTTTGCAGCTCAGATCATTTCCTCGATCGCAGGCTATTTTAAAATTTGAAAAAAATTGAGGAAATTACCAAAAATGTGAGTATAACTTCGAAAATGTGAAAAATTGACATTACTCGACAGAAAAATTTGGCAAACATGTTTTTTAAAGATACATTATTTGTTCTCTCGTGACGTAGCGGACTAAATTTCCTATCTATTAATATATTAATTACTGTATTTAGACCAAAAATAACGCGTAAACATGAGAATAAATTTGACGAATAATTTGTGTCACCAGGCCTAACTCGCCCACGGCAGTAGATGGGCGTTTCAAGGACACCGTTAGAGATACAGCTTGGCAAACACCAGAAATGGATTCAGCAGAAAAAATACCCCTAGAAAAGTTTGTTTTGCCAATTTTTACTCAAAAATGCCTGTGTGTTAAGTTATCTCAATATTGTCCCAGTCTAGTATGTTTATTGCCTAGGTTTACGTGTATTTGTATTAGCGCGGGAGGGAGGAAGCTCCTGGGATGACGTCACCGAGCCATGGTGCCGTTGTCTGCCAGTTGTCAGCAGCGTTTTCGAAGCTCGGGGAATTTAGATTTTTATTGCGGATTATTCAAAAACCGCTGACTGAATGCAAAAAGTGACAACATATTGTTGATACACTCGATAATGGCTATACTCTAACTACATAAAATCAGGAATGATGAAATGGTCTGGACGATTACTTTAAAGTCAGTACCAGATTAATATAATATGCTTTTTACATTGATACAAAATGCTCTCATATGACTGCTATGGTTTCGAATTAGTAGTCAAACTTGACTACTAGAGTAACGACACGACACCAGGTATGTACGAAAACTCAAAATCAGTGCACGAAACAACTAACAAAACCTGGGTACGAAAAACTTGTGTACGAAGCTCCCTGTAACCATGAAGGACTAATCTTTTGTCATACACGTCTTCTACTGACCTTCAAACCTCTTGGCAAGCTGTTACTTCAGTCAAAATCACCGACAAAAATGATCTAATTAGAATAAATAGGTGTAACTCCGCCGTCGCCATCAGCACAGTCCAGAGACCGCGGGCAAAACCCTCCCTCACGGGCAGCAGTCATGCTAGGTTTGGTTAATGTTAGGTTTAGTTTAGTTTAGAATAAAAATAAACTAAATCTAACCTTAACCTAACCTTGCCTGGCCGCTGTCCGTAAGGGAGGGCTGGGATAGGCGCCCGTCCCACAGTCTGGACGGCGGATGTTGGCGGCAGATGGCGACGGCGGAGTTGCACTTATTTATTCTTATTAGATCCTTTTAGTCGGTGATTTTGACCCAAGTAACAGCTTGCCAAGAGGTTTGAAGGTTAGTAGAAAACGTATATGACAAAAGATTAGTCCTTGATAAGGTAGTAAGCGAGATATGGCAGGGTTGATAAAACTAAGCTTAACCATAGACAACTGTATACCTGGACTGCGCACGAGACAATGTTTTGAATTGCGGGGCTGCATAGGGGCCCGCGGGGCGCCCGACAAAGAGATATAGTGGTCTATGGACTATCATAATATAGACTGGTTTATCAGTATATATGATATACTGTAATCTTCGTAAATGTTTGTTCTATAATATTATCAAATAAAAAACAGTAAAACACGCAAAAGAAATGCCATTACGAGACTATGAAGAAATATGCATGAACTTAATATTCACATAACTCTTCGCCATTTAAAACTTTGCGAGTCAACTTTTATAATGAAGAGTGTCAATAGAAGCGCAACTGTATTAGCTTTCCATTGCTATATTTCGTTATCTGATAAATTAATTAGAACCATGCATAAATTAGCGTTAAATAAATAAATAAAATCATCAATCGGGTAATTTTCCCGATTGATGATGTTATTTATTTATTTATATATTTCGTTTTCTGATAAATGAATTAGTACCGTGTATAAATTAGCGTTGACTAAATAAATAACATCATCAATCGGGAAAATTACCCGATTGATGATTTTATTTATTTAGTTAACGCTAATTTATGCATGGTTCTAATTCATTTATCAGATAACGAAATATAGCAATGGAAAGCTAATAAAATAGCGCTTCTATTGATACCCTTCATGATAAAAGTTGACTCGCAAAGTTTTAAATGGCGAAGAGTTGAAGTGAATATTAAGTTCATGCATATTTTTCAGGCTCGTAATGGCATTTCTTTAGCGTGTTTTAAGTTTTTTTTTTGATAATTTATAGAACAGCTTTACAAGATTCAGTATATCAATATACTGGTAAACCCATCTATATGACCCGTTTGAAAATATATGAATTGAGGGGCCCCCTCAGCCCCCCCCCCTTGGCGACAGGCCGTATTCCGTGCGCAGTCCGTATACAGTGGTCTATGGCTTACCCATGTTTGTGCTACAGATTAATGGAATGGGTACCTTGTCTCTCGTCTCAAAAATCTCTCTCAATAAAAACCGGGCTCTCTCACGTATATATATCATAAAAATGGGAAAACTTCAAAGATGTGAAAAATTAAAACTCTCCCGATGGGGAAGAGATTCGGTACGGAAATCCCATAACCGTGCAAGGGCAAATTTCAAGAAGTTTGCAAATCTTTTTCCCCAGTAAAAAAGTTCGATGTCATTTGAGGGAGGTCATTTTGTTTGAAATTTTTGTTTTCCTCGAATATAAAAATGGGTAAGTATGCTTTTGCTACCTCTTTCTTTTTTTGCCCCCATCATAAATAAGTGATATAATTTTATTTTAATTAGAGAAATGCACCAAAAATTCACCCATTTATAACAATTCGCTTTCCTTTTATTATCTCTTTATTGTATTCTTTCATATGAATTGCTCATTTTTCAATATCAACACAAAAGGGTATTGGAACGTCTCCGTTTTTTAAAAAAGGGAAATTCTCCCAAAACAAGCGGAACTTTTGGGGAGGGGAACCTCGCTGCGAGAATTTTTTGGGGGGCGCCAGTTCCCCTGTATCATGGAGGAATAGGACGGGGGTCGGGGAAGGGAAACCAGTGACTGAAATGTTTTTTAGAACAGGGATTTAAAGGGTTGTACAAAGAGGGGAGGGGTTGTTACAGCTTTGGGAAAATTGACAGATAAGAATGAGGCTTTAAAGTATGAAAAGCCTATTTTTGGGTCCCGACAGAGCTAGTCAAAAGCTATGGATAGGAAGATCGCAAAACCCGGGGGAAACCGGGGTATCAGGAAACCAAATTCCCAACATCTGGTAACACATTTCAGGCTACACTTAGTAATCTAAAAAAAAACATACGTCTGGCAACGCCGTGCCATCTGCCCGAGCCGGCTGCCCCGCCACCGGGATCAGCCATCATAACCACCCCAAAATCATCCCCGGGGGAGGGGCAAAAAACTTGGCGGGAAAAAGGGGTGGGAGGCCAAAGGGCCGGCACTAGCTCTGTGGGCCCAAAATGGCTTTTCTACTTAAAAGCCTCATTTTAGGCCCCCTTAGAGCTAGGCACTAACAAACCTGCCACTTGGAGACGGGCAAAAGCCCCCGCCCCCCGGGAGGCAAAAGAGCAACTGCAAAATAAAAAAACGATACCACTAGTAACTCACCCGTAAAGCGAACGTCATGGGGGGCCCGGCTCCACCACCCCAGCCCCCCCGGGCGGAGGGGTTCCCAGGGAAACACAGGGAAGTCCCGACGAGTGGGACGGAAACGACCCACCAAACCGGGGGCCTACTCCATTTCCCCCTTCCGTACCCTCCCCAAAGGGAATGGGTGCGGGGAAAGGCCAAGCGCAGAAACCCCCGACGTCAGGGGCGCGGGGGGCTGACCCGGATCCGCCGACTCATGCCCCCCGGACCCGGGCCGGGAATCCCCTGGGGTGGGGGGACGCCATGACGGGACGCGGAACGGGAAACTGCAGGCGCACCCCCAGGGCTCGGAGCTCCGGGGAAACCCGGGAGCGCCAAAACCCGGGGCAAAAGGGGGTGTGCGGCGTCCCCCAGCAGCCCAAAGCCGGAACGACGACCTTTGGGAACGGGGGTCCTGCCGCTCGTTCTTCCCACACCTTGGGCGAGAGGGAGAGGGAACAGCGGACCCGTCCCCGAAAGGTCGCCAGGGGGGAAAGGGGGTCCCCCCTCAGCTGAAACCCCGAAACCCCGAGCCGGGGCCCCAGGAAAAGGCCCTTCTAAAGGAGGCGGGCCCGGGAGCGTCCGACCCAAACTGGTCGCCCTGCAGGACCGGAAAAACCTTCTCCAGGACCAAAGGGACCAGGACGCGGGGAGGGGGTTTTGGGTGGAACAAACCCCTCTTCAACAGGGTCACAGAACGCCGGTCCAGGACCAAACCCCAACCGTTTTGAGGGGTCAGCCGGGGCCGAAAGGTGGGGGAGAGGTACGAAGGACCCCAGGGGTCGGGGGCCAGGAAGGGGGAAAATCCGGACGACCGATTCAGAGACGTCACGGAACCCCTTGAGTTTAGGAACGACTGAAAGGCCTTCCCCTGAACTGTACGTCCGTAGAGGAGGGCGAAGAGCCCCCAACTGTCCTCCCTCCCGGTCCGAGACCGTCCGACGGAAAAGGGGTAGGAAACTCCGGGCGTTAGCTTAAAGGTGGAAAGAACCTCCCGGGGAGCTCCTCCAAAAAGCGGGGGCCCCCCTAGAGGAAACCGGGAGGGGCCCACCCTTCAGTTCGGAGAACCAGGTTGCGCCGGCCGAGAGGACCCCATGGCCCACCTTGCCCCTGTGGAACGCAGTTTTTGCTACCTTCAGGGGGACGCGGTGGCAGGGAGGGGAAACAGGTAAACAGGGCCCCCTTTTCCATCTTCCGTGAGGGGTCCGGCCTTCCCCGTCCGGGTCCCCCCTCGCAAAAAGGCCTGTATTGGGGCAGAGCGGGGGGACGAAAAGAGGTCCCCCCCGGGAGTGCCCCACCGCCGACAGAGAGCCGAAAAGCCCCCGGGGAAGCTGCCACTCTACCACGAGCCCTGGAAGCGAGACAGTGCGTCGGCCCACACTTCCCCCCCCGGGCGGACCTGGCAGACAGTAAAGGGGGAAAGGGGCCCCCAGGCCGAAATCTGCTCCGAAAGGGACAAAAAGGGCGGATCGGGAAAAGCCCCTTGGGGGGGCGAGACGTGGACTGCGCCCAGTTTCCATCTCGAAGCAGAGAGCCGTCCCATCGGGGAAATCGGGTTCGATCGGAGGAAGAAAAGGGACCAGCACTCCTTGCGTTGATGTGGAGCTGCGCTCCCCCCGGACCACCCGCCAAAACCCCCCGGGCCGTCGGGGGTTTGGTAGCCCCCCCGACCCCCGACGCCCCGCATCACAACCGTAGGGGGGGGAGGCAGCCACCCCTCCCGCGGAGAAAACCGCCCTCCACAACCACTCGTCTATAGTGGGGGCCAGGGGAGGACGGGCCCGGAGAAAGTCGCGGGGCCGCACCGAACGGCTGTGTTCACCCCCGGACAAGGCAGGGAGACAAAGACGGCCCAGGGGTGACTTTGCGGCAAGTTGGCGACCAGAGGGACCCCCAATGCCCCCTTGACAAAAACGGGACACCGGGGCCAGGAAGAGGCGTTGAAAAGCTTGGCCCATTTTCCCACAATCGGGACCGCAGCTAACGGGACCCCATTGCATGCCCAGCCAGAAAATGGGGGGAGAGGGGGTAAGGGAAACGGATTTCCCTTTTGCTGGAAACCCCATCTCCCCCCCCACCCCCAAAAGCTCGGTTCAGCATGCAAACCGCTTCCTCCTGAGACGGGGCGGACCCAGCCAATCGTCCAAATAATGGGGCAATTGACCCTGGACACCATCCCTGACCACCCCTTGGTGACCGCTAAAAACCCTCGGGCGAGGAAAGGGGCCGAAGGGCAGTCTGGTGCTGCCACGTGTCCGATCCCACCGGGAAGGCCAGAAGCCCCGGGAACCGGGGATAAAGGGGGACATCCCGTAGTGTCCTTGGATCGAGGGGGCCATCCAGTCCCCCTTGCCTCACCCAAAGGGGGGACCTGGGCCAAAGGTCAGCTACGGAACCGGGTGGTTTCGCACAAAACCGTTTTGGCGGCTGAGGGCCAAGATAAGCCCCCCTTCGCAGAGTCCTTCTTTGGGGACGTGAAATGCGGGAAAGGGAAAACCTTTCCCCCCGCCCTTTTCCCTCCAGGGGGATTTTCATGTCCACACTGGGCGGGGGAGCACTGTGGAACCGGCGCCAAAGGGGGTCGCCGAAGGGGGGGTAGGCATCCAGGGCCAGAAAACCCCTTTCGAACCACCCTGGCGGCCCAACCTCTCTGCGGCCCCGGCTCCCGAAAACCCCGGGCAAAGGCCCTGGGAAGGGGGGCTCAGAACGAAGGGGACCCCCGGGGGAAGGCTTTGGACAGTGCGGGCCCCGAGCAAAGGCCCGAGACCAGAGCCCCTGAACCCGGAAGGCCCACCCCGATGGGGCGACAGGATCCTGGGGGCCATCCACACGGGGGTGGCACCCTGGCGCCCTCCCACGGAAAGCCCCGACGAACATGCCGGACCCCCTCCCGGAACCCCCCCGGGCCCGGGCGGGCTGGGGGCCGGAGAAGCACCAGAAGACGGTGGGGGGGGTTGAGGGGAGACACTGCGCAAGGGGGGCTCCCCAAGACCTCCGAATCGAAGGGGCTAAACCGGAGAATCTGCTGTCGATCACTCCGGCAGGGGCCCCAAAAGCCCGCGCCGAAGAGCCCCGCGGGCATGAAAGGCCCTTCAATGGCAGGGCGGACCGCCCGGGGGAGGGAGGGGCCCAATCATCCAGGCGGTCGACAAAAGCCCACAGCCATCCGACCGGGAGGCCGGGGAGAGAGAAGAGTGATCCACGGCGAGGGAGGAGAGCACTCCGCCAGCGACTGAAGAAGGCAACAAAGGGTCAAAAAGGGGGGCGGTTGCCGCTCCTGAAATTTCCCCGGGGAAAAAAACTCCTCCTTCCCCGGGTTGGCCCCCCACGGGAGGTCCTTGGCAAAAAACGGGACCCCGGGGGAAATCAGCCATCCACGGAAACCCCGAGGCCGGGAGAACCGGGGGTCGGGCCCAGGACGAGAAAAGGGCCCCCCTTCACACTGGGGGGTACCCGCCTCCACACTTTTGGGAGGGTCCAGCCGGGCCCTTTATCCAGGGCACCGGGCTGGCCTCCGAAGAAAGCCACCTGGCATCCTTTCCCTCCACGCCGGGAAGCCACCCTGACCAAACTAGGCTCAGCCAGTAAGAGGCCCGAGCATCCAAAGCGGCCCCCGAAGAAACCGCAGGCTCTTCGAGGGAGCGTTCAGCGGAGAAAGGAAACCGGGGTAAGGGAAAAGGGCTCCGTCCCCGTCCCCCGGGGGCGACGCACCTCCAAGTCCGGGAAATGGGGGCCCCGGGGCCGTCCCCCAGACGACCCATGCAAAAAGCCGCCCGTCAACCGTCTCACAAGCAATCCGGGGGCATCGGTGCCCAGGGAAAAAAGGACGGGGGGAAAAAGGGGGGATCCCCCAAGGGTCCTCCGCAGGGGACGAGGGGAGTGCACCTGAAGGCACCCCGAAAAAAGCGAGGAAGGGCCCGGGGGACAGGGAAACCCCGGGGGGGGAAATCCCCGAACCGTCGTCGCTTGGGCACGGGGAAAGGGAGCCCTCTTCCCCGTCGGAGCCCCCAGGTATCTCCTCGACTACCACAGCTCGAAAGGGGGCCCCGGTGGAAAGGGAGCAGGGATGGGGACCCGCGCGCCTCGGTGTCGGGAATGGGACCCCGAAGTTAAGTGGGCCCCCCATTCTTTCCAGAAGGATTCCTGAAGACTCCCAAACCGACAACCCCCGGGGGCACAGGAGGTGAGGGTGGGGAAGGCCCAGGAGAACCCCGACCAGCCGTAGGAGCCCAGACCCAGCCCGGCAAGTCCCCGACCTTGGGGGTCGCGGGCCCTGGGGAGGCTGAGGAGACCCCCAGATCTTGCTCCACCGTAAACACGATCGACGCCCACTCATGGAAAACAGAGGCAGGGGGGTCGGGAGGTCGAGAGAGGAGGAGATGGACGACTTGGCAGGCCCCGCCCGGAACCCAGAACCTTTCCCCCAGGACAGACGGAAGTGGGTGCGTTTTCGAGACTTCAAAGCCTTCGACCCACCCTCCCCTTTAGGGCAGCATAGCCCGCCAGTAAAGCAGGGCACACCCCCCTCCGGGAGGATGAGCCCCAGCCATCCACAGCATACCGGGCAATCGGGGCGAAAAAAGGTCCCACAGAAGGCACGGGGCCCTGCGAGGAGCAGAACTGGGGGCCTCGGGACCTAAAGACACCGGGGGGCCCCCGGGGCCCCACAATTGTCCCCCCCTGGAAAAAAAGGGTAAAACAGTGAGGGGGAAAGGGACTAGACGCAACACGAAACGCTCCCAAAACCCCCCTGCACGCCACACGCCTGCCCCGACCCCCAGGGAAGTGGAGGTCAGGGGGGGGGGGGTCGACGTGGCACCAGGGACCGCCAACTCCCCTCCCCGGGCCCTGGGAGGGGGGGCGAGGGGGGCGGGGGAAAGGTTTGGGGACCAGCAAGGCGACGTCAAATCCGCCCTCTCACGCAACGTGGGAGGGCCGGGGCGTGGCAGAAACCGGTACCCAAAACCCCCCCCACGACCCCTGGGGGTCCGGCGGGGGGGGGGCGTGGCTGGGGGAAATACGAACCATCCGCCCATCTCGCTTAACGTGGCAGACCCGGAACCCCCGAACCCCCCCCCCGCACCGGCCTATGGGGGAGCCGGGCCGGGGGGGGGGGGCGGGCTGGGAAATACGTAACCATCCGCCCATCTCACTTACACGTGGCACCCGGAAAAACCCAACCCCCCCCCACCGGCCTAGGGAGGGCCGGGCCCGGGGGGGGGGGGCGTGGCTGGGGGAATTAACCATCCCCCATCCGCTTACACTAGCAACCCGGTGGGAGGCAGGGGCGCCCTGGCGGGAAAAAATTCCCAGGGGAGAAAAAGGGTGAAAACCGCGCCCCTTTGGGGGGTAGCTTAACACCACAGACACAGACACAGACACCGCCAAAATTTTAAGCACGCTGGCCCCCCAGGGTAAAGAAAAAACTACACTCATCCCCGTAAAACCTTTTCAGAAGGGTTACGAAACTGATTGGGGAAAAACTTTACACACACCCCCGTAAAAAAAAAAAAACACAGGTCTTCCATATGGCCTGAATACAAAACACGGTTTTTAGAAGCAGGTTTTTACGTGTGAAGCAAAAAAAAGAATGAGGCTCGTCCGCTGCGGACACCCGGGCCCCGGGCGTGGCACGGCGTTGCCAACGTATGTTTCTTTTTCAGATTACTAAGTGTCCTGGTAAAGTGTTACCAGATGTTGGAATTGGTTGCCTTATACCCCGGGTTTGCCCCTGGGTACGATCTTTCCCATCCTATAGCTTAGTGCACTAGCTCTAAGGGGACCTAAAAGAGTAGCTTAAAGGTTTACTATACAAACTGTTGGAGTATTTTATACAATATAGATTTACTGAGGAATAACTAGTGTAGAAGATTTTGATATAATAGCATTAACAGAAACATGGTTAGATATGTCAGGCAAAGTATTCAATCCAGAGGTTGAGATAGAAGGGTAAAAGTTATTTTACAAGGGCAGGGTAGGCAGGCGAGGTGGAGGAGTTGGCACTTTATGCAAGAGATACATTGCAGTCTTTTGCCAACAATGTTATAAAAACAGATGATAGTGTAGTCTATATGGGTGGAGGTTAGGGAGAGAATTGACAAAATGGTCTTGGGCATATTGTACAAGCCTCCAAACTTATAGAGAGGATTCAGTTCCTATAGGGCAAGAAAAAACAAGGCTTGTCGGTACGTAGATATAAGTGTTGGATCAAATAACAGCTAACGCACTACAATCACACAATTATTCACTACCGCAACCGGATTTCTAGAAGTCTTCAGAACCGCAACAGCCGTTTCGTAAGTGCGGTTGCCGTTGTGAAAGCCTAGTATAGATAGTATGTACGTGACGTCATGATCAAGTGATAAACAATAACAAAGCGACTCTAGCCGAGGAACCCGGGGAAAAAGTTTACTTCCATAGTAATTTATCCCCTACCAAATACATTTATGGTAACACACTTTGTGCATAATATGGTTTTAATTAATTTCACTTATTCTTTCATAATAATAGCAGGGTTGTAGATTTTTTTATTTATGAAGAAAAAATAATTGATTTAAATCAAATTTATTTGATTAAAACAATTTTTTTTATAAATATTTTGATGTTCTACATGAAATCTATCCACAACAGGATATTATTTAGTATATTTATAACTAAAAAGAGATAGAAAAAGTGAATAAAAAATGCATATAACATGAAATACAATGAATTTGCCACTCGGATGCCAACGAGCGCCTAACTTCTGATCTTTCTATAATTTCTGATTGGGACAAAGCAAACCTTGTTTTGTTCAATGCCTAAAAAGCCCAATTTCTTCACCTATCTACTCGACAAAACCTACCAGATAACTATCCCCTCTTCTTCAATGACACTCAACTGTCTCCTTCTTCTACAATGAACATTCTTGGACTATCCTTTACTAAAAATCTGAACTGGAAATCTCACATCTCATCTCTTGCTAAAACAGTTTCTAAGAAGTTTGGTGTCCTGTGGCGTCTGCGTCCTTTTTTTTCTCCCTCCCTTTTGCTTGCTATCTACAGGGGCCTTATCCGCCCATGTATGGAGTATGTCTCACATGTTTGGGGAGAATCCACTCATACAGTTGTCCTTAACAGGGTTGAGTCAAAAGCTTTTCGTCTCATCAACTCCCCTCCTCTGACTGACTGTCTTCAATCTTTAAATCACCGCCGCAATGTTGCTTCTCTTGCTATCTTATACCGTTATTTTCCTTCTCACAGATCTTCTGAGCTTGCTAATTGCATGCTTCCCCCTCTCCCGCGGCCTCGCTGCATAAGACTTTCTACTCATTCTCATCCCTATTCTGTCCATCTTCCTGATGCAAGAGTTAATCAGTATCTTTACTCTTTCATCCCTTTCACTGGTAAACTCTGGAACTCTCTTCCTGTTTCTATTTTTCCACCTTCCTACGACTTAAATCTTTTCAAGAGAAGAGTAACAAGATACCTCCCGAACTAAATTGGCCCACCCCCTTTTTTTTATTATCCTAATATCTGTTTTATAGGGAGTGGCAACTAAGCGGGCTTTGTGTTACCTCTTTTTTTGTTATGCCCTTGGCCAAAAAATAACCTTTTTTTTTCATATTTTCTATTTCTGTGATGGACGTTTTCACATCAATAGGCCTATGTCTATAAGCACTTTTTCGCAACGTTTGCCAGGCCGGTCTAGACCGGTCTAGGCTGCACTGATGCTCACGAAAACACATCCAGACTGGTCCTGTCCCATTCGTGGTTCCTATTGGCTGGGGAATCGAGTGGGCGGTCTTTACCGTCCTGCAGGTTGTACCCCCCCCCCAAGACACACCAATGGTTTATAATTTGCCGTCGGTAGTACCTCCTAGCTAGCATATGATAAGGTCATCCATTCTGTTGTGATGAGTCACTACAAAATATGGTCTGATTTGCTATATCATACGTCGGCCTAATTTTCATAGTTCTACCCTGCCACTGGACCCCAATGGGAGTCATCGAATTAATTAATTTTGTTGTAGTAATACTTACCTAGCGGATAACGAGAATATAGTTCTTTTGTTTTGATAATATTATAATGCATATTAAACTTGTTAATATACTTTGATTTTCTATAACAAAAGTACATGGCACATTCAATTTTAGTATATATACTGTGCTTTTGTGTACATACAACAAAAATATATCATATATATAATTGGAAAAATATTTCTGTGAGAAAACAGCCACATGCCATTGCTATCTAAAAGTGCACAGTGGATTTGCCCGCGCCCTCTTGTGTCTTGCATTATGAATAATTATACTCAATGATAAATTGGTGTTATCATAAGTTGATACCGTTACCCCAACCACGTATCATAAGTCTGAAAACCACGTTTATCATAAGTCTGATAAACCACGGTTATCATAGTCTGATAACACGGTTATCATAATCTATAAACCACGGTTATCATAGTATGATACCAGGTTATCATAAGTCTGATAAACCGGTTATTCATAAGTTGAACCGTAACCACGTATCGATAATTCTGATAACCGTAACCACGGTGTCAAAGTCTGATAACCGAACCGCAACCACGGTTCGTAGAAAATTATACACACCGCTAACAATTCGCACTGTGTATCTGTGAGAAACCGACCACACGGATTCATCACTAAGTCAGATATAATCGATTAGCGTGGTAGATCTTAATCTTAGGAACATTACTGGGATTTTCATATGTTCTATTCAGATGAAAAGGAAGTCATAAGGGTCTAAAAAACCATTTGGATATCTCAAAGTAATGATTTGCGACAAACTCATTGAGTTTTAGAATCCATAAGGTACCAGAAAGCACTCTAATTGTGTAGGTAATTCTGTCCTATGTAAAAATTACCTTGTTTCCAATTATTATTTTTGTTTTTTCGGAGTAGTATCTCCACTACGTTGCTGAAGCTGAAACGTAAGCCATCCAGAAGGTAAATTGACTGCGTACTAACAAATCTTTACCTGCAATTTTTTGCCAAAACCAAGATTAATCATTATAAACATATCAATATAAATAGAAAATACGTTAATGCTTCGAAAAATATTGTGTCAAATAAACCATGGAACCCTTTATTCATCATTTTCATCTATGTAAGTGGAACCGTCGTCAAAAATTTCCGTCGGCGAGAATTCTTGTTATTGTCTCGCCGAGAAATTATGGTATTACGAGAGTATTACCATGAGTTGTCGTTGGAAATATTGTCCCGGGCACTCCAGCTGTCCATGGTATCATGCGCAGTGAGTACCTGTTTCCAAATTTGTCCAATGGGCGAAAGAACCTCAATGTAATGTTACTTCATTTAATTTTATTTCATCGGCTGTATGTGTATGGTTTCCATTTTCCTTTTTTAAATTTACTCTGGGAGAGGATTACATGTGCA
>JACEEZ010003531.1:0-10074 GCA_016584305.1 Chionoecetes opilio | reverse complement strand
TAACTGTACAAGTCTTCATTCCCACCTTAGAGAGGCAGGAAGTGCATAACGCGTCCCAGCCCGGCGGGAGGAAGGTATTGACACTCAGGTATTGATGTTTATGTAGTACTGATAGTTTTGATGTTTATGTAGGTAGCGTGAGCCACAACTTTCACTCGTGTGCCAGCTTGTGTAGTTTTATCTGTAATTGATTTCTTTTAGTGTGTGTGTGTGTGTGTGTTTTCATGTCTTGCAGCTCTTCCCAATAGACTGATTAGCAAGCACATTGAAGCCTCCCTTGGGTATCCGGTCATTTCGCCCACATGTCATTTCGCCCCACACCAAAAGGTTAATTCGCCCACACGCTAGAGGCATTTCGGTATTATTCCAGATGAACACCGAATTCACTTTGGTGGACGAAACAATTTTTTTCTGGTTGAGTTTTAGTGTGTTTGAATTATTCTTCTAACCGTGTCTGTCGCAATTATTTTTTATTTAGGTAAAGGTTAGGTTTGGTATAGGTTCATTTTTTTTTGTCATTTTTGTTGCAAATCAGGGTTGTTGATTTTTTAGATAAAAAAAAAAAATCCGATTTATTTGATTTAAATCGGATTTATTTGATTTATATCGGATTTATTTGATTTAAATCGAATTTTAATTTTTTATTAATTTGATGTTCTACATGAAATCTAACTACTACAGGATATTATTTAGCATATTTATAACTAAAAAGAGATAGAATAAGTGAATAAAAAATGCAAAAAAACATGAAATACAGATGATTTACATATTTTCTATTTCTGTGATGAACGTTATTCACATCAATAGGCCTAGGTCTATAAGCTCATTTTTACGACGTTTGCCAGGCCTGTCTAAGACTGGTCTAGCCTGGTCCAGGCTGCACTGATGCTCGCGAAAACACATCCAGACTGGTCCTGTCCCATTCGTGGTTCCTATTGGCTGGGGGATCGAGTGGGCGGTCTTTACCGTCCTGCAAGCTTTACCCCCCCCCCAAAGACACACCAAATTATTATTAATTTGACCACCTCCTAGCTGGCATATGAAAGGTCATCCTTCTGTCTGTGATGAGAGTCAGCTACACAAAATATTGCCTGATTTTGCGGGTCAGACTAAACACCGCAAACTACCGCAAACACCAGCAAACCACCAGCAAACCACCAGCAAACAACCACAAACCACTGAAACTCCCTCACATTGCATGCAAATCATAGCAAAACATTAATATCTTTCAGCAAACTAACCACAAACCTCCAAAACTACCACAAACCACCAAAAACTACCACAAACCTAACCTAACCTTGTGGGTGATTTGTGGTAGTTTTTGGTGGTTTGTGGTAGTTTTTGGAAGTTTGTGGTTAGTTTGCTGAAAGATATTAATGTTTTGCTATTGATTTGCATGCAATGTGAGGGAGTTTCAGTGGTTTGCGGTGTTTAGTCCGACTGGATTTTGCTATATCATACTGTTCGGCCTAATTTTTTCATAGTCAGCCCTGCTACTTGACTTCCAATAGGAAGTCAATCGGATTCAAAGGGATTTTTTGTTGTAGTAATAATTACTTCGGCGGTAAGCAAGGAATAATATTTTTTGTTTGATAATCAATCATAATGGATATTAAACTTTGGGTTAATATCACTTGGCTTTTTATAAACAAAATAACATGCACATTCAACTTTTGGTTATAGTAGTTGTGGCTTTTTGTACAGTACAAAAAAAAAAATATAATATATATATATATTATATATATTATTATATATATATATATATATATATATTATAATATATTATAAATATAATATATATAATATAATTGAAAAAACAATATTTTTGCTGTGAAAACAGCCACATGGCAATTTGCTATCTAAAAGTGCCCCCAGTGGATTCCCCGCCACCACTCATTTAGTCTCATTATGTTTAATTATACTACAATGATAAAATTGGGTGTTCATAAAGCCCATTTGCTTAATTTTCCTTTCCACTCGTTTTCAAATAATGATAAGGTTATGATTTAAATCAGTGATTAAAAAAATTTAATAATTTGATTTAATCATGATTTAAATCAATGATTAAAATCAACTGATTTAAATCAAACAACCCTGTTGCAAATCATAAATGATAAGAAAAAAAAAGATATAAAAAAAGTGATTTGAGAAGGAAATGGGTTAGCAGATGAATTAAAAACTTACCAGAAAAAAATTGTTTTGTCCACAAAGGGGGTTCGGTGTTTTATCTGGGAAAATTTTCCGGCATTTCGCCCACATTAGATTACAGTTGTAATATTAAGAGGTTAAAATTAGGTTAGGTTAAGCTTAAGTGAGCTAAAGTTTAGGTAGGTTAGGTTTTTGGAAAGATAATTATATAATTAGTTCTTAAATTTTTAAATTTGTTCTTATGTTTTATTAGGTTTTGATATAGTTACTACTACATACATGATTTTTTGTAATGAATAGCTAATACTTGGGCGAACCAATTTTAGTGTGGGTGAACAGACTCTTTCATGTGGGCGAATAAACTCTAGATTTGCGTGAAATGATTTGTGGGCGAAAAGACCGTAAACCTTCCATGTACGTAAGCAAGGCCTGGACTAAAGATACTCACCCCATCCTTGAACGCCGGTGAACCCAGTGGCCGTAATGGCTCTTTGGAGTTTCAGGGGAGTCAGTTTTTTTTTTATGGCTAGAATTTCAAACACCTTGTTCTAGGTACCTAGAACTCATGCCTATCGGAATAAACGCCACTCACTATGAAGGACACCTATGTGTTTATATGAGGTGCCATCTGCCATCAAAGAATTTTGTATTGTAAAAGTATTGCTTTTCCCTCGGAAATCATCGTTCCTGAGAAAATTAAGAGATATTGATTTCTAAGTTTGGAAAGAGTTATTAAATATGTCATAGTTGGCTAAGTATTCTTCGGGTTTGGTTAGGGTCAGTTAGGTTAGGTTGGGTTTCCAGTGGTTACAGTACAAAAATTATCATGGAAAAACTCTGGTGTCACCGAGGTGGGATGTAAAACCATGGTTAAAGTCTCTTGGCAAAAGGCTCCGTAACAATTAAAAATTTTCAATTACAATATATATATATATATATATATATTTTATATATTATAATAATATATATATATATATATATATATATATATAATATATACTTATATATATATATATTACAATTATTCTATATACAAATATATAAAATCAAAGTTTCAAAATCATGATCATTTAGGAATGTTCAACTAAAAAGAAGCTTCATATTGAGCTCCATAGAATGGTTTGAGTTCCGCTGCATCAGAATAGGTTGTAACAGTATTCAGCAACATATCAGTCAATGCTTGTGAGGTAATAATTCCGAGATGATAGTGTTCAAGGCTGCTCCTCCACGAGAATGTTCCTGTGAGTTGCCTTTGTTGTAGCTGTCCTGCCACTTGAATGAATGAATGAATCTGATGAATGGTTTTCATAAGGTTATAGTGGAGTCAGAAAAACTTGATCATACTCATGTCAGCTATCCATGTGTCACATTTCCATGGTAACTTTATGTTTTTCATAATGCATCAGAGGATATTGGAACTTAAAAGCTGCTCAGAATTTTGTGAATAGCTACACATTTTGAAGAAACTGCATTTGATATGATTGATTTTTCAGTGAAGGAATGCAATCTTCAGTAGACAGCAGCTTGAGTGGGGTTGAGAGCTCCCCAGATGTTATTCAAGGCAGCCCTATGCCTATGATGTGGCAGACACCCCAAAGTCCCACAGGGGTCACCTGCGACAACCCCTCATCACAGGTATGTGTGTTGGTTGTGTGCTTAACCCCTTCACGCCCAGATCTTTCCTTTGCTATAAAAAATTGTCAGTTGACGAGCCTAAAATTAGAAAAGTAACTAAATAAACCAAATTAGCTAGTGGATAAGGATACTAAACAGGTCATATCTATAAAACATTCCTTATAGTCACTAAAAAATTGTCTTATCGTAGCCAAATTACAATGGAAATTGCGTTCTGGGTCTCCAAGGGTTAAAGTGCCAATAGTTTGTTTTATCATTCAGAGGAGGAGGTTTCCCTTTTGATTAGAAATACTCACGTTGAATATAGATTTTTTATCTTCCAGTAACAAAGAAACATAACGTTACTCTACTGGACTCGGAAGAAGAGGATAATCCCAGAAAAGTGGACATTAATGTAGAGCCTTGGACTCGCAGCAAAGGAAACTTATCATTGACTCGTCTGATTCTGTAATTAGTGAGTCAGATGATGATAATGCCACACTCCCCGTTGAATATCCACTGTAAAACCAAAGTCTCATCTCACTCCCAGTTTTGGCGTCCCATTACCCACACCCGACTGGCATGGGCAGGAATGAAGATGGGAAAGTGGTGTCCAGCACCGCCAACTTATGAATCCCAGGCTACGGGTGGGGTGTGGAACAATGATACCAGTCAAATTATAATGACAGATGATCATCTAAACAGTCCCCAAGTCATCTTCTGTTCACATTAATCCAAGAAATATTGTAGCTATAGATTCAGATTCAAGTCCTTATGTGCATCAAGGCCATCAGGATAGCTACTCAGATTGGAGAAGGTACCGGACCTCACAGAAAACAAAGAAAAAGCTGCCACTACAGAAAGTGGTGCCGTCTGACAGCGAGAGTGATGAGAGCGATGATGATGTTTTAGCCATACCCAGAAGAAGCAAGAAGGCTATTGGTACCAGTGACAGCGAAAGCGAGAATGATTCACCAGTCAGAGAGAGAAGGGGCCAGGCAGCCTTATTCTCTCCAAGCACTGATGAAGAGGGCTTTGACCTACCAGACCTCATAGTACCACTCATGATGGCAAGGGAAAGATTGGGGCGGAGAATATTTCTAAGATAGTGTCAAGGTTCTGACTAACCAACAAAAATATGGTGGTAAATACAAGATTAAAAAAGTACAACCCACCCATCACAAAGAGCAGAGGTGTCTAGTCACTCTCTGAGGAACCAGTCGTCAAGCTTCCTGGAGGTGTCTGGGTCGTCCTTGGGCAACACCAGTGGGCGGAGTCTTCCATCCTTCAATCTGGCTGACATGACTACGGCAGAAATTGAGCAAAAACTTAAGGAGAAAAAAGTTTGTACATTTTTTGTGTTTTTGCACCTATACCTGCTTAACGCACGAGTTACGTTCCAGGAAAATTGTGTGTCAAGCAAAATTGCGTTAAACGAATCCTATGTTCCTATTGATTTTGGTGTTGATTTCTTAAAATTTATGAATAATTTTGTATGTAATTTTGAATTTTTTGTGCGTGAAATGAATTCTGGTCTTTTTTTTTTCTTTCTTCATAACTGAAATATCTAAAGCAAGGTTGCGTTAAAATGAGTATAGGTGTACACTCTATCAAGATTTTGGTTGTCGTACTTCACTGCATGACGAGAAAATGTAAAGGATGTCAATATGATTATACATTTTCAAGATTTTATTCTGCACTTCAACTGTAGAATAATTTTTTGTGTCAATTTTGCTTGTATGTTTTGTATAAAAAATTATTCTTACCCTAGCGGCTGTTACCTCGAGTGGACGCCAGAGCTCTTTCAGATGGAGGAGCAAGAATCAGGAACCAGATACAGGAACTGGAGGCAGCGTTATCCATCATGAGTATGGAGAGTGTGGTAAGCATTGAGACTCCCCAAAGACAACAGCTGTATAATGATTTAAGGGGAGCGTCACACCATTTCTTAATTATCAGTGGATTGTCATGATTTTTTTTTATGTCTAAAGTATGCTAATGCTGAAATGATCCTAGCTCATTTTTATATCCATAGCTCGAAAATCAGTCATAACTCTTTCATTTATCTGGGTTTTTTATATTACTTTGTCACAAGCTTGCTCAAGTGTTCAACTACGCATGATATTATTTCAAACACGTATTTTGATTTTTTTCGGAAATATTCGTGTGATTCTGCCTTTTTTTTACCCTTTACTTTTACCTTTTTACTTTTTTTTACTTTTGACCAAGAACCATATAAGAACAGCATTGTATCTTGTGGTCAAAGTAAACGTCTGGTTAAAGTGATGTTGCTCTCGCTCTCTCCGCTCCTAACATGCACTTAAATCCTGCCTTTTATATTGTTCACACTCTCAGTCTTCTCTTTCTCATTAGATGCTCATATTGTAAACATCCCTCATCAACGCACAGCAGAATTTTGTGAAGTTAGGTGTCCTGTGGCGTCTGCGTCAATTAATTTCTCCCTCACAAATGCTTACACTGTTCTATGGTCTTTATCCCCCCCATGTATGGAGTGCCTCTCATATTTGGAGTAGATCCACCCATACAGCTCTCCTAAATAGGGTGGAGTCAATAACTTATCACCTCATCAACTCCCTTCTAACTGACTTCAATCTCAAAACCGCCACAATGTTGCTTCTTTTGCTATCCTCTATCATTATTTTCATGCCTCCTGCTCTGAACACTGCATGCCTCCTTTCCCTTCCGTGCTCTTCAGTACCTTCTACTTTTCTTATCCTTATTCTGTCCATCTTAATATAATACAATATGATATACCGTTATTTTTTGGCTTATAAGACGCACTTTTTCCCCTAAGAAAATACCCTGAAAAATATTCATGCATCTTCCAAGACGAATGTTGTAGGAGGTTAGCTTAGGTAGCTATTCAATTCAGCTCTTATATGATGTAACCTCAGTACTTACCTGTTACAAGTATTTCAAATACCATAAGACATCCAAATCAACTAATCTGTCCTCACGCTGTGATGTTTACCTAGGTATTGGCAGAAGTCATTCTGCTCGGCAGATTGGCGCCAACAGTGCCAGGTATCATCTGATAGTGATATACCACCAGGCTGTCACATGTATCACAAGCTCTTTTCAGTCCTGGAAACTATCACCCATGGCGAATTCATCAAAACGATTACTTATACTATGGCATACAAGCTAGAGTTGTACGATACGCCAAAGAACATGGGAATAGAGCAGCAGAAAGACACTTTGGACCACCGCCTACCAAGAAAATCTGTAGATTTTACTATCACCTGCTGGTAGAAGAGAATTTTTTTTCTTAGAAATTTCTTTCAAAATAAAGGTGCGTCTTCCAAGATGCAACGTCTTATAAGCCGTAAAATACAGTAATACCTGTACAGTAGAAGATTGATATAATGGAATGATTCAGCCAAGGCCAATTCCGTAAATCAAATTTTACGCAAAATTGAACTACCGTTGTCGGCTCCTGACAGCTCGATATACACGTAATTTCCCCTTAAAATCGGGAGCATTTCCGGTGATCCTGTTTTTTCTGCAGTGGTCTGTATGGCCCCACAAACTTACCCAAACGCATGGGTCGGCGGTCGTTACCGAAACCACACTAAATATTACTATATTTAGCGGAATTTTTTTCGCTATCTAGCATTGAAAATTGTAATAACGGAATTTTAGTTTTTCACCCTATATTGAGCTTTACTGTATATTGAGTTTTGTTAAAGTGTGCTTCTACTGTACCTCAATTTCCCATTCATGGATTGATAATTAGGTGAATGTGGTAGGGATGTATAGGTGGAGGGTAAAATAGGACATTCTGTATGCATGAATGTCATCTCATTTCACTGCATTCTTTTTTTTTTTTCATTTAGATCTATTACATTCTAACACTTGTTAGGAGTGGGATGTGATGATACAGATTTTATAATTCTCATCTTGATATGCATAGGTGGTGAAGAAAAGATGTATATATAGTACAGGGAGTCCCGTTATACGAGCATTCGGTATATAGAGAATCCGATGATACGAGATGTGTAAATTAGGGTCTATTTTCAATATACGAGATCGAAAATCCAATGATACGACATTCAAACTGGGGTGAGTAAAATTATCAAGTTCAAAATGCTTGCCTACACTCCCGGGCTGGACAAAGGGGATTTGGTTGACCCCAGTGAGGTCACCCCTAGCAAGCCTTGACCTGAAGGTAATTAAGCATATGGCGCACCTGACATTTAGGGGTAATTAGCAGGTGTGCAGCCCCCAACCTTGGGACCGCAGTCTGGTCACCCTAGCAAGGCTTGACAGGTCACCCCTAGCAAGGCATGACCTGAAGGGTAAATTAAGCATATGGCGCGGCCTGACCTTTAGGGGTAATTAGCAGGTGTGCAGCCCCAACCTTGGGACCGCTACACTACCTTCTCTTGTGTCACGCGGCGTCCCCTACATTCGCCATTTTTGCTTGTTATGCATGTTTTATGTTTAATTAATGTGCAGTTATGTTATTTTGTGTGCTATTTTCTCTTTCAGAATGCTTTTTCTACAGAATAGGTAGTACAGTGTGGGTATATAGACGCTGTGTGTTTGTTGTGTTTGCTATAGTTTATTTTAGCTTGAAAAACATGTCTTTTTTTTTTTTTTTTTTTTTTTTTATATTTTTTATTTTTATTTGTTTTTTTTATTTTTATATTATATATATATATATATATATATATATATATATATATATATATATATAATATATATATATATATATATATATTATATATATATATATATATATATATATATATATATATATATATAATTGATGGGGTCCTGGAACCAAACCTATATTTTACCATTAGTTATGTGTTTCGTTATACGAGATTTCGCTTACGAGTATGCCAGGTGGAACCTAACTGCTCGTATCTTCGGGACCTCCCTGTACATACACCAGGTATTTTTTTGTATCATTAATTATTATTATTTTGTGTGAAAAATATAAACATGTATTTTGTGCTTTGAATGTTCATTATTTTTATAGCAGGCGGAGAGCAGTCCCCAATTCCTCAGCAAACATCAGTGTATCTTCCAGCAGTGATGTTTCTTCATGCAGTGCTTCAAGCAAAGAAATAGCTATTGTGTCTCCAGATGCATCACAAAACCTTAAATTCTCATCTGACAAAGAGGTTTTAAGTCCAGTCATTGCAAAATTAGAAGAACAACTAAGGAAAAAGAAGGTACTGTATTTGAAGTCAGAGAATCTCAGCATTGCATCCCAAATGCTATCCAGGAAACATTTAAAAAACATCAAATAAGTGTGTGTGTAGATTTATGACATTAAATGTTACAGGATATATTTTCAGACAGACACTGACTGAGTTTTGCCTAGGTTAGGTTCTGATTGGGAAAGGATTGAGGCTGGAAAGCGTAGATTTAAATAAGAAATAGGGAAAAACTGGTTCACAAATAGGGTGGTAAATGATTGGAATGGACTCAGTAGACGGGTAGCTAGTGCGGAGTCATTAGAGAGCTTTAAAGGGAGGCTAGATAATTTCATGGATGGGAATGAAAGGTGGATGTAGGTAGTGTTAAGTAACAGGAACTACCTCGTGTAGGTCTCACGGCCTCTTGTAGCTTCCTTATTTTCTATGTTCTTATGATTGAGCAGTCATAAAAAATGGATATAAGTTGGCTCATATTGTATGCGAAAGCTTTTTAGACGAGCATTACCAGAAACAACTTGTAAGATAGTGGCAATAAGTACAGTGCCTTGCTCTCTTGCATTTGGTGGATAATTGGGCCAAAAAAAGTATCACCAAATGCAAAATAAACAACTAATGAAAAAAAAAATACATTCTCAAGAACAAGAACTAGTGTATAGCTCCTTTGCCATACATACACTACATACGGTCATTTTGCTGCGTACAGTAAAACTCTCATATTCGGACTAATTGGGCCAAGGAGTGGTCCGAGTAATGCAAGGATCCGAATAATGGGGGGATTATATATGGGGGAATATGGAAAAAAAAAAAAAAAAAAATTAGGTGGGAGACAGTATATAGCTAGGAAATTTCGACCCCCCCCCCCCCCCCCCCCCCCCCCCCCCCCCCCCCCCCCCCCCCCCAAAAAAAAAAAAAAGGGAAGGAAGGTCCGAATAATGTCAAGTCCGAATAATGAGGGTCCGAATACGAGAGGTTTTACTGTAGTATTACGATTTTTGAATAATAGGGATTTCATAAGGCAATTAAGTTTAGTGGTTTGTGAGTGTTGGATGGAAATAATGACTCCCAGACTCCCCAAATGGAAGGGAAATGTCCGAAAAGAAAAGTTGGGGGGAAAAAACGG
>JACEEZ010003530.1:2500-12692 GCA_016584305.1 Chionoecetes opilio | reverse complement strand
ACCCCCACCTTCCGGGAAAAACCCCCAAAGGGCCTGATTTTTCTTTTCCTTTTGGCACGGGTTTTTTAAATTCCCCAAATGCAACATCCATCACACCGAATGGGGGCTCGCCCGGGGTGTAGGTGTTTGGGGAAAGACATCTCTTCCGCCAAGTCGGTAGCACCTTTATATTTATGACATCATCAGACACCTTTATTTTTAAATGCGTCTATATGGAAAATGTGTGTGTATTACATGTACCGGTATGTACTATACATGTTTCTGAGGTAACTGACCTCACTTTACTTTAAGCTTATAGACTATGTTCAGTCCCACATTGAAAATTAAGGTTGCACCAGATGATCTTACAACACGATTTCATGCAAGCTGTTCTGGACACCACAAAAACCCTAAATGTGTATTTCAATAAATTTGTTTTCTAAGGTCATTGACCTCATTTAAAGCACTTGTTTCGTCATGGTTCATCCTGTGATTATGTATAAATAGGCTCTCCAGAAGATAAAGGGACCAACACATGGCAGCAAAACCTTTTTAATGATTCCCAAAACAGACAAAATGCACCAGAATCGTGAAAAAATGACTATTTCAATGTAATTGAGGTCATTGACCTCTCACTATCCTCAGGGGTCAAATCTGACTTACCCCCCCGATCTGAAAATGAACCTTATGGTATGTACTAACACTGGTAAAAATTTCATGCTTTAGTCATAATTTTGCACAATTGTTATGCTTATCTGTTGCACTAAAAAGGGAGATCTACGGGCCCCATCTTCCAGCTTTCCTAACTGATTCTTGTCATCCTCCTTTAGGGGTTTCGGTGAAACTTTTGCTGTAACCCTTAACAGATCAAAAATTTTTGATAGAGTCTGCCACAAATTTTTAAATTTTTCTAAACTACCCTCATTCACATTATCTCCTCTCTCCACCTTCATCTTAGTTTTTCCCTTTTAAACCGTTCTATTGCAGCTACTGTTTGACGGTCATTTTTCTTCTCCTAAGTAAATCAAAAGTGTGTTTTCCCCAGGGGTTTTGTCCTATCACCCACTCTCTTTACATTATTCTTAATGATCAAATTCTAACTCAATCCCCTATCCACTCCTACGTTTTCTGATTCTACCCTGCATTTTTCAACGACGTTTTATTAGACGTTTCCCAACTGAACAGAAACTAAGTGATTCCACAAAGAGAGAGAGAGAGAAAAAAAGAGAAGAGAGAGAGAGAGAGAAGAGAGAAAGAGAAGAGAGAGAAGAGAAGAGAGAGAGAGAGAGAGAGAGAGAGGAGAGAAGAGAAGAGAAGAGAAAAGAGAGAGAGAGAGAAGAGGAGAGAAGAAGAGAGAGGGAGAGAGAGAGAGAGAGGAGAGAAAGAGAGAGAGAGGAGAGAGAGAGAGAGAGAGAGATAGAGAGAGAGAGAGAAGAGAGAGAGAGAAGAGGAGAGGAGAGAGAGAGAGAGAGAGCGAAGAGAGAGAGAGAGGGGAGAGAGAGAAGAGAGATGCCACAGAAGCCCTTACTTATGATCTTCCTATCATTCTGATAGGGGCCAAGCAAAACCAATGTTTTGTTCAGAGCCTCAAAAACAAATATCTTCACCTATCAACTCGACAAAACGTTCCAACAACTTCAACTATCCCCTCTTCTTCAACCCCTCAACTACTCCCTCGTCTACAATGAACATCCTATGACAATCCCTTATTTATAAGCTGACTGGAAATATCACATTTCATATCTTATTAAAACACTTCTATGAAGTTAGGTGTCCCCATTGAAGTTAAGGCCTTTACCCTTATTTTCATGCTCACTGCTCTTTCTGAACTTTTACCTCCCCCCTCTAACCGCACCGTCCGCTGGCCAAGATTTTTCCCTACTCCATTTTCCATCCGTATTCTGTCCATCTCCCATAATGCAAGATAATACAAGTAATATTGCTTTAACATTATACAGGTATCTTTCATTGTTTTTTTTTTTTTTTGTTTTTTTTTAACAGCCAAAGACTTTGCCAAGGGCACAACATAACTGTGTAAACTACAAAAGCCCGCCTTAGCTGCCATCCCTATAAAGAATACAATTAAGAGAATAAAATAAAAAATACGGTTGAGCCTATTTAGGTTCGGGAGGTGTCCTTTGTTACTCCTCGTATGAAAATATGTTAAGTCATAGGAAAGTGGCAAATATACGAAACAGTGAATAGAGTTCCAGAGTTTTTACCAGTGGAAAAAGAGATGAAAGATTAAAGATACTGATTAACTCTTGTATTAGGATAATGGGCAGAATAGGGAATGAAATGATTAAAAAGTCTTGTGCAGCGAGCCGCGTGAATGGGCAAAGGGCATGCAGCTGCAATTCAAAGAACATGAGCATGAAATAACGGTAAGAGAGAACAAGAAGAAAGCAACTTGCGGGCGGTGATTTAAAGATTGAAGACATCAGTCAGAGGAGAGGAGTGATGAGACGAAAACTTTTGACTCAACCCTGTTTAGGAGACTGTATGATGTGAATTCCCTCCCCAAACATGTGAGGATACTCCATACATTTTGTGGCGGATAAGGCCCCTGGTAGAGGAGACAAGCAATTGGGAGGGAGAAAAAAAATTGGACGCAGACGCCAGCAGGACACCTAACTTCTTAGAAGCTGTTTTTAGCAAGAGATGAAATGTGAGATTTCCATTTAGATTTTTAGTAAAAGGATAGTCCCCTAAATGTTCATTGTAGAAAGAAGGAGAACAGTCGAGTGTCATTGAAGAAGAGGGGATATTTATGTTGTATTTTTTGTCGAGTATGGTGGAGAAATTGGGTTTTTTTTGAGCATTGAAACAAAACAAGGTTTGCTTTGCCCCAATCAGAATTTATAGAAAGATCAGAAGTTTAGGCGCTCGGTGGCAATCTGGTTCCGGAATCACTTAGTTCCTGTTGAGTTTTTTGGACGTCTAATAACGACATTTGAAAAATGCAGGTAGCATCATCAGCGTAGGAGTGGATAGGCTTTTGATTTAGACCTAAGAAGATCAATTAATGAATATATCAGAAAGAGAAGTGTGGTGACTAGGACAACTCCTGGGGGAACGCCACTATTGATAGAATGTAGGATAAGAACAATGTCCTCTACATTATACTGCAATAGACGGTTTTGAAATAGGAAACTTAAGATGAAAGGGTCTGGAGAAGGATATACCCGAATGATGGTAGTGTTTGGAAATTAAGATTTTGCCAGGCCTCTATCCAAAGCTTTTGATATGTCACGGGCAACACCAAAGTTTCACTCGAAACCCCTAAAGAGGATGACCAAGATTCAGTTTAGGAAAGCTAGAAATCGCCCATTAGATCGCCCTTATACGGAAACCGTACTGACGCTCAATAGAAGATTGTGATTCAATAGTGATTAAGAATATTCTTATTAAGTATAGAATTCAAAACTTTAGAAGGCAGGAAGGTTCAAAGCACCTATAGGACGTAGTTTTGAAGGATTAGAACGGTCACCTTTTTCTTAGGAACAGGTTGGATTGTGGTCAAACTTCCAGACAAGAGAAAGGTGGAAGTAAAATATACGAAGACGGAAAAGTTTGACCAGGCAAGGTGCAAGCACAGAAGCACAGTTTTTGAGAACAATAGGAGGGGACCCGTCAGGACGTAAGCCTTCCGAGGATCTAGGCCAGAAAGGGCAAAAAGAAAACATCATTCCCAAAAAAAAAGGGGGTGTCTTAATGACAGACATAATATAGTCATAGGGTGGAGGGAAGGATAACAAGCCAGAGTGGAATTTTTAGCTAAAGTTTTGAGCGAAGTTCAGCGTTAGAATTAGATGAGACAGCTGTGGTATGCCATCTGGGTGAAGCATAAGGAGGGAAAGATGCAGAGATAAATTGGTTAATAATTTATTAGCTATAATGCCAGAATTCCACGAGAGGAATTTTTGATTAATAAATATTTTGAACATTTTTCTATGAATGAAAGAGTTTTTGGTAAGTTGAAGTAAAGACTTTGGCATGATTACGGCAATAAATATAAAGGGCATGATTTGCAGGAGAATGGCTGCTTACGGTAACCTTTTGTGAGCCACCTCTCTAATCTCGGACTAGCAATGGAAACAAGCAAGTTAAACCAAGGTTTGAACGGGCCTTAGGATTAAAAAGTGTGTGGAATTTACGCCTCCATGCCGAGACCTATGACTTCAGTTATGCGCTCTGCACAAAGAGATGGGTCCCTTTTGACATGGAAGCAGTAATCATTCCATGGAAAAATCAGAGTAGTCCTGCCTTTAGGTCATTCCCACTTAGCTGAGTTGAATGCCAGGAAGCACCTCCGCTAAGGTGGGTCCCCGAGACCGTACCTGAGCGATTAGGACCAGGTTCAGAAATAAGATTGTGATTTCGTAGGAACCCACCGTAGAAGAATTAATTTTTTTTTTTTCACAGATGTAAGCATTAAGGTTTAGTAATTTAGTGAAAAGATCAAGAATGTTTGGCGTGTCCCTCCAAGGCGGTCAATGAATACGGGTAGGGTCTGCACCAAGCTGCTTCTAGGTCTTAAGAGATAGAAAACGTTGTAGGCTTATTCACCAGGTTTGGGTCATGAAAGAAAGATTGAAAGCCAAAAGATGGTGGTGAACATTGTAGTCCCCAAGAATGGAAATTTCTGCCAAAGGCAAATTGAGGATGAAATGTGCTCCACTTTTGATGTTAAATAGTCGAAGAATTCTACATGAGGTCAGAGGATGTTAGTGAAGATATACACACATATAAATTTAGTAAGAGAGTGACAATTGAAGTCGAAGCCAGATGTAGAAAATTCGGGAAAGATTCAAGGCCGGGGGCACGAGAGCAAGTGATCATTGCGCACATATACGCAACAGCCATCTGTTTTTTGGATTGCAAATGAGAATAGAGACATTAAGAAGGAGACAGAAAAAAGGGTCTGCTGTCATGGCTAACAGACATACTGAGTTTCGGTGAGGAAAAATAATATGAGTTTAGAGGAGGAAGAGATGAATGTTCAACAGAGAGAAAGTGATCTAAGGCCGCGAATTTGCAAATTGAAGGAGAGAAGGCTAGAAGAAGTATCCGACACCCTCGATTCGTCTCTTTAAGACTGTCCGAACCTGGGGATATTTTTGGTCCCCGTTCCCCAGTTAGGGACTCCCAGAGGCAGGGCGATCAAACAAGGCATTATAACAATTTTGAGTGAAGATAGTGTTAGGGATGGTAAGTGCATGTAGTGTAATGTAGATTATAAGATTAATTGTCTTTAGAGTGCGGCTGCAGCTACTCTCTTGTTATCTGAGGACGCCTAAGGGATTATGGAAAGAGAGGAACACGTTATAATTTTTCAATGATAAGTCGCAGCCCCCCCTCAACTTCCGTAAGTACCTAGAAAAAAAAGAGCCCGGGAGTATTTCACCATGGCGGCAGGTGTCTGACTGCCTACTCACCTAGAAAATACAGATACAGATACATATACCTGTATATTCACTCCTTTCATCCCCTTTCACTGGTAAACTCTGAACTCTCTTTCGTTTATATTTTTCACCTTTTCTACGCTTAATGTTTTTCCAAGAGAGGATAACAAGACAATCCTATCGAACTAAACTGACCCACCCCCCTTTTTATATATCTATACCCTGTCTTCTTTCTAGGGAAAGGAAATGGAAGCTGGCTTTGTTGTTACTTTTGCCATAATTTTTGTTTGCACCTGGGCCAGATCCTTGCCATAATAAAAAAAAAATATTCAAAAAAAAAAAAAAATAATAATAATGAATATGATGCAAATTAAAATCGGTTACAGGAGGAGAGAAATGTTTGATGAGACGCAAGCTTTTTTGACTCCAATTGTTGTTTCCCCCCATGTTTATAAGACCTGTATGCATACTCCTCTCCCAATATAAGATGAATACTTCATACGTGGGCCGGATAATGACCATGTGAAGAGACAGAAAGCTAGGAGGCTAGAAAAACAAATTGGAGCAGACTCCACATAACACCTGACTGCTTAGAGCTGATATAGCAAGACACACCCGAATGTAAAATTCAAACGTTGAGAACTTTTACCTAAGTACAGCCAATTCAATATTTTTCAGGGTAGAAGAGGGATACAGTAAGAGTGTCCCTTTAAGAAGAGAGGATGGTTGTTTTGGAAGGTTTGGTGTCAAGTAACTAGGTGAAAAATTGAAGGTTTTTGAGCATTGAACAAAATCAACGGTTTGCTTCGCCCCATTAAATTTTTGTTGGAAATATCAGAGGTTAGCCGCTCTGCGGGCATTCCCCTTGTTGAAATGTTATATCCCCCTGTAAAGTTGGACATTTATACAACGAAGCGTTTGAAAAAATCCCAGGTAGAAACCATCAGCTAGTTATGACATTTAGTGAGAGAAGAAATCACATTAATAAATAAAGAAATAACAGTGGATGTTTAAGAGAGACCCCACAGAAACAACTGGTGGACAAGCCTAGAAGAAAATAACTGTCTACAATGTTATCAAGTAGAGGTGAGAAAGAACTTGAGAATTAATTTTGCACATAAGAATTGAGGCCGAAAAAGAGTAGTTTGGGAAATCAATATATGCCACACTATCAATAATATGCTGCCGTCTCTCCTTTCCCACTCCTTCTTCCTAGTATATTGTCATTTTTTTTTTTTCCTCCTGCCCTCCACTTATACTCGTTTCCTCACCTGATTATGTCCATAGGGCGAGGTCCCTCACCAAGTGCCGTGCCCTCGAGAAAATTGTCCCCCCCTCGTTGTCCAATCATCCGCCCTCAACAAGATGTCGTTCTATTGGAGAGCCTCTGGGTCACCCTCCTCCGACACGCACGACACACGATCTGTGACATCACTACATACATTGGGTTTTCTGAATTCCCACCTCGAATGCTGCTACTAATTTACTGCTATAGACATCATTCATACTCTAACTACTAGCTACTACTAACTACTGCTACTACTAACTACTGCTACTATTACTCAACAACTACTACTACACTACTACTGCTAACTGATTACTACCTACTACTTAACCAATATGACTACTACTTTTTATGACACCCAACTTTTATAATACTGCTTTTTCTGTTCAAAACCTTTTCCCCGGTCGATCATAATTATGCTGTCCCATCATACTAATGCAAAAATGAGTCCATGCCCTCAACAATTATCATTACAAATAGGAAAATTTATTATAAACCAAGGATCAGTCTGTTTTAGCCTTGAGAAAATTATAATTTATGTTTCGCTTATTTGTTTTTTAATACCAAAATTATGCTATGCTGCAATCCCAGTAACATTTCCTTTTATCCATCTCAATGATTTGAATAAGAACCCGTCTATCCTTAAATCGAAGGACCACAATTCTTATAATCGTGATCAACAACCACCGAGCCGTCGCCGCATTAAAAGTAAGTGGACTACTTAATATGTAGTGAAGAACAAAGGTAATGACATTAAGAACAATGAAATGGTTTGGGAGGAACACAGCTACAGTTCCAAAGGCGAAGATATCAATTCCATTATCGTGGTTTTGCCAATCCCCTCTCTGGATTGTGTATAAGTCAAATAAAAGTGCATGAAAAAAAAAATACAGCAGTAAGGATGTTTTTTATCTCGTGCATCGATTTGATACACCAAGAAAGGATGTGAATAGTAAAAAATATGAAGGTAACACGTTCACAATAGTAACAACCATAAAAGTGGCATACACGATTGCAAGAAAATACAGCATGGTGGTACACTGTGAATTTTTTTGGGAAATGAATTTGACGAGCCTTCATGAGACATGCAAACCTTTTACTCCCCCATTATGAAACAAGCACCATATTGTCAGCATATAAAAAAAAACATTTGACCCTGACAATAATGAGGTGCCGTACTTCAGTACCGTGCCGTACTTTTTAATATTATTCACATAATTATTAAAGTAGATATAATATGACCTGATTAATAGTTTTATAAACAGGTGAGATTTTCCAGAATGTTTTGTCCAGGTAGTGAAGGGGCTGAGGTCTCGAATGCTTTTGGAAATGAAAACCTCGTCACATGACGTGTCCAATTTATAAATTACTGTATCATCATATGTTATCACATTAATGACGATGATTAAGCAATGACTAAAAAAAATATTTTGCATGTATAATTTTTACTCAAAGTGCGGTAAGCCCCCAACTCCCTGCCGCCATCCCCCACGTCCTTTGTCAACGAGACTTCCACGCACTTCCCCGTGTGTGTGTTTGTTAACACTCAGGTACAAAAACGATCATGCATTTTCAACGACTACATCGTGTGTGGGGTATCTCACTTTTCCCTGCCTTGCGGTTCCTGGGTGCTCTTAAAGACTCCATCCTGTCCACCTTCACGGTGTTTATCAGTCCTGTTGCTTTTCCGTGTCATGTAATTTCCCTTTGCAAACGGAAGTACTCTATGGGGGTGTACATTCTCGTGTTACCTCTTTCCCCCCTTAATAAAGCTCAGTGGGGTTTTTTCATTGGTTGTATTTTTGTGTCTTTCAAAGTGTTTTTGGGGGGTCGCCTTATAGAGGACTATCGTTAATAAAAACTCTGGCACTGCCATGCATGATCAAGCCACGGTCTACTGTTTATGTGGTTCTCTGGCCCTCTCAATGCATATACATACAATTATGATGTGTGGAAAAGCTCTAACGCTATGGGCTTCATTAATTTTAAATTGTATATCACACAGTTAGATGCATTTGACGAAAAAAAATTTAAGTTCTGCACCTTGAAACATGAACCACTAAAAATTTTACTAAAAAGGACAAACCCAAAAAGTTTTAAATATTTAACAATCTAAATATCTAAAAGTACTATCTAAAAAACCCCAAATCTAACAAACGTTGGGGGGGGTGAAAGTGTGGAGGGGTTCGACCATCACACACAAAAAAAATTACTCGGGGGCCCCGGGAAAATCTCCCCTCACTGCCTTAGTATTCCCCCTACGACCGGGTTTTAAGAAAGACACGGGTTTGGCTTACAAAAACAAAAAAATACAGGATAAGGCAAACTCAGCGTGACCTATATTGAAAGTATTTAATAAACAAAAAAAAAAGGTGGCGACAGCACAAACTCACTCACATCCAAGCAATCAAAAAATTCCTAACTAAGTCAATCACTACAAGCTGTACACGGTCTTTGAAAAAAGCAAAGGGGGTTTGATCTCACACTCTTTGTCGTTGATATTCACGAGAGGCCTGTCTGGGTTCCTCGCTGCTTCGTCACCACGTTTTTTAAAGGGGGCGGTAACAGAGTGGTTAGCGTCTCTGAGGGCGTGCCCGGTGCCCCCATTCAAACGCCGATGAGGGGGTATATCCTGCACTTAAGATCTTTTTGCAACCGTCGAGTGGCCTAAAGAACATCCACAAGCACCATTAAATTACCTTCGTTTCAAGGGATCGGGTGACATAGGGGGACGGGGTGAACCTCTAATCACAGGGTCACATAACAATCCTTATGCCCCCACCATGGCAAGGACAAAAACCCCGAATGAACCTCCAGGGCCCAATATATATATATTATATTATTTGTATTTTCAGGGGGACAAAGACACTCTCTAAATTGGGGTTGTTTATGCCAACGTTTCGCCAAAAGGCACTTGGCATCATCAGGCTAAAAATAGTTAAAATTTAATATATTGCAATGTTTAAAAAGCGGACATCTAAATTTTTTTTTCCTAAGTAACAATAAAATATCCCTAGTAATATTCCATTACTTAGGAAATAATTTTTTAGATGTCCGCTTTTTAGCATTTGCAATATATAAATTTTTAACTATTTTTAGCCTGATGAAAGCCAAGTGCCTTTGGCGAAAACGTTGCGCATAACCAAACCCAAGTATGACGAGTGTCTTTGTCACCCTGAAATATCGAAATGTACTACCAACTAAGAAAATCAATTATATATATATATATATATATATATATATATAATATATAATAATATATATATATATTTTATATATATATATATATATATATATTTTTAATATATATATAATAATTATATAAAATATATATATATATATATAAAATATATATATATATATATATATATATACCATTCCAGCCCTGGAGGTCACTGCCTACAGGGGATATAGACATGAATGTAAAAAGTATTCAGTCCTCGTTTTCCTCGTGCACAAACTGCGACACTCACAAGCTTACAGTCTCTGCGGGGCCAGTCCTCATACTAGCAACCTGGAATAT
>JACEEZ010003529.1:35000-36564 GCA_016584305.1 Chionoecetes opilio | reverse complement strand
AATTTTTTAATTTTGAAGGGGCTTAAGATCATGTAATGTCGAATGTACGGAAAAAATGACAGGAAAATTTTAATTTTTTAATTTAAAAAGGGAATAGGGGCATGGGACAGTTAAAGATGGAACAAGAGATTGATAGATGTCACTTACAAATATTGAAAAAACAAAACTTGCAATATTGGGTAAATGTATTGTCCATTTGGCACATATAGACTTTAGAAAATGTAATGATAAGTAAAGGAAGTTAATCTCACATAAATAACTTCCTTTGTCTTATATATTTCGTAATGAAGTGATTTTTCTTAATTGATGTTAAGTATGTATTTAGTGTATCTACATATGATGATAAACTTAACTCAACATACAGTAATAAGGGCTACAGATTAATGGTAAAGTATAGGCTACAAAATATAAGTACCAGAAACTAGAGAATAAACTATAAATACCTAAATATTCAATAAAAAGGACTAAAAATTAATGATAAAGTATAGGCTACCAAAAAAAAAGAAGTAATAGCAAGAAGATAATAAACTCAAAATGACCTAGAAATGAACCTAATGAATATGAAAATAAAAATGAAATCAACTAAACTACCCAAGAATAAACAGAAGGTAATGATGAGTTATATAAAGTGTTGGTCCGTCTAGAGATAAAGAAAGCCACGTCAATAGGATGGCGCCCCATAAATCCGTCTGCTTTCGATAGGTAGATAAGAAGAGATAAGAGAGGGAGGGTCCTGGAAAAAGAGAAAGGAGGAGAGAGAGAGGGGGAGATAGGGAGAGGGAGGGAGAGAAGGGAACAAAGAGAGGAAGGGAGAGAAGGAAACAGGGAGAGGGAGGGAGATAATTAAGGGAACAGGGAGAGGGAGGGAGAGAAGGGAACAGAGAGAGGGAAGGGTAAAGAGAGATAGAGAACGTAAGATTGAAGGGAGGGATATAGGAAGGGAGAGATAGAGAGGGAAAGGAAAGAGGAAAGGGAAAGAGAAAGAGGGAAAAGAAAAAAAAAGTTTCCCTTAGAGATTTCCGAGGTTTAAAAAAGTGAGGTTTTTATTTTAATAATATGGAAAGTGATTCAAAGGCCTTGCCCCCCCCTCTCTTCTCTCTCTCTCTCTTCTTCTCTCCTTCTCCTCTCTCCTCCTCTCTCTCTCTCTCTCTCTCTCTCTCTCTCTCTCGCTTAAATATTTACATTTTTTTTGATACAATTTTAATATTTTCTAAGTTCTATTTTTGCTAAATTTTCTATTTGTATTTTGGAATCTTTTTAAATTTTTGTACTTTGCTTTATCCCCTTTTTCACTTCTCTTCTCTCACTTCTGCTCCAAATCTCTCTCTCTCTCTCCTCTCTCTCTTCTCTCTCTCTTCTCCTCCCCTCTCTCTCTCTCTCTTCTTCTCTCTTTTTCCCTCTCCTCTCTCTTTTTCTTCTCTCTCTCTCTCTAATTCGTCCTATTACTTTCAATTCCTTTCCATACCCTTTTCCCTCCTTTCCCATCGCTTCCTTGAGGAGAGAGAGAAGAAGAGGAGAAGAGAGAGAAGAGAGAGAGAGAGGAGAGAGAGGGGAGAAAAAAGAA
>JACEEZ010003529.1:22500-27500 GCA_016584305.1 Chionoecetes opilio | reverse complement strand
TAAAAAATATTCCTGTCATGTGGGAACAAATTTCTGACCGCACTACAGCAAAATATCTAAATGACAAGTTTACTTTCAAGGCGAGAAACATTGGTTGTTGACGCTACGGGTATCAAGTCACGATACTATTATTATCATTTAAATTTATTTTTTATTTCTTATTTTATTTTATATCCCTTGTTTTCTTTGGTTTCTTTGCTTCTATGTTAAAATGTAATAGATGTAAATAAAGTAAACAACAAAAAGTATCGCATAATAATATAAGTTCTCCCTGCTGCTCTGTACGACAAAGAAAAAAATATCTATTTCAGCATAGCGAGACAAAAGTGACACCCAATGATGTAAATTTCGCGGAAACTCGAGCGCCGCGGGGTTAAGCATTGAGTAATTTTATTAAATACTTTTCCTTCGGGTGTCAATGGAAAATGAGTTCGTGTTGGTGGTACAGTAGTGTGATGAAGAATAAATGAAAGCGTAAAGAGTTTTCATTCTCACTTAGTTCGCAGTTGTTACCTTCGGAAGAATAAGAATAAGAATAAGAATAAGAACACGCCTACCTACACTCATTGATTCATAATGTATCACTGAAATTCAAACGCTATTACACATTCACCTGTTGTACTTACCTTATCTGCTATCGGTGTTGTCAGGGTAGTAGGTCACCAACACACAACTGACTCCAAACTCTGGTTGTATGCAATCCACATTCACGTCAAGAGGTCATTCCTGTAAAAGAAAAAGAAAAACGTTCCGTGATTAATTTTTCTTGAGCAACGATGAAGAGGGAGGAATGAGGATGATGAAAGAGGGAGGAGGAGGAGGAGGAGGAGGAGGAGGAGGAGGAGGAGGAACAGATAAATAAAGAAGTACAAATCACCTTATGTTTCAAATCGTAAAAACAACTTATTCTTATCCTATTTTCATCCTTAGCTATAGTTTAGTTTTTACATATTTCTTCGTGCCACCAATTGTATACATACATACATACAAACCAAATAAAATAATATGTAAAATATTTCAAATAAATCCACAAAATGGCAACTCAACTATAGTCCCCGGTTTTTAAATTTAGTAAAATCAAATAAAACCCTTCCTTTATTTTCCTTTAATTCTAATACACCCAGAGCTGGGCACTAAATACATTGAATGTATTTAAATACTAAATACTAAATACATGGGAGAAATGTATCTAAATACCAAATACTAAATACATTTTACGAATGTATTTAAATACTAAATACTAAATACATCAATTGTATTTAAATAAATTTGTAAATAATTTTAAATGCACACAAATTTTAACATGTCCGAAAAAAATTGGATTTCCTTAGGATTTCCTTAGATTTTGCGTTTCCTTAGAAATTTCTTTCTCAGGCCTAAATTTCCTTAAGATAAGGAACTTTCCTTGAAAGTGGAAACACTGGTTTACTGTAACATCAGGATTGCCAGATAGTTGGGCGGGTTTATGGCCAAATGAACTGATAAAAAAGTATTTACGTTTTTATATTATGAGTATTTAAATACATTGTATTTAAATGCTCATTAAATTATTTAAATACTGTATTTAAATACATGAAAACCAATGTATTTATAAATGCAGTTATAAATACACAAATGTATTTAAATACTGCCCAGTTCTGAATACACTTATATACTCACCACTAGTATATGATGCGCTGATGTCCTATTTTCTAGTCTAGTCTACTTTCTAGATAGTCCTTTATGAACACTATAATTATATTATCGATACACTGATTAAATAGACTTATAAGTTATAACCTCGGGGGGAATATGACGCGTCCTCCCCACGTCGCGGCCCCCGAGGCACTGGTGTTTGTTCCCACTTTCCCATCCGATGGTTCTCTTTTGGCAATTTTGATCTATTGTAAAAGTATTGTTAAGAGTTAATCTGTTTATAGGATATTGATGTGAGTCTTAGTTTATATGACGCTACAATCGGCTACCTAGGTACATACTTACATTACATCCGTTTCTTTTACCCCAATTCATAAAACAAATTCTTCAATCTTAATGAGTTTCCTATAGGATAAATCTATAAAGTTTACCTACAAAAAATATCTATCTATCTATATAGCGATATAAAAGTATCAATGTGGAAGTATTAACCCCTTCATCCCCAGATCTTTCCTTTGCTATACAAAAATTGTATGTTGTCGAGCCATAAAATTACGAAAAGTAACTGAATATACCAAATTAACAAGTGGACAAAGATACTAAACAGGTCATATCTATAAAGTATTGCTTATATTCACTAAAGATCGTCTCATGGTACCCAAATTACAATGGAAATTACGTTCTGGGTCTCAAGGGGTTGGTTAAAGGGTGGTTCACACTGAGGTTTTTCGGCATTTTGTCGACAGAGAAGTCGGTCTGGGTCTGGGGCTGGTGTCATGATCGCAATAGGTTTTTAAAAAAAATCACACACCGCTCACTCGGTCATTTATCGACCGACTTGCCGAGAATTTCGCGCGCCGAATTCAAATAAACGCAGAAGCCAGCACGTCCCTCTTCCCCACTCACCCCAATTATTGGTATAATTTCGGTATTGGGCACTAAAAACTAACAAATTTAACTTACATCATCGTGCAGATCTTTTCATCCTTAATTTGAATCCCAATTTCCCCAATTTCCCATGTCAATGGCGATACATGTAATACCGAAGATTTTCCATTCTAGCTAGCTAGCTAGGTTGTTAGTTTAAATCAGATTATGTTAGGTTAGACGTGGGGTTTGATTTAGTAGATGATATCAAGGAAAAAATGAAACTATCAATACTACTTCATAATAAAGTGCGCGAAAACTTATCTTTCGCGCGCCATATACACACAAGCCAGCCACTAGCTCCTAGCCCCTGTAGCGCGACGTGACCCCTGACCGGGAAGTCAGGGACGACCCTGGTCGTCAGCACGAGTTTGACAGATGACCTACAAAGCGATACCAAAGACACTACAACGTAGAGTGTCTTTGGCGATATTAAGCAGAAAAGGTCACAAGAAGAAGAAGATTTGTCGACCGAAACGAATTGCGTGTGTGAACGTAATCTCCGCACTAGCCCGCAAGAGACCGACTTCTCTGTCGACAAAAAATGCCGAAAAAACCTCAGTGTGAACCAGCCTTAATGGCCCACATCCTATATTTAAATAAGTGTATCCTCAACTTTACCCATTCTCTACCGGTGAGCTTGTCAGAAAACGTTCAGTGGAATGGTAAACTAAACCTTTCAGAGACACTACAACATTCCAATAAATGCAATGGACTATCATACGGCTAACATCATATTACTCTTATGATGATAAATAGACTGCAATGCGTACGTCAAACTTTAAAACAGCGGATGAAATACTAAGTAAATGAGTTATTTTTCTCTGTCTGTCTGTCTGTCTGGGTGGTAAATGATTGGAATGGACTCAGTAGACATGTAGTTAGTGCGGAGTCATTAGAGCTTTAAAAGGGGGCTAGATAAATTCATGGATGGGGATGAAAGGTGGATGTAGGTAGTGTTAAGTAACAGGAACTACCTCGTATAGGTCTCGCAGCCTCTTATAGCTTCCTTATTTTCTTATGTTCTTATGTTCTTATGTCTTATGTTCTGTCTGTCTCTGTCTCTAGGCCAAACTTTCATTCCCTTCCTGCCAGCATTGTTCTCTTTCTCCCTATTGAGTACTCCTCCCTTGTAAAACATCCCCTTAGTGTAAAGAAAAGAGCGAATGAAATGGAGGAGGAAGACAAGAGGAGAGAGGAGAAGAGGAGGAGAGGAGGAAGAGGAAGACAAGAGAGAAGAGGAGAAGAGAAGAAGAGGAGGAAGAGGAGAAGAGGAGAGAGGAGAGAAGAGGAGGAAGAGGAGGAGAGAAGGGGAAGAGGTTATTGGCACTCCCTCCTACCTTCTTCTCTTTCTACCTCCTCCTCCTCCTCCTCCTCCCGTCCCATGACACACCTAAAAGAGCCTACAAGAGGAAGAGAAGGAGGAGGAGGAGGAGGGGGAGGAGGAGGAGGGGGAGGAGGAGGAGGGCCGACAAGTGAACCAAATAATAGCCTCACACACTCGTTAATCTTTGACATTCATGACCTTACGAGGAGGAGGAGGAGGAGGAGGAGGAGGGAAAGAGGTGATGGAATATATGGTAGGGTATGGCTATGAGTATGGGTGATGGTGGTGGTGGGGAGTTGAAATATGGTAGTGATATATATAGTGTTAGAGATGGTTGACAGGGAGGGGGGAGGAGGGGGAGGGGACGATGAGGGCATGGGGTCACGGCAGAGAGGGGAGGGGAGGGGAGGGAAGGCAAGGGGAGGGGAGGGAGGTGGTCTACATGGCGAGGAGAAACACAGGAGAACAAGGGTAAAGGAATTTCAAAGGTGCCGCCTCGCTACATTTCCAAACAATCATTACTACATTTTCCTCCTCATCCTCTGCTTACTTCTCAAACTGTATTTATATTCCTCTTCTAGTCTTTCCATTGATTTTTCTCAATTTTTGTTCTCTTTCTCCTTCGCCTTTGATCTCTCTCGTCCACTTTTCATAATAACATAAGCAAATATGGAAGCTACAAGAGGCCGTGAGACCTACACGTGGTAGTTCCTGTAAGAGCAAGTTCCTACAATAATAATGACTTGTGTGGAGACAGATCCTCTTTGCTGAATCTACTTGTACGTGCTGAAACTGCTGACTATCCTATCTAATATAACTCGACCTTCTTCTGTCTTCTAATTGCTACTCTTCGTGATGCGAGTCCGTTTCTGTGTCTCTTATGCTCTGCCACGCTCAGTTAGGTAAGTGTGGTGTGTTCTGTGTTGTGTGCTGTGTGCTCGCCAGGCCAGACAGACAGCCAGTAGGTGCCGCCAGCCAGCCGCTACGTATACTACTTTCCAGGTCAGGCGGGCGTGGCAGCGTTGCGAGGTAGCGGCAAGGCAAGGCAAGGCAAGGTAAGGCGTCTCAATGGTAGCGTTTCCATCATGCAGCGCCACCTGTTCCGTCCTTG
>JACEEZ010003529.1:0-12500 GCA_016584305.1 Chionoecetes opilio | reverse complement strand
CATTTTCGCCAACTTAACGTGCGGCGAGTATTCTTCTCTCCTATCGCACAGTAAGGTTTGAGAGGCAGTGCGTGTGAAGGCCAAGACGAGGTCAGGTCTTTGTTTAGCCCACACGCCGCGTAGTTAAATGCATGTGTATGTAAATGCGATGTAATGAAGGAGGAAAAACAACTATCTCGTTTGTGTGAGCTGGATTTAGTGCTTGTTCGACAGACGGGTAATTTGCTTCTGTGTGGCGTCATCTCGAAAGCTTAACCCTTTGAAACACAGAACGTGATTTCCATTGTAATGTAGGTACCATTAGACGATTTTTAGTGAATATAAGCAATATTTTATAGATATGACCTGTTCCTTGTCCACTAACTAATTTGGTATATTACGTTACTTTGCGTAGTTTTATGGCTAACAACAGACATTCTTTTATAGCAAAGCAAAGATCTGGGCGTGAAGGGGTTAAGGCAGGATGACTTTTGCTTTTCCATTGCGTTAATTATTTTCTCTCGTTTCGCTTATTATACTTTTTTTCCCTTCCCTTCCCATTTGCATACCGGTTATAACATGTTTTTTGTTTTTGTTTTGTTGATTCAATTACACGCTTGTGAAGATTAACTGCCGTCGCTTTGTCGTGTTCATAATTATTATCTAGTGATGTGTCTATCTAAGTCTGTAAAGGCGTTGGTGTTATCTGCTTATTATGTTTGATTCGCGATTAACTTTTTTTTTTAAGCCGTGTGTGAGTTGTTTGAGCATTATAATTTCTGTGTCATAAATTTCACTCTTTTTTTCCCGTTATATACTAGCGTGGACACACACACACACACATACACACACACACACGCCACACACACACACACACACACACACACACACACACACACACACATACACACACACACACACACACACACACACACACACTTTACAATATACCTAATGTGCAACTTAAATTTTGGGAAACACATTACACAAACCATTTAAACTACATATTTTTACACCAGCATGATTTACTCTTAACTGGATATATTTTCTTACCATGCCTTCTTATTTTCTTATTTTTACGTAAATTTCCACCTAGTATATAAGCAATACAAACTATATCATCATCATTCCTTGCATTTCCTCTTCTTTCCTCAACAATCTCCATCTATTCACCTATAAATCATACACTTTTAACCTACTATAACTACTACTACTACTACTACTACTACTACTACTACTACTACTACTACTACTACTACTACTACTACTTCTACTACTACTACTACTACTACTACTACTACTACTTCTACTACTACTACTACTACTACTACTACTATTACTACTACTACTACTACTCTACTACTACTACTACTACTACTACTACTACTACTCTACTACTACTACTACTACTACTACTCTACTACTACTACTACTACTACTACTACTACTGCTGCTAGTACTACTACTACTACTTCTACTACTACTATTCTACTACTACTACTACTACTACTTCTACTATTACTACTACTACTACTACTTCTACTACTACTACTACTACTACTACTACTACTATTACTACTGCTACTACTACTACTACTACTACTTCTACTACTACTTCTATCTACTACTACTACTACTACTACTACTACTATTACTACTACTACTACTACTCTACTACTACTACTACTACTACTACTACTACTACTACTACTACTACTACTACTCTACTACTACTACTACTACTACTACTACTATACTACTACTTCTACTACTACTACTCTACTACTACTACTACTACTACTTCTACTATTACTACTACTACTACTTCTACTACTACTACTACTACTACTCTACTACTACTACTACTACTACTATTACTACTGCTACTACTACTACCTACTACTACTACTACTACTACTACTACTACTACTACTACTACTACTATTACTACTGCTACTACTCTATATATAATTCCAAACTCGTCTCTTTCTTCTTCAAGCAATCAGATCATGCCAACACACACCTTGCCGTATCTTAAGTAATCAACACTAGCCTTTGAGCCTTAGCATCCTTCACCCCTCGTACGTGCCTCCCCCTTAGACAAACGGCCTCTCACTAGCATGGATGGCAGGCATTAAGTTCCCCGCCTAGTAGGAAAAGGATAGGCAAAGGGAGGAGGAGGAGGAAAACAAGAAAACTAAAAGGATGAAAAAAGGCAGAAAAAAGATGAATAGAGACTGAGGAAATAGGGATGAGGAGGAAGAAAACTAAAACAAATAAAATAAATGAGGTAAAATGGCGGAGGAGGAAACTGGAGAGGAGGGAAAAAAAGAGAGAGAGAGAGAGAGAAGAGAGAGGAGAGAGAGAGAGAGAGATGAGAGAGAGAGAAGGAGAGCGAGAGAGAAGCAGAGCGAGGAGAGAGAGAGAGAGAGAGAGGAGGAGGAAGAGAGAGAGAGAGAGAAGAGAGATGAGAGAGAGAGCGAGAGAGATGAACCAGATAAGAAAAAAGGATATGAAAAAAATGGGAGAAGAGATAAGAGATAATAACGTGATAAAGAATTGAAGAAAAGGAAAAAAAAGAAATAGCAATGGAGTGAAAAATTTAGAGCAGCTAATAATATATCTATACTACAAACGACTACTTCTACTACTATACTACTATTACACGTATACTACTACTAACTAGTATACTATACTACAAGATACTCTACGTACTATTACTACTATTAAACTACTACTACACTAACTATACTACAACGATACTTCACTAATTATACTATTACAACACTCTACTACTACTATACTACTACAACGACTACTTCTACGACATTCCCTACTAGTACAACCTACTACTACTACTACTCGAGTACAAGACGAGACTTCTACTACTATTACTCTATTAAACTACTACTACTACATACACTAACTACTACGACTAATTTACTACTATATACTATTAACTATATACTACTACTACACTACTAACAACGACTATTCTACTACTATTACTACTATTACAACTACTACTAAATACTAGACTAAAAACACTATTCACTACTATTACTACTATTACAAGACTACTCTACTACTATACTACTACAACGCACTAATTACTACTACTATTCTACTATTACATACTATACACTACACTACTTCTACTACTATTACTACTATTACAACTTACTACTATACTACATACTACTACTACTACTACTACTACTACTACTACTACTACTACTAATATACTACTATTCTCCTACCACAAAATGAATCAATTAACAAACTAATTAATACTAACTCATTCTACAGTAGCGATATATATTTTTTAACGGCTCTATATATTCTATAACTTAATTTTCTACTCCTTGACCTGTCTCTCTATCTACATGAATATATGAATACGAAAACAAGTCAATGAGCGAATAAACAAATAGATATGTACGTGCTAATAACCACTAATGTCTTATACGTGTGGTATGAAACAGCTATCTATATCACCCCTCTCTCTCTCTCTCTCTCTTCCTCTCCTCCTCTTCTCTCTCTCTCTCTCCTCTCTCTCTCTCTCTCTTCTCTCTCTCTCTCTCTCTCTCTCTCTCTCTCTTTCTGAAGGGTTAGTATATCAATGTCAGCCAACTTTCTTTCCCATCCCATATACATATCTTAAAATAATTTCTCTCTCTCTCTCTCCTCTCCTCTCTCTCCTCTCTCTCTCTCTTTTCTCTCTCACTTTCTCTCTTCTCCTCTCTCTCTCTCCTCTCTTCTCTCTCTCTTCTCAATTCTCTCTCTCTCCCTCTCTCTCTCTCTAGGTTAGTATATCAAATGTACACCAATCTTTCCTCCTCCCCATCTACATATCTTAATATTCTCTCTCTATCTCCCTCTTCTCTCTCTCTCTCTCTCTCTCTCTCCTCTCTCTCTCTCTCTCATCTCTCTCTCCTCTCTCTCTCTCTCACTCTCTCAAACTACAAACAACACTAACCCACAACTTCTCCTTCTTTCTCACACGAACTTTTCTCCTCTCTCCATACTTTCCCCCTCCCCCCCTCTTCTCTCCCTCACATACGCTCGACAGACCGCCATAATAACAACACAAAGAGTCATTAGGCATAAGTACGAAAAGACGGAGGAGGAGACGAGGAAAGGAGACAGGAGATTAATGGCTTACAGGTAGGAATAACAGACACCAAGACTATTGGTCCATAGCGAGGGTAATCTCTGAACTCATACTACAACTATCAACTTGTGAAGAAAACAGTTGGAAAATGAACCATGTCCCTAAGAAAAAAAGCAACGGAGGAGGGAGAGGAGGTGAGAGAGTACGATGGAGGAAGGAGGAGGAGGAAGGAAGGAGGGGAGGGGACACCGCAGGGTGGTAGGCAGATGTCTGAGAGGAATGAAGGAGGGGGGAGGTAGGAAGGGGGAGGGAAGGGGGAAGTTCTAAAGGAAGGAGAAAAAAAAAATTAGGTTTGGAAGTGGAGAGGTGTGAGGTTTTTAAAATATAGGTTTCGAAAAGGAGAGGAGGAAGAAGAGAGGAGGAGAAAGGGGAGGGAGAGAGGTGAGAGGCGGGAGGAGAGAGGAGAGTGAGAGGAGAGAGTGGAGAGAGAGAGAGAGAAGTAGAAGAGAGAGAGCGAGAGATAGAAGGGAAAAGAGAGACCCGGAAGAAAGAGGAGGAGAAGAGCAGGAGAACGAAGAAGAGAGAGAGAAGGCAAGCTCGATGAATAGGAATCAGGAGTAATGGGTAGTAGTAACATCAGAACACTTTTATAAACTTACATGTATAAAAAATGATGATTACAAAGATATAATAAATACTAAGGAGCAGGCCTAATAGGAACACTACTACTAATTCATCAACATTTACATTAACACATATTATAACTGTAACGAAATTATATCGATGGAGAAGAAGAAAGATGATGAAAAAAATAACCTGAATTTTCACTATTTTCACTCTTCTTCCCTTCCCGCCCCTAAAGAAAAAAAACCCTTCCCGCCTTAAAAAAAAAAAAAAAAAAAAATTCCGCCCTTAAAAAGAAAAGAAAAAAAACTTCCCACCCTTAAAAAAAAACCTTCCTGCCTTTAAAGTAATCGTCCAGACCATTTCATCATTCCTGATTTAATGCAATCAAATCATAGCCATTAACGAGTATATCAACAATACGTCGTCACTTTTTGCATCCAGTCAGCCGTTTTTAAATAATCCGCAATCAAAATCTGCAAATTCCCCGAGTTCTCAAAACACTCCTCAAGGTTTCCCGGGACGATGCCCCACGGGTCGGTGACGTAGCAAAAGGCAGCTCTCTCCCGCCCCCCCGAGATTCAGAGAGATGTAAACACAGGAGATAATTTAGTACTTGAAGATTTTTGGGTTTTCTGATAGATTTTTTTTGCGATATGCCAAATGCATGCATCCTTTATGGGTGCAGCAAGACAGCTGGGGCCTTTCGAGAGAAGTTTGCACAACTTTCCGACGATACGACAACGTTAAATGTATGGAAGGAGGGTTGTGCGGCGGACAAGACCCAATGGAACGGGAAGTTGACATTTGCAAGGATTTGTAGTGATCACTTCCAGCGGGATGCTACAGCAATGGATGAAAGTGTCTATGAGGATATCAACCAAATTGGATTTGAAGGATAAGTTCCAAAGGTCCCGACAATCTACCCGGAGGGCACCTGCTCCACTCCCCTTGCTTCGACCAAAAAAAGAGCTAAGAACTTGACCCCCGCCCTGTCCTGGGGACAAGTTGCCAGACTCCTGATAGACATGGTTCTCTCTCAGTCTCCCCAGCCTCATGCTCACAACTAGACTACCCACTCCAAAAACGTCCTTGATCTGCTGTCAGGAAGCGGGAAGTAATTAAGTCAATAAATAAGCCTGTCAATGAGTTTTACCAGTATCAATACTTTCTTGTGCTTAATGCTTTCCTTGGGTTGGAAAAATTCTAGAGTCCTTTTCCGCCAATATTAGTGGGCTTTTTTAGGGTAAAATTCTAGTGTTTCCCATACTCTCCCACTTCCCCCAAACAAGTTTGGGGACCTGTAGGAATGCGGGTTTTCGGGTGGAGAACAAATTATGCATCGGCAAAAACGACAATTTAAGAGTTGTGGAGGGGGGTAAAGTTCCCTAGATCTGGGGTAATTTCCTTATATCTAGAGAAATTTACCAAACCCAAAAATTTAAACCCTAACCTAACCTGGGCATGGGGCTTGACCACCGATAACCTAACCTAACCAAATTTTAACCTAACCTAACCAAATATAACCTACCCTAACCTAAACAAATATAACCTAACCTCCTACGGGGGGTTGGGGGGGTTCTCGAACACTTCGGTCATCATTCTGTGAGGATCGGCAGCTTCACATATTTCTTGACTCAGAAGAAATCCAATGAATTTTCCCTAGTTCAGGGAATTTTTTCAACACCCCCGAAACTCAAAACTATGTGTTTGCGACGCTATTTTGTACCCAGCCAAATATCCCGCATTCCCCAGGTCCCCAAGCTTGTTTTGTGGGAAGGGGGAGTAAAGGGCAAACACTGAATAATACCTTTTTAGTTCTACTGTAGTTCAATGCATTACAAGGCACGTGTTATAAACATCCTCAAATTGTCGATCTGATTATTTGCGTGACCTGGGGAAATGTCGTCCCATATTAATTCTGGTAAAATTCTAGTCCTTTCCCGCCTTATTATTATTATTTTATTTTCATCCGACAGGGCCTTTACATATCCCTTCAGATACTTCTACAACGTAATTATAAAGTGGGGGGAGGGGTGCCCCCTTCAACCCCCCCCCGCTCTGGACTCCCTAAGATAATATTACTAACCTTACCTAACCTTACCAAAAAGCTAAATTACCTTAAAATTAAATTAAAAAGCCAAAGATCTAATTCCAATTGCAGGAAAAAAAAAAAAATTTACCTGGATTGGTTAGGATAGAGGTTAGGTTAGTCATTATTTATTCCCACACACAAATTTACCAATTTACCTTACTTACCCATCCATGTTTTGGCCTCAGTAGTCCTCATATACGCGACCAGCGTCATTTCTTTCGGTCTCAGATTGAGCATCGTACTCTAGATCTGTCACAGTGACAGATTCACTGTCTGACACCGAAGTACAATCACTCATCATAACATTTGCCGACAGGTGTCAGATAGATGTTTACATTGGAGCCTCTGCGGGCGTCACTCTTCTGACGTCATCAATAACAGTCGTAGCGCTCTTGGAGGGAAGATTTTTTTTTCGCGCGCTTTTTACAAAAGTCGTGTTTTTACGGAAATAAGGCCTGGAAATAAATTATTTTTGGTGGATTAGGTGTTTTGAATGTACATTCAACATAATTAGGTGAACAAAAAATGAGTCTGGACGATTACTTTAAAAAAATAAAAATTCTCGCAATAAAAAAAGAAAAAGAAAAAAGACAAGCTCCCTTTTCTCACTACTCACTCATTACATAGTCATGAAGAATAAAAAAAAAAAGACAATAAATAAGAACCACACACACACACACGAACAAAATGATATAATATTCAACACCCAACACACAACATCAATTTCTCGATCTCACAGAAGGAGCAGTTGGAGTCATTTTAGTCATATTTACGGTACAGTTTTCAGGACAGAAGAGGCGAGGCAGCAACAGTAGGAGGCTGTTACATACATACATACATGCACACACACAATAGGAGGGTGTTACATACATACATACAGACATACATAGCATCATAAACAGACGGTAACAACATGCACACTATTCTTGCACTTCATAAAACTTTAGTCACTTTTTTTTTTTGCTTATACGAAAGGAACGCCCTAGTAAAGTGAAGGGGAAGAGTAGTGCTGGTAACCCTCCTCCTCTTCCTCCTCCTCCTCCTCTTACTCCTCCTCCTCTTCTTACTCCTCCTCCTCCTCCTCCTGCCTTTGTTTACCTCCGGGTCAGGAAAGTTCGCCACTTCACCTCTCTTACGTCTCCCTTCTCGGCCCTGCACGCTACTCCCTGGCACACACACACACACACACATACACGCACACACACACACACGCACACACTCACCCACCACGCACCCAGTACATACTACCTAAGTATACATTACTTTGTATAAGTTATAAGGTAAGGTATAAGTTACTTTGCGTAATACCACACACCCACTACGCACGCATCCACCACGCACCCACTACGTACTACCACACACCCACTACGCACGCATCCACCACGCACCCACCACGCATCCATCACACACCCACCCACTACGCACCACGAACCCACTACGCACCATTTCTATTACTACTACTAGTACTACTACTACTACTACTGTACACTATACTATACTACTACTACCTATAACTTTTTTCAGGTTGATTTTAGGGCCACGTTTCTTTTGTAAAAAATGATCAGTATTAAATATGGGTTTGAATGATGTATAGGTTTGCATGTTTTGAACAACTTAATATTTTGCCCTATGGGAGGGTCCGCCATTATGGTTTTTGCCCAAAAAAGGCAGTTTGTCAAGGGGTTACAATTTGGCACTCCTTCCCAATTTAATGTACTTAGATACCACCATAGATAGACCACCTTAGATAGCCTATATAAGGTCCAAAGTACACTATCTAAAGATACTTTCTACCAAAATCTACAAACATCTATACTACAAACATCAATATATGGGTCCGAAGGGCCCACAATCACTTGTATTTTTACTATAACGCTATCATCTCACAACTCATTTCTCACAAAGCAACACTTACCCATCAAAAGTTATTGTAAATGGATAGATCCACAATTGTATCTCCGCTATTTCCACTTATCTAGCGAAAAAAAATCTTCCTTTTTTTGGCTGCTGAAAATATTCCAAAATTGTCGACGATCAATGTTTTTGTTATTTTGCCGGAAAATTATGAGTCGTAGAAGAAAACTTATCGAAGTAACAAAGGTTTATCTTGATGTGTTCTACATGATGCAGTAATCGGTTGTTCAAAATATCTCATGGTTGTCGAGAAAATAGATATTTTGTACAAATGTACGAATATGCTACTTTCTCGCTTATTTATCAATCAATATATTTTTGCTTTACGCCAAATGATAGCCTTGATATACTTCATCTTTACTTCTCTATACTTGTTGCACGTATCTGCCATAGTTTTTTAGTTAGTGTGAAAAACGTGATTTAAAAAAATCAAGGCATACCCCTTGCAAAATTTGTCAGAAATATCGAAAAATAGATTTGCTTGAAAATTAGTTTCTATCACCTTTCGGGCATGCTGAACACGAATCTGGAGTAAGTTTTCACTTGCAATGATTAGAAGTCCCTATTTCAGGAATTCCCTATGACATGATGCTTTCAGATATTCCTTATAACTACAAATTAGACAAAACTTACTACAAGAGATAAAAATATGATAGGAATAGTTATAGTAGTATATTAATTATAGAGAGGTATAGTTATAGTAACAATAGGCATTGCTAGATTCATCATTAGTTCAATACAATGATCAGTATTAGTATATTAGTAATAGAATTAGTATTATCAGTATTAGTATTAGTAATGCCAACACTACATCAGCTTTTACTATCCATGCCTTACTTCTACCTTCAAGCATTTCTACCTTGCCTAACATTCTCTTCTCTCTCTCTCTCTCTCTCTCTCTCTCTCTCTCTCTCTCTCTCTCTCTCTCTCTCTCTCTCTCTCTCTCTCTCTCTCTCTCTCTCTCTCTCTCTCAATAAGGACTTGTATATAACTAAAGAAGGAATAGATGACAAAACACAAACAAAGTAAAATAAAGCAATAAAAAATAAATAAGGGATAAAACAAGATAAATGAGTCAAAAACAACTATTTACCCAAGAGCAGTATACCTACTAATAAAAAAACACAATACCATGCACCACATCCAGACCGACCACACCCAAAACACACACACACACACACACACACACACACACACACACACACACACACACACACACACACAGGATTATGTATTCCATCGGCGTGGCTGACTAACGATTCCTCTCCTTTGCTTTGACACAGTGTACCAACATGATACAAATATTCTCCTTTCTGAGTTACACTTCTTTGCCTTATTACAGATATAATAATAATAATAATAATATTAATGATTGTAATATCACCCAGAGGCATACAGACAAAAAAAGCAACAACAAGACAAGGAGTTAACTTAAGTACTAGTGCAAAACAAAAAATACATAATATAGGCACATTAGGGGACATATTATCAAAGTGTATAAGGTCGACCAGCACGTCATCTATGCAGTGAGAGGGATCTATGATTATAATGGTGGTAATAATAGCAGTGGCAGTGATTGAGGTAGTAATGATACGTGTGTTGGTGGTGGTGATGCTAATGGTGGGGATGTGATGAGGTGATGATGGTAAAAAATTAATAAGAATTTCTAGGAGTAAGATTGAGAAGGGATAGGGAGGAAGAGGAAATAAGGAGGAGGAGGAGAGGAGAAAAGGAGGAAAAGGAGGAGGAGGCGAGGAGAAAAGGAGGAGGAGGAAAGGAGAAAAGGAGGAGGAGGAGAAGGCGAGGAGAAAAGGAGGAGGAGGAGGGAGGAGGAAAGGAGATAAGGAGGAGGAAGAGGTAAAGAAAGAGGGAGAATAAAGATAAAAAAGAAGAGGAAGATTTAAATGCCCAGGAATTGGTAGACAAAAAGTTGGTTATAAACAAAAGGATGAAAAAAAAGATGATAAAAGAGAAAGAATAGAAAAGGGATTGTACGATAGAAAGACACACACACACACACACACACACACACACACACACACACACACACACACACACACACACACACCACACCACACACTTCAAGAGGAGAAAGAGAGAATAAAAGTCCCTACATTAGACTCACAATACAAATGATTGACAAGTATTACAAAACGCCATTATATGAGAGAGAGAGAGAGAGAAGAAAAGAGAGAGAGAGAGAAGAGAGAGAGAGAGAGAGAGAGAGAAGAGAGAGAGAGAGAGAGAGAGGAGAGAGAGAGAGAGAGAGAGAGAGAGAGAGAGAGAGAGAGAGAGAGCATTAAAGGTGATTCTGGGATCTTAACGCACCGCTGACTCGACCTTACTCGCGTGTCACAACCTAACATATTACCCTCCTCTTCTTCTCTCTCGCTTTGTTCTCTCTCTCTCTCTCTCTCTCTCTCTCTCTCTCTCTCTCTCTCACTCTCTCTCTCTCTCTCTCTCCTCTCTCTCTCTCTCTTTGTGCATCTTTCCATCCCATACATCTTCCCTTTCCCTTTTTTGTTCCTCTCTCACTCTTCAACATCCTCCTCCTCTGCTCCTTCCTTCACCGCCTGTGCAAATGATAAGGTAAAGCAATGCACGGCAGAGGGTTGGTTTGCTTACATCGATCGAAGGTGACTCCTACTGCATTGTGTATGCTCTTCGTGGCGTCTTCTTTTATTCTTTTGCCGGCGGGAAGGGGCGAGAAAAGGGCGGGAATGTTTATTAATATATTTTTTTTATGTTGGAGTCTGTTTTCTATTGAGGTATTTCATGGTGTTGTGTTTTTGTTCATGTCCTTCTTTATTATTGTTAATATTATTACTATTTTCATCTTTGTCAATATAAACGAATTTTTTTTCTTTCATATTTGCAATCAGTGTTTACATTATGCAATAGGTGTACTTGTCCTCCATTCTACTACCTACAACTCTCTCTCTCTCTCTCTCTCTCTCTCTCTCTCTCTCTCTCTCTCTCTCTCTCTCTCTCTCTCTCTCTCTCTCTCTCTCTCTCTCTCTCTCTCTCTCTCTCTCTTTCTGCTCCTGGTCACCTACACGAGGGATTTTGGACCATGGGAGTGAGTGTGGTAGGGGGTGGGAGGGAAGGAGAGAGAAGGAAGAGGAGAAAGAAGAGGAGAAGGAGAAGGAGGAAGGATACAGGGCCGAGTGATACTAACTGTTTGGGGCTACAACTCCCTGTCATCATCATCTCTCTTTTTTTATTCTCTCTCTTTAATGTCTGCTACAGTACTTTGCACCATTAATTCTTCAACTTACTTTCTTTCTTATTGTACTACCACTATTACAACAACAACAACAACTACTACTACTGCTACTACTACTACTACTACTACTACTACTACTACTACTACTACTATTACAACTGCCACGTCATAAGGCATATTTTTTCTTCCTGTACTACCACTATTACTACAACAACAACAACAACAACAACAACTACTACTACTACTACTACAACTGCCACGTCATAAGGCATATTTTTTCTTCTTGTACTACACTATAACAACAACTACTCTACTACTACTGCTGCTACAACTACTACACATAAACAAATTTTTTTCCTGTACTAACTTTACTACAAAAAACAACAACAACAACAACTACTACTACTACTACTACAACTGCCACGTCATAAGGCATATTTTTTCTTCTTGTCCACTACAACAAATACTATACTAACAACTACTACATCTAAAAATATTCTTTCTTCTGACACCACTATTACTAAACAACACCAACAACAAAAACAACC
>JACEEZ010003528.1:7500-40000 GCA_016584305.1 Chionoecetes opilio | reverse complement strand
AAAAAAAAAATATATATTAAAAATTAAAATATTTATTATATTATTATATTATAATTTATTAAAAAATATTATTTCTATATTTAATATATTTTTAATAAATATATATTATTATATAAATTTTTATATATTATATAATATAATATAATATTAAATATTAAAATTTAAATATATTATATATTATAATTTAAATTCATATTATCTTTTTAATATACCAAAATTTTATTTTATATTTTTATATATTATTTAAATTTTATCCATATAAAATTATATATATATATATTACTTTATCTATTTTATATATTTTTTCTTTTTTAATACTATATATATTATACATATATTAATATATAAAATATAATATATAAACATATTAATATATAATATATATATATTTATTTTATATATATTAAAATTTATATTATTATTTACACTATTATAAATATATATTTTTTATTTATATATATTTATTATATATATATTTTTTATATTTTTAAAAAAATATATAATATATATATAAAATATATATATATATATATATATATTATCCATAAATTTGAACGTAATCACCCCAGCTTACCCCATATTTTTCGAAGACACTTTAACCAAAAGGCATCTTTCGCCTTTTAAATCTCTATTAGGCCCGTTCTCACAACCATGAGTAAACGGGGATAAACGATTTAAAGATCCGGTTTTGTCCAAAATTCCACAGGTACCAGAAACGCCAAATATCCTGCTGAGCGAGTCCCTAAAACCGTGGCTATGCCAAACCCCCGTAAGACTTCTTTACGGACCCGCCCTCATTTTGGACTGCGCACCAAGGGATGAGAACTTTCCAAGATATCAATGTCCTCCCGCATGCATGAACGACTGTACTGTTTCACTAGTAAGCCCCCAACACCCGGACCTGGTCTTAAACCAGGAGACCTCAAGTCCCAAAAACTGTGCCTCCCCGTGCAGGCCCCAGAGCCATCACCAGGATCTCCGTGACTCAGCAAAGATCACGCATCATCGGCAAAACCTATCGTGTCTTGGGGCTACCGAGGGGTGCTCCAAAAACCTTTGATTACATCTTTGCCCAAAACCCAGTCCATACAAGTGTTGAAAAAATTAAGGGGCAAGGACAGACCTTTGCCTCACTTCTGTATTAACAGGAAAAAAAGATGGATACCCGCCCACACTTCACAGCACTCAGTCCAAGAGTAAAGGCCAAATCTCAAAACCCAAAATACTTCAGACCTTATATATATATATATAATATATATATAATATAATATATTATATATATATATATATATATATATATAATATATATATATTTAATATATATCTATATTATATATCGTTAAAAGTTCAGCTAGGGGTTGCTAGTTCACGTTTATTTTCTTTTCAAGACATTTTCTTTTGTCTTTAAAGGGGGCTTAATCTCTTTAGTGATCAAGTTTTTGACTTCGCCCTGCCTAGCCCCCGTAACCGCTACGGCAAATCAAAAATTTATCGCTAGAGAGAATAAAACCCCCAAAGACAGAAAATATCTTGAAAAAATAAAAAACGCGAACTAGCTATCACTTTTTTAAAGAGATTTTTTCTGAGAAACTCCCCTTTCCCTAATACTTTTTAATAATATATATATATATAATATATATATAATAATATATTATATATATATATATATATATATATTTTATATATATATATACACATAATATTATATAATATATTTACATATTTTATATTATATAAAATATATACTATATAATATATAATTTCACATATTATATATATATATATATATACAAATATATAAAATATATATATAATTATTATATATATATATTTATATATTACACATATATATATTATATAAAAATATATTTACACAATATATATATATATATAATATACAAACGTATATATATATAATATATACCCAAAAATAAACATATAATATATATATATATAAATAATTAAAAAATATATATATAATATATATAAACAATTTATATTATTAAATATTAAAATATAATTAATATTACATATAATTGTAATTTAAAAAAAAATCTCGTTTGAAATAAAATCCTACACCAAACTAATGAAATAGAAAAAAAAATCATATGAACTATTAAAAAAAATTTTGAATAACTAATTTTTTTACTGAAAAAAAACCCTTTTCAAATACAAACGAAATTTAAAGAAAAACGCACATTTCATATTATTTAAATTTAAAAATATTAACTTCCTAATTTAAATATTTGTATACTAATTGTAATATTTGTAATTTTTTTGATGTAAATTTAAATTTATATGTTTAATTTTATGTAAATTTAAATTGTCATTTTCTAATAGTCAATTATAATTTCAAATACAATTACTTTTTGATTTTAAAACTAAATTTTAAAAAACTTGTAAATTAAAATAAAATTTCAAATTTCTCATAAAAAGTAATTTTTTACATTCAATTAAATTACAATGGGCCCCAGACATAACTACGTCAGGTTTTTTTTCATCGGTGCTTGTGGGGGTAAGCGGGGTCGCTCGGGGGGACCTACGAAGGGAAAAAATACGGCGAGGAAAAATTTAGAGTTATTTTGCGTGAAATTTATATTCCAGGTGCTAATTCTTGCTCGTTCCGCTGACAACACTATAGAGAAGACCTGAGGTAATGGCTGAGTCAGAGCCAAAACCAAAAAAAAGAGTCACAACGGGCCTCGCAAAAAAGGGAGCACTGTAGGGGTAGTACCGTTCCCAACCACTTTCTTACTTTTTAATGAGACTCTCCTGGCCTGTTTTTTCCCGGTTAGAAGCCTCGACATCAGCCTCACCTCAGGTCTTCTCTATGTTGTCAGCGAGAACAACACGGAAAAAGCACCTGGAATATCAATTCACCCAAAAACATCTCGAAAAGTTTTCATCGTCGTAGTCTTCTCTTTGTAGGTTGTACATATTATGGTTTTGATGTATTAAAATACCTATTAATGAGTTCCTTTGTTGTCTTTCTCTAATAAATATGGTACTCATGGTTTAAAATGTTCTTGACGACCAATGCATCTCTATACCCAAAATCACCAAACCCGTGCTTTTATTTATCTTTTTACTCCCCTCCATAAATAGTTTGCATAACCCCGTGACATACCCCTCCTTGCCCCATGGGACCTTGTAATGTCGTCTACCGAAATTTTCTCCCCCACCAAATCAGGGAAAAATCGCCCCGGGGTAATGGTTAGGTTTGATTTGATTTATTTTTTCGTATTACTCCATCCATAAACAAATTTCATAACCACGTGCATTTTCCCCTCGTTGCCTCATGGGACCTGGCACTTGTCTACCGAAAAATTTTCCCCCTACAAAATAGGAAAATCCCGACGGTAATGGGTTGGTTAGGTTAGCGTTAGGGTTTGGTAAAGGTCATTAGGTTAGGATTTATAATCACAGGTAAACCCTTTTTAGTTATTCATACATACTCCCTCTTTCCCCTATTTACTCTTTAACCCTTCAAATATCCCACATTACTCCCCGTTACTCTGTCATATCTTTGGTATTTGAAGATGAACACCGAACTCACTTTGGTGGACGAAAACTTTTTTTTCTGGTGTTTTTTGTTTTGAATTAATCTATAATCATTTCTGTCGCTTTTTTTTTATTTTTTTTTAAGGTAAAGTTTTTTTTTTTTTTTTTTTTATATAGGTTTTGGGAAAAGGGTTGGTTGGTTTGGGATAGGTATAGGCAAAGACTATGTATACGACTGATCTCATTTTGGGGATTTCCAGTGGGGGCCAGTTTGCGATCCTGACATTTTTTGAAAAATCATCCATTCCCTTTTTTCCCCTTTTTTTTTCGTAAAATGAATGATTCCGTTTTTTTCGTAGATACTTGTTCATAAAATTTTCAAAAACAAAAAAGTAAAATACTAAAAAAATGCCATATGAGAGAGTGAAGAAATATGCTTGAATTCTTTAAAATTTTGCCATTTAAAATTTTGCGAAAAAACATTTTTCATGAAACATATAAAAGAAGCGGATGTTATTGCTTTCCTTGATATATTTAATTTTCTAATAAAAGAATTGTATATTCATAAATTAACGTTAAATAATAAATCCTCATCAATCGGGGAAAATTACCCCTTGTGAGTAAAATTGTTTTTTAAATTTAAAGCTAAATTTTTGCTGGTTCTAATTAATTTTATCAGAAAAAGAAATATTCATGGAAAACTATAAAAGTCGCTTTTTATTGAAAAGTTTCATGTAAAAAGTTTTCTCGCAAAAAATTTAAAAGGCGAAGAGTTAAGTGAATATTTAAATTCATGATTTATTCAGTCTCAAATGGGATTTCTTTAGGGGATTTTACAGTTTTTTTTTTCATAATATTATAGAACAAAAATCTACGAAGATAAAATGCTAATTTTTAAAACCCAATCTACTGTATTTTATGGGAACCTTTTTTTCTTGCCGATTTCCATTGATATTTTTAAATTTTTTGTTGGGCGCAATTTGATATGATTCTAATTCATTTATCAAAAAACTAAAATATAAGGAAAGCAAATATCCCTTATTGCTATGTTTCTGTAAAATGGTTTTTTTCGCAAATATTAAAAGGCGAAGTTTAAAATGAATATTTAAATTCATGCTATTTCTTTTACTCTCCATAAGACATTTTTTTAGTGTATTTTACTGTTTTTTATTTGATAATATTATAGAACAAAAAATTTTCAAAAATAACGGTATATCTTTATACTGATAAAACATAAAAAAGGAGATGGGAGTGGTTTAAAAAAGTAGGAAACGCAAAAATGGCCTCCCCTGGTCATGGGGGGGTTGGCGGGGGGCACGAGTAGCAAATCCCTCGTATACGTATCTTTGTATAGGGAAAGGTTAGGTTAGGGTTAACGTTCAATTTTTTTTTCCCTCTTTTTGAAAAAAAAAAATTGCGGGAAACGGTTAGCAGATCATTTATAAACATAAAACAACCAAAAAAAAATTGTTTTTTCCCCTCAAAGGAGTTTGGTGTTTATTTAATATTTACCTATGCTTTCTCTTAAATTCATGAATTATATATACATCTTCTTGTATTTTGCTAACATTGTCTTAATTATCATTCGCATATCAAAGATCTGATCTACACAACCTTTCCCAGTTCTAAATCTGCCTTACTCCTCACTAACCTTGCCATTTGTGATTTTTTGTACTCGTCCAATTACGATTTTACCATACCGTTTGCCTCATCACTGTGGAGTACATCAATCAATCAATCATTGGGGGCATACGCCGGGGGGCGCGTCGCCTCGCCCACCCTACGACGCCACTCCCGGGGGTCACCACGCGCGAGTTCCCATGCAGGCTCCTTTCCCATACCAAGCAGCTCTCGACAAGAAACATCAACTTGCCCCAGTCACGAGCCTTGTGGGCGCCCCCTTGACCTCCTCCACGCCGGATTGTCTCTTACAGATACAACCCGATGGGAAGGATCGGTTTCAGGGTAGCGTGCCACATGCCCATATAGCCGAAGTTGGCACTGACGGACTATGCCTGACTATGCAGGTAATAGGCCTCGATTCAGTCTCACGGTGCAATCGCTGATTTGACACTTAATCATCCCAGCGATACCCCATGATTCTGCGAAGACACTTATTACCAAAGGCATTGATTCGTCTCTTCAAGTCACTATTTAGTGTCCATGTCTCACAACCATAGAGTAAGACAGGGTTCACAAGCGACTTGAAGATCCGGATCTTTGTCCTTCTGCACAGGTACCGACAATGCCAAATACTCCCGCTGAGCGAGTCCATAACACCGTGGGCTATGCCAATCCGCCGTAAGACTTTTTGACGTGACCCGCCGTCATTATGGACTGCGCTACCAAGGTATGTAAAACTTTCCAAGATCTCAATGACCTTGCCACACGCATGAACAGACTGTACTGCTTCATCTAGTAAGTATCAAAACACCTGGACCTTGGTCTTGAGCCAGGAGACCTCAAGTCCCAAAGGCTGTGCCTCCTCGTGCAGCGCCTCGTGAGCCATCACCATGACCTCCAGCGACTCAGCAAAGATTACTGCATCATCGGCAAAATAGGATCAGTGATCTTGGTGTTGCCGACGGATGCTCCACAATCACTTTGATCTACAACCTTGTCCAATACCCAGTCCATACAAGCGTTGAAAAGTGATGGGGCAAGAACGCACCCTTGCCTCACTCCTGTATTCACAGGGAAGAAGCTGGATACACCTGCTCCACACTTCACAGCACTCTCAGTCCCAGAATACAGACCAGTTATCAAACCAATAGTTCTTGCAGGAATCCCTCGAAGTCGCAGAAGATCCCAAAGTGACTCACGATGCACTGAGTCAAATGCCTTCTTGAGATCAACATAGGCTGCAAGCATCTCCTGTCGAAACTCACGTCGGCGTTCCACCAGGACACGAAGCGCTAGGATACGGTCCGTTGTTGACTTACCAGGCGTGAACCCAGACTGCTGAGGTCTCTGATGCTTCACCAGATGACTGCGAATCCGTGTCAGCAATAGATGGGCAAGCACCTTGCCTGGTACGCTGAGCAGTGTAATACCGCGGGATTTGTTGCAGTCCTGACGGTCCCCTTTCCCTTTCCAGATAGGGACGACCAGCCCCCTTTTCCAGTCAGGAGGAATGGTACCTGATTGCCACACGGCAGTCAGGACAGCATGCAGCCCGCGGATCATGGCCGCACCCCCAGCTTTGAGGAGCTCCGCACTGATATTACAAGCACCAGCTGCCTTTCCACCACTCAACTTTGCTACAGCCTCTCTGACTTCGTCAAGAGAGGGTGCGGTTTCGTCAATGGGAGGATCGGCATCCACTGCCTGTAACCCAGTGGTGTGAAGCTGCTCAGTTGGAGGGTCCACCGTGAACAACTGCCCAAAGTACTCAGCCCAACGAGCCATCTGCCCATCCATGTCCGACACGAGGCGCCCATCTGCTGTTCGAATAGCACTCGCCCGAGAAGGAGACTTGGAACGGAGCTTCTTCAGGGCTCGGTAGGCGGGTCGGAGGTCATTAGCGTTCAAATGACCCTCGACATCCTCAGCGAGACTCCTGACATACCTCTCCTTGTCTCTCCTCAGGAGGGTTATAGACCGGCTTGACAGAGCCCTGTGCTGGTCCCGGTTCCCAGCCAGCCTGGCAGCGCGACTCTCCTCGATGTTTTCCAGCGTCTCCGTCGAGACTAAACCACGCCTTGACCTCGGGCGCTCCCAATACACTTTCCCTTTGGGAGCCTGTAGAGTTTCAAAGTTTGAAGGTATCCCACAGTTTCTACAGGGTCCCCGAGAGCACCGAGCACATCAAACCGATTTGAGACTGCCACCGCATACTCATGAGCACATCTCAAGTCCTTCAGTTTCTCAAGATGAAACACAGTATGGTTACCTATTGAGATTCTTCTGGACTTGACATGAATCTTAAGTGTAGCAACAACAAGTCTGTGATCTGTTCCAAAGAACTCAGCACTCCGGTAAACCCTGCAGTTCTGGAGGATCCTCCAACGAGTACTAACGAGGATGTGGTCGATCTCCTTAGCTACCCCTCCGGCATTACTATACCATGTCCAGCGGTGCAGCTCTGGCCTCTGATACCAAGAACCTGCAATTCTCTACCTTATGGATCTTGCAAAGTTCAGAAGCAGAGAACTGTTAGTGTTTCTGGTACCGGAGCCATGGGAACCAAAACATAACTCGTAGCCATCTCTCACAGTGCCAATAGTAGCATTGAAGTCACCCAAGACAATGAGTGTGTCCCGAGGAGGACACTGGTCTAAAACAGAGTCGAGTTTGGCGTAGAACATCTCCTTCTCTTCAGTTTTACGCATCTTGGTAGGAGCGTACATTGCAACAAGAGACATGAAACCCAGAGTGTGTTTCATCCTCACCCGCATTATACGCTCATCAACCGGAGTAACCTCAACAACTGACGGCTGCAGTTTGCTGGAGATGCCTATAGCTACTCCCCGTATACGGTGACCATTGCTCATGCCGGACCAGTAGTAGGTGTAACCCCCACTGCTAGTCTCGCCACTGCCAGGCCTCCTCGTCTCAGAGAGTCCCACTATATCTACCCTCAGCCTACTGAGCTCACCCGGAGTACATGATGACTCAATAAAGCTAAATATAAGCCAACCTGGTAACAACATTGCCAATCTAGCTAATCACAGACCTGTAATTATACCACATTTACCACATCTTAGGTAACCTTAGGTTACCTAACGGTAACCTAACCTAACCATTACCGTCGGCAAGTTTTCCCGATTTGTGTAGGGACGAGTATTTCGGTAGACGAGAGTACCAGGTACCATGAGGCAAGGATGGGTAATGTCACCGTGGTTATGCAACTTGTTTATGGATGGAGTAATAAGATAAATCAAAGCAAAGGTTGGTGATATTGGTATAGAGTATGCATTGGCTCGTCAAGTAACACTTAAACCATGATGTACCACTACTTATTATGAGGAAAGACAACAAAAGGAACTCAATTAATAAGGTATTTTAATACTATCATAACCATGAATATGTACAACCTACAAAGAGAAGACTACGACGATGAAAAAATGTCGAGTTGTTTTGGGCGAAATTAATATTCCAGGTGCTATATTTCCGTGGTCTGTTCTCGCTGACAACATAGAGAAGACCTAAGGTGATGGCTGATGTGCAGAGGCTTCTAAACCAGGAAAACAGTCACAGCAAAGTCTCTTTAAGAAGTAAGCAAGTGGTAGGGACACAGTACGTACCTACCAGTTGCTTACCTTTTGACGAGGCTCTGTTGTGACTATGTTTTCTTGGTTTAGATGCCTCTGCACATCAGCCATTACCTCAGGTCTTCTCTATAGTGTTGTCAGCGAGAACAGAGCACAGTAATATAGCACCTGGGATATCAATTTCACGCAAAATAACTCTAAATTCTTCCATCGCCGTAGTTTTCCCTTCGTAGGTCCACTCGCGGCGACCCCGACTTATCCCCACAATGCACCGATGTAAACAAACCGTGACGTAGTTATGGGTAGGGTCCAAGCTATGGACCGCCCACAGACTCGCGCCACCCAATCAGGGCAAATGGTCAGGTCTATAAGTTGAGGGTTATAGCGACGTGCTTTGTATCATATTCAACTGCAGTAGAACCAAAAAGAGGAACAGCCCATGACGTGAAAAGTTGGAACACTCGCCGACAGCGACATCCGGTAGATGAGACCATAAACTAATATTTGTAGGATGCTTGGAAACCAAAATTTACTCATAACTACTGAAGTTAAAATTTTTGTAAAAATAAACCAAGTGATTACAAGTGAATTGTTTAGTTTAAGCGACAGGTATTGACTGGTTAGTCTTGTAAATCCTTACCATTAGAAATGCCTCGACACCAGCATGATTGTAGGATTACATTGAGGTTGTGGGAATTAAATTGATAGGATGACTTGAATGGTTACACTCATAAATATAAATTAAAACACTGGTGCTTGAATTTAACTCACAACTGAAAAAGATAATTAAATTAAGGGACAACTTGAAATTAACTAACTACCACTAAAAATATTTACCTGGTGGTAGTTAGTGGCTGTCCAAATAATGTCACCCAGCTAAACCTTATTATTGAGATCTCAATAAGCCAGGAGCACTGTAATGGATTAACTGCCAGGCTCCTGCAAAAGTTGTTACTTAGCTGTGACGTCTTAGATGTTTGAAGACATGATGTTTTGTAGACAATATGGCGGGAGTAACCTGCTCGATGTATCAAGCCGATACATGGACCAGGATATTGGGTTTTTAGTAACCCATACTCTCCATGAATATTATTTACAATATTTACACGAGAGCACTCGTGGTGTCTCTAAATGTGTATAAGGAGCAAAGTGGCGATGAACTTTGAGAACATCTCTTGGTGGTGTCAGACTGAATGAGAGCGAGTCACCTGGATTTCCTCTGACGTCGCTTTGCTCCAAAGATATACGAGCCCAAATTAATTTCCCAATAAATTTATATTACTCCTATGTTTACTACTATTAATTTTAGTAATATTCTTAATTATCTTTGTAAAATTTATAATTTCCGACCTTCTGGGGCCAAGGGAAAAATTGAATTAAAAATAAATTAAATTAAAGCTGACCTTCCTCAATCATTTGTTGCAAATTCTGCCTGAATTTAGCGGCAGCGGATCTAGGATTCCTTCGGGAACCAGCTTCTTCATGAGAAGAAGGCCTGTCTTGGTTTTCTTCGGTAGTTAGATTAACTGCCCTCAGATCTACCTCAGACCCTCGAAAATCTGCAACTACTTCCAGTGGATATAATTTATTCACTGTTCTAATTACTGAACCCAATTTTGTCTTTAATTTTACAGTTCTGATGACCCCCTGTGCATCTTTATGACACTCCTCTATTCTACCCAAAGGCCAACTGCCTCGAGGTTTCTCACTCAATTAATACCACCTCCCCCTCCTTTACATTTTGCTCTTTCAGTGATTTGTTAGATATATGGATGTGTCTATCTAACAGAGAGGTTAAATATTCCCTTTTCCATAGGTCATGCTATTTATTTAATACTTTTGATAATTGCTTATATTTAAAATTTAATTTGTCCGCATCTAGATATGATGGGTCTAGATCAAACTCTGAAATTGATACTGCTGGCAATGAATTTAGTCGAATACCATGCAATAGATGTGAAGGCGTCAGTGCTTCTGGCTCACCTAAATTATTGGTGACCTATGAGGGGGGCCTATTATTAACTCTACATTCAATCTTCACTAAAATTGTGTGGAGGTCATCCAAGTTTATGGCAATCTTAATCAATGGCAACATTTTCCTTGGACAGCTTTTGACCGTCCCTATCATCCTCTCATAGAAACCCCCGAACCAAGGGGCTCTGGGGGGTATGAATTTCCACTCACACCCCTTAACTTCTAGTTCTTCTTGCACTCTGGCATCTTCTAAAATATGGCTAAGCAGGTTGGAACCTAACTTAAAATTTGTAGCATTGTCGCTAATAATTAACTTAGGGCATGACCTTCTGGCCAGACATTTGAGACCATGACTACTCTAGATTTATCAGATCTTTCTATGAATCTAGAAGGAATTTTTCCAAAGGGTATCAGTCCAGATTTTGTTTTCAAGAAGCTGGAGCCATGTTCTTGAACTAGAACAGTTATTATTTTGGTCTGCTCCTATTAATAGATCAATGGAATCTACTGTATCCTTTAAGTTTGGATCTAGGAGCCTAATTTCTTGGTCCATCATGTACTTTATGAATTTTTCCATTCCATCCATCCTAATATTTTTAGGTAAACTTTCCAGAACTATAGCATTCAATCTTATATATTTAGAACCAGATCTGACTGTAAAATTCACTAAATCATAGGTCTTAGTTTCTATTTCTCCTATAAATCCTGAAATTTTCAAGTCCACCTGGCCACAAGATTTTTAATTTAAACTATCAGACAAATTTTTACTGATAAAAGTTCTCTGTGATCCTTGATCAAACAGAGTTTTTGGAGCCTTGACAATTTTACCCCAAATTATGGGTATTGAGCCTATGGGTAGAGCTGTTGAATTGTCATGAGCACCCGTAGGTCTCACTGCACACACATACTGTGCCACTCTCCCAGTTAGTTGGCCCCCGTCACATAACAAAGAATGATGGAATCCATTAGGACATCTGCGTAATTTAAATCTACAGTCCTCTGTCTTATGATGGCAAGTACATTTTTCACGTCTTCCTAACTCTCTAATACGTTTTAGCCGGTTACCACGGCCCTCATAAGTTTTGCAATTAGTGGCTTTGTGGAGCCCTTCACACAGAATACATTTTAATAGTGAGTTAGGACTAATTGGTTGGTTTGGAACTCTGGCTGGGAATTGTGAGTTAGAATTAATTGGTTGATGTGGAACTCTGGCTGGGAATTGTGAGTTAGAATTAATTGGTTGGTTGAACCCTGCCTGGGAATTATGAGCTAGGATTAATTTGTTGGTGAAGAACTCTGCCTGGGAATTGTGAGTTAGGATTACTTTGTTGGTGTGGAACTCTGCCTGGATCTCTACAGGCTCCTGGACCTTCTTGGATTGCAAAAAATTTAGCCAAATATTTAGAGGGCAAGGAGGGTCTTTCATCCTTTTCCTCTCCTTCCCTTTTATCCTTCTTGTAATCCTTGGATTGTAAATTATTTATAATGTCTAAGAGACTAGTTCTAATGTCTTCTACAGAAGGATAATCCTCTTTTGACTTTAATTGAACTTGATCAACAGTTAGGTTAGGCAATTTATCTACTAAGAAAGTGGACAGCAAACAACTAGATTCTTCTAAATTACAGCCTGCATTTTCTGCTCTCTTCCAGTTACTCTCTAACTCTGCTCTAAATTCAGACAGAGATTGAAAATTATGAGAGGGTACTTTGATATTAATCAATTTTCTTGCAAGGTCTCTCAACTTTTTATCTCTGTTCTCGTAGGTTTTCTTCAGTAAATCTACCGCACACTGATAGCTAGCAGTTTCTGAAGGAAATCCTGAAATGAGCTTGCCAGCATCACCCTTTATCTGCCCTTTTAGGTAATTCAATTTATCCACTGCAGTAAACTCTGAACTAACATGGATATTACTTTCGAACTGGTCCCAAAAGGAATCCCACTCTTGCTATATCACCTACAAACTCAGGCAGCTGAATAAGGGGTAATTTGATTCTCTTAAGGCTCATGTTCTTAGGCTTATTTTCTTCTATCACATCATCGATCTTATAGATGGTATTTTGTAAGCGATCTTCAAAATCAGCCTGATCACAGATTAATGCTTCCACTTTATCACCTTCCGCCTCACTTACTAGAGTATCATATAGATTTTATATGATACTTATCTTTTTCTCTAACTGTGCTTTCCACACTTTAAGTTGGTGAAATTCCACATGATCCACCAGAGCTACATCAATTTGACCCAGTAACTTAGTGCAGTGCCCTTTATGGCCCGCAAAAATTTTAACTGTGGCCATAATGCCACCAATCTAATGAATAAATATGGAGACAGACAAAATTTTTAATTTATGGACTACGAATTGCTAAATAGTTAATTTGGAAGTTGAATTATGAGTAACTTGTTAGTTATGAATTTAGATTTAAGCCAAAAAAAATAAAATATATTGACTAAACTAGTAAGTTAGTAGTACCCAGAGTTAAAACAGAAATTCTTGCAATGGCTGCTGGGTTAGTGTCCAAATGCTATGATGATGCCTTATGGCTTTGGACACTTTGTTCCAAATATGTTGTCTGCCTTCAAAGGTTGGATGTATCCCGTCCATGATCCGCAGATCCATCGGGAAGGTTCTTCCGCCCAACAAAATGATGTGGCCTTTTAGCTCACGCTGCAATTTCCTATTTATGGCCCTTGAGATCTTTTTGTAGCGCTCGGCCTCGACAAAGTGAGGATGGTTTTGAGGGTAAATTCTTGGTTCTATTGTGCACAAGACACAAGTGATTCCCTTTTCTGAAAAAGCCTGATGGATGGCCATCATATCCTCAAATAAACCATTCACACTAGTGTCCTCCTTGATGTCGTTACCTCCTATCAGGATGATAGCCAGATCGTAAAGTAGGGGGTTAAGGGCTTGTTTGAATTCTGAATATTCAAAAAAATTATCGGCCCCTGCACCTCCCTTCCTAAATATGTCCATGTGCACTCCTGGAAACGGCTCGCTTCTTGGCCGGAGTGAATCACAAGTGACAATAGAATGGCCAACATAAGCTAAGTGATAGGTGGGATAACTAGCCGCCGCCGCCATGATGTTAGCAAGGGTTGTTTATCCGGTTCGAAGGGCCAAATTTTTCAGGTGTGGGAATTAAATTGATAGGATGTCTTGAATGGTTACACTCCTAAATATAAATTACAGTTTAACTGGTTGAATTTCAAATTACAGTTGAATACTGGTGCTTGAATTAAACTCACAACTGAAAAAGAAAAATTTAATTAAGGGACAACTTGAAATTAACTAATTACCACTAAAAATATTTACCTGGTGGTAGTTAGCGGCTGTCCAAATAATGTCACCCAGCTAAACCTTATTATTGAGATCTCAATAAGCTAGGAGCACTGTAATGGATTAACTGCCAGGCTCCTGCAAAAGTTGTTACTTAGCTGTGACGTCTTAGATGTTTGAAGACATGATGTTTTGAAGACAATATGGCGGGCGTAACCTGCTCGATGTATCAAGCCGATACATGGACCAGGATATTGGGTTTTTAGTAACCCATACTCTCCATGAATATTATTTACAATATTTACACGAGAACACTCGTGGTGTCTCTAAATGTGTATAAGGAGCAAAGTGGCGATGAACTGCTCCTCATGGTGGTGTCAGACTGAATGAGAGCGAGTCAGCTGGATTTCCTCTGACGTCGCTTTGCTCCAAAGATATACGAGCCCAAATTAATTTCCCAATAAATTTATATTACTCCTATGTTTACTACTATCAATTTTAGTAATATTCTTAATTATCTCTGGAGAAATTTATAATTTCCGACAGAGGTTGAGGTTACAGTGAGTTCGAGATTAGCTCCGATGGCGGGCGGGAACTGGGACAGCTGGGTGGAAGCAGACGCCAACGGACGGCTTCTTGGCCTAACTTGTCCAAATCATTATGGAAAACGTATACATATTTCCACTTGCTTAGTGAATTTCCAAGAAGGTTGAAGGCGCCCTGAACCCATTTCTAAGGCAAGATTACAAATGGATTGTATAGTTTAGGAGATATTGTTTGATTAGTCTTGTAAATCTTTACCTTACCCTTGGTATTATTACGGCTGAGGTCATCCTTGAGCCTGACAATTCTAACCTGTCTAATAGTGTAAATCTCCTCATTCTGAGTCTTTTGAGCCCCATTTCCCATGGCGCAATTGAATAATAATGGCAATGTGGAAATTTTATGTCACAAAAATTTATTTAATTTGACTTCTTACCTTAAAAAACCCTTTGTCTATCTCATCCCGACAGAATACCCCAGCCAGTACTAACTCAGCTACTTATCGGTGGATAGGAGGGTTGATAGGGTAGAACAGCGTTTCTCAACCTTTTTACCCTTGTGGAACCCTTGAAATAGTGTTCATGTCTCAGGGAACCCCTACATAAAAATTCTTACAAATAATTATTTATATCTTTCTTTCTCTTTTATAAACTTAAAATTCATAAGGAAAAAAATTCATATTTTTTTCTTCTGATAACTGGTTTAAGCAATAAATAAGTTACGTTTTTCTTAAGTTTATTCACAACGCAAAAGGAAAACTAAATACATAACTGAAATCAAACTATTTGTACAAGAGACCAGAGTTTTCCAGAGAGAATGTTCAAGAGACCCGAGGTTTTCATTCACACAAAAAAATCAACCATTTCTGTAAACACAAAAAAATAAACATAAATAACTAATATCATAACACATACACAAAACGAAAACTGATAATAACTACTACAATTAATCAATCGTTTATTGATAAAGTTGAAAAGGCATAAGATAAATGAAGGCAAAATGTCATATGAACAAATATATAGGTCAAGGAAATGTTATTTTTAAAGCCAATTTAGATAATGAAATTTGCTTCTCTAATGTGAAACCTGTGGTTGTCTTTTGGTACACAGATACTTAATTCGTCACGTACAGCTATTGTCCATTGACCACTAAAGGCGGTTTCACACTGGCGCCGTATAGACGTCGCTAAATATATTCCCTATGATTATTATACTTTCAAATGAGATAACAGGTTGAAGACTTTACTATAATACCCAAAAAATTTCAAAGAATATGCCGTACGTATATTGTAAAATTACGAAAATGAAATTAAACACAAAAATGACAAAAAAATGTTTTTACATATGATTAGCCTATTTGCAGACGCCTAATCATTAGCCTACTGTAGACGGACATTGTACTTCTCTCAAGTCTATCAATAGTGGTATTTCTCAGGGTTCTGTCCTATCACCCACTCTCTTTCTATTATTCATTAATGATCTTCTAAGTCTAACTCAAAGCCCTATCCACTCCTACGCTGATGATTCTACCCTGCATTTTTCAATGTCGTTTATTAGACGTCCATCTCAACAGAAACTAAGTGATTCGCGGAGAGATGCCACCAAGCGCCAAACTTCTGAACTTTCTATAATTTCTGATTGGGGTAAAGCAAACCTTGTTTTGTTCGATGCCTCAAAAACCCAAATTCTTCACCTGTCTACTCGACAAAACCTACCAGATAACTATCCCCTCTTCTTCACTGCCACGCAACTATCTCCTACTACAATTAACATTCTTAGACTGTTCTTTACTAAAAATATAAACTGGAAATCTCACATATCTTCTCTTGCTAAAACAGCTTCTAAGACGTTAGGTGTCCTGTGGCGTCTGCGTCCATTTTTTTTTCTCCCTCCCAGTTGCTTGCTCTATACAGGGGCCTTATCCGCCCATGTGTGCAGTATGTCTCACATAGTTGGGGGAGGATCCACTCATACAGCTCTCCTAAACAGGGTTGAGTCAAAAGCTTTTCGTTTCATCATCTCCCCTCTTCTGACTGATTGTCTTCAATCTTAAAATCACCGCCGCAATGTTGTTTCTCTTGCTATCTTCTACCGTTATTTTCATGCTCACTGCTCTTCTGAACTTGCTAACTGCATGCCTCCCCCACTCCCGCGGCCTCGCTGCACAAAACTTTCTACTCATTATCATCCTTATTCTGTCCATCTTCCTAATGCAAAAGTTAATCAGTATCTTTATTCTTTCATCCCTTTCACTGGTAAACTCTGGAACTCTCTTCCTGTTTCTATTTTTCCATCTTCCTACGACTTAAATCTTACCAATAGAAGAGTAACAAGACACCTCCCGAAATAAATTGGCCCACCCTCCATTTTTTATTATCTTAGTCTTATTTTTAGGGACTGGCAATTAAGCGGGCTTTGTGTTACCACTTTTTTTTGTGACCTTGGCCAGTCCTTTGTGATGTAAAAATAACAAAAAAAGATTATCAGAGTTTCTCTCAGAACCACAGCTGTTGTAACCACATCGCCTCCTCCACTAACTACACCATCGCCTCCACTTGCCACACCAACTCCTCCACTAACCATGTCGACGCTAAGCTCCTCAGCAGCTGCCATGCTAATCCTCTCTGACCTGACTCTCCTACACTCAACACACACAAGGAGCACGAGGTAACACGTCTTGTCTCTCCGCCAGACAACGAACGACTGAACAATGAACGAAAAAATCGCCTACACAATGGATTATAGTCACTCAAATTATCATCCTTTCTCCGTGGGGGTAATCAAGTCGTCTTTAAATCACCTTGTATTAATATTTATAATCCGTCCAAAATGTCCTTACGTAAGTACTTTTTGCCTCGTCTGAACCGGTGTATTATAAGTTATATATTGTAACAAAGATAGGTAGTGAGATCATAGTATCATACAAATACGGCGAGAGATGTAGCTTGAAGGTTATGGGTGTCGGGGGGAGGGGTAGTGTTGAGGGAGTGTGGCGCTGAGGGAGAGAGACAACGGCCCGCCCTTTGTGCCTGTACCCCGCCTGACTCATTTCTCCCTGCAGCCCCTCTGCTTTCATTCTCTGGTAAGAATTACACTATTTTTACAGCGGCGTTGTATTGGTGGCTATCTATATGAGGTTTTGTGATATCTAAGAGATATGAAATGCAGCTCTGACAGTGCCTAAAACTAATACAGTGGATATAAATAGGAAGGGAGAGTGAGAGCGACCCATACTTTGTACCTTTTACAACGCCTGACTCATCTCTCTGCAACCCCCAGCCGACGATAGTGACCACATAGCCATTACCGTCACCGTGTGTGCGTTTAACAGACAACAGATCAACACTAAACATGATAGCTTTGGAGTGTTTGTTGGAAAACCATTATAATGTATTTTTGCTTTCTAGGGGCGAGACACAAGGCTCTGGAGGTGTTCAGTGTTGTGTGAATTATGTTTTTATGTCAATGGGCAGGTTCCTAGACCCCCCCGCAGTCTTTTTCGGAAATATTTAGAGGTATAATATTGTTGTTTTGGCTTTCTAACCAATGTAACTTGATTTTGAAGTCTCCTGTAGTAAGGAAATTTTCAAAATCGTCTGTACCAACATGTAGTTAATGTCAATAAAAATATGGTCAAGGAAAGAGGAAAGAAGGTATAATTGTAACCAAATGTTCCTTCTGTGTGTTGAAGTTTCTCTTACAGGCCCCCTATCCACTACATAACTACGAACTCACTCAAAGAGTTAACCACTTGCCTCCATTCTAAGTTCACGTTGCCAGGGACCCCTTTACGCCTCTTAAAACAACGTAAGGGTGGTGGCAGAATATCATATTAAATTGTGAGACTCCATTTTAATCTGTTCCAGGTAAGTAACATCAATCCCTAGGCCCCGAATCCTTGACTAGGATTAATGAAAATCAAAACTCAAACCAATTTAACCGTAATAATTATAGTTATCCGGACTCAGGTACAATAATATTGGAGTAATTATTCATGCACTTGACTTGGGGGCATGACAAAAGTACACTAGTGACCCCATCCACGTACTGCCAGGGTGGTGGGCGGAGCTTAGGGCGTCGGGCGTGCGTTGTGATTGGCTCTGGCTTACCCTGCGTGGTGCATTACTACTACACACTTGAGTGAAGGAGCGGACCAAGGCGGGTGAAGTGTTCGCCAGGTGTCAGGGCGGCCGCCACCACCAGGCACTGGTTTGTGTGTGTGTGTGTGTGTTATCATTACATGTAACGGATTCCTTCTTTCTTTGTAGATTATATATTACGTCCTGGCTATGGCCGTGTAGTGCGTTACGTAATGCATATGTAATATCAACACATATAGTGTACCTAAGTGTACACCGGCGTGCGTCACTTGTATTTTCAGCTGCCTGTTATATGTTATCTCGGACGATAAGTTGATAAAGATCACCACACAAGTGATAACAACTGACGGTTTTCCTGGATCCCAACAGCTATTGATCGATGTTCATGCTCGATACGGTGAATGTTATTGCCTTGCATGCCGTGTGTGTGAAGAACCCTGACGATGTGATAAAGCGTTATGCAGAGTATGGAATGTAAACTATTGCCATATTGTAGCCAATGCCTAACATACCTACACTAACCCTTTCCCCAGGCAATAGCAATAGATTCACTCTATTCCATGTTGTAAACACGGAGGTGCTTTATTGAAGTCATGAAATGTCACTGGAAGCCCCGGCAACGGCAGCTTTGTTTTACGCCTCAGAGTCTTGCTTACCAAACGTCTCCCTTCCTCCACCACTACTTGGGGCCCCGGGAAACACTAGTACTCATTTATAACATCTTTCTTTTGTAGCAATTAAGATGTATGAAGACTGAGGAAGCATTTCACGTGGTACATTATGTGTGTAGTGAAACACATAATTCAGGTTACTGATTCATGGACAGAGCACTACACACACACACACACACACACACACACACACACACACACACACACACACACACACACACACACCTGTGTTATAGGTGGACACACTTGTATGTCATTTGTCAATTTAAACAAAATATATAATGGATTTCTACGTGTATACGACGGTGTGCAAGGGTGTGATTAAACGGTGGGGTTGTGTTTGCAAGGGTTTACAGTCGTGGGAAGGGCCTGCTGGGCTGAAACAGTTGGAGTTTTATTGTTTTAGTAGTTTTATTTTTGAATATTTCAATTTATGTTTGATATATTTTTTTTTTTTATCATTGAGGTTTTACCGTGATGTGTGCCGGAGCCTGGACAGACAGAGAGGAGGCGACAACATGATGGACAAGTAGAGACGAGGCCACAACAACATAGACAGACAGAGAGGAGGCGACAACATGACGGACAAGTAGAGACGAGGCCACAGCAACATAGACAGACAGAGAGGAGGCGACAACATGACGGACAAGTAGAGACGAGGCCACAGCAACATAGACAGACAGAGAGGAGGCGACAACATGATGGACAAGTAGAGACGAGGCCACAGCAACATAGACAGAGAGAGGAGGCGATAACAAATACAAGAGCATTTGTCCCTAAGCGAGTGCAGTCTATTTTCACATTTGTATGTGAGAAGGGAAAGGGATACTTTATATTGGCAGTGAAGACGAGGAAAACTATATAAATCAACAGATCTAAATTGTTAGATCGACTCAGAGTATCACCAAAGACTCTCTACAGTCTACAACAAGATACCTCACTCTGGGGTGCGCTGTGGTGCGCGTGCGATCGACGCGCCGCCGTGCGGCTGGAGGTAACCAGTTTGCTGGCCCATTCTCTTGCTGCTTAACTGACCTGAATTAAAGTGTCTCATACCTGTTTATATTGAGCCAGCCATGAAGCAAACCTAGATAAATAATAAAATAATACAAGGACACGTTCATAAATACACATACAAATCGACAGCAATGGTTTAAAGACATATACATCTGTTACCACAACTGGTACAATTTAACGGATTTACAGACAAATACACCGATAAAAAAAAACTTGTTTACCCCAGGAACTGGGTGTGTGTATACCTTACGCGGCAGTCCCGTGCAAGGGAGCGTTCAACAGACACGTTCTCTAGCTTCCTTGGTCACGTGTTTGATGCCGTGTGGGGAAAAGCAGTCTACTGTGCGTCTGCGTGTATGTACGTGTAGCCTACGACCCTTTACATATGTTTTTTTCCCGCGTTCATGTGCGTGTGCTGGACAGGGGGAAAGGGGAGGGAAGGGTGTGTGGGTGGAAGAGGAGGGGCGTTATAGTGACAGCTTTGGTGGTGGTAGTGTAACACGAGAAAATGGGTTAAACTTTTTGACTCATGATTGACGAAGAGTTTACGTTGAGTGGGGGCGGGTAAAGTAATATATAAATGTCTAGTAATTAAATTTCGTCATTTTCCTTCACTCCTCAGTTCTGAATCACTGTATATATTTTCCGACAATACTTTTGTGCCGGCGATAGCTGGTGACGTCAGCAGGCAAGTCGAGCAAGGAGGAAGGTAGCCATATTAGTGGTCTTTCGGTCCACGTCTACAGCTGTGGTAACAAGTGTGGGGAGTTGTGGCTATCAACCCTGTTAAAGGGTTTGGGAGTGTGGTGGAGCTGACGGGGTGAGCAGCTGTGAGCTGGGGGGAGCTGACGGGGTGAGCAGCTTTGAGCTGAGTGGATGACCCTGGACACACCATTGGATACAGCTAAGGCCATGTTTTCATAGCTAGAGTGTGTGCAGGAATTTATTTCACATACATATTTAAGCTGAGGGTTCTCTTACCTAACAATCAAACCCATGTCTATCTCCCGACACATCATCCCAGCTAATTAACTAACAAGGATACTTATCGGTGGATAGTGGGTTGAATTACGGCGGTAGGTTTGGATCAATATTGCAATGGTCTTGTGATCCGATGTGGTCGCCCGTGATCAGGGCCGCCCGTGTATGACATAGGCGGTGGGCTGGAGACGGTAGTTGTCGAGACGTCAATGGTTATCACACCAGTAACTTGACGCGGCGGAGTTATCAGTGTTGTATTCTAACACGGTCCTATTGGTTTTATCACTTATATGTACAATTAACTATGTACAAAATCTCTTCATATTAATCAGAGAAAAGATATTAACTCGATGGAGGTGTGGAGTGTACTTGTAGACCAGTACGTCTATTAACAATTGATGTTATCCTTCAAGGCTCGGAGTGTACTGTACTTCGAGAGTGGGCGGCGAGCCACCGCTACCTGGTCCTAAGCCACGTATTTTATTCCCTCTGGCCTAGAATCTAATGACGATAGTCATGACCGCGCTTCAATCTAAGGTGCTAATTATTTAAGTGCATGCTTATTAACCACTGGGATATTAATTTATCCTATCCCAGTACTAATCATTTACTTAAATTACCTTAATTAGTACCCATACCATTATATATATTATATAATATATATATATAATTAATATACTATTATATAATATATATATATATATATATATATATATAATATATATATATATATATATATATATATATATATATATTATATATATATATATTATATATATAATATATATATATATATATATAATATATATATATATATATCTATATATATATATATATATATATATATATAGTATATATTATATATATATATATATATATATACACCTATCACGAGCGAATACTTCACACAGGGGGGGGAACAAAACCACCACTCTTCCAATTATAGAGGGTGGTTTGGATAATTTCCACCCTGGGGGCCGGCGAAACCGAAGTTACGCTTCATTGAATCACCCAGGCAATAGCGCCGGAATTTCATATAGTTTCGGCACTGATGGTCTTGGCTATTTAAAATTATAGTCTTGATAAGGTACCACTGAAATCGTAACTGATCGGGGGAGATTTATCTCCTAATGTTATAGTATCCCATAAGCCTCACCATTGACCCAATTGGTTTTGGAGCTCAATATCAGCGGACCAATAGAGACTATCTACACTCAGTCTATTAATTTATGAGAGATCTGAGGTAATATTTGACTGCCGTGTTCTTTTTAACACATACCGATTTATCCAAAATTGACACCTGTATCGGCTAAATTGTAGCTATTCCGCTTTGTAATGAGTTCTATGATAGTTCACCACATATTTAGTAATATATGCGTTGGGAATTAGTATGGGACTGGCAGGTGGTATTTGGAAGACCAGTTGAAAATTTCACCTCGACACCTAATTATGCCCTCAATGATCAGGTACAAACCTCTAATCATTTGGTCATTTTTCCTATGGGGGCTTGGCTTTGAGCCAATAGTACTGATATTCCTCCAAAATACCTGCCTTCTGTTATTGTTCTGATACAGAACTTCAAAGGATCAGAGCTATCCCTTTTATAACTTGCAGGGAATATAACTTGCAGGGGATATTTAACCTTGCAGGAATGATTAATAACCTGCAGGAAGTATCAACCTTGCATGGTAGTTATTAACCCTGCAGGGAATATTGCTCATTTAGAAAACCTTTCTATGTCTATCACAGGATCTGGCATCCAATTCAGGTTCCCTTAAATATTACTTGCAGATATTTTCTGACTTGAGTGGAACATATTCAGGATATTATAAACACTCTTTCAGCCAGGTATGGCCTTTAAATCCATATATCTTCAGATATGTCTGACTGAGTGGAAACCATATTAGGATTATTATTACACTCTTTCAGCCAGGTAGGGCCTTTAAACCATAATCCTGTATTCAATTTGAAGTTATTATCTCCTCGTGACACATTATTATTAGTATTTTCATTAGTGGCAATATATTCATTATGAACTGGAATACCACTTTCCTCTAAAACCTTACTTATTGGTGGGCAAGAAAGTGGTTCCTTTTCTGGTAATTAATAGGGGTTGTGCAATATACAAATATAGGTATAATATAACTAGGAATACTCTCCTGTTCGACTGTATGGGTATGTGGGATGGGTCCCATTATTACCTTACCACCAGCACTAGTGAACATTGAGACGTTATGTATTTTGATGACCTTCCTTAGGTAACGCCCAAAATAATCGGCTCCTATTATTAATTGGAAAGGTCCATCAAAGTCTTTGAAGGTATTACTAACTAGTTTAACACCATTATCCCTCAGCATTTCAGCTGTGTCCTTTAGTCCATTAACAGTTAAACTGATACCAATATTATTTACTACTACAGCAGCTGCCCTACATTTATATCTTCCTAATTGGACTAGGGGTTGAACTATGTCATAGGTTTGAGCCTCATTATTGGCGAGAAAACCTGATATGGCTGTGTTCACTTTATTAATTATGGGTAGTTGTAATAATTCAACTATCTCTCTGCTTATGAAGGATCTTTGTGCACCACTGTCAAACATTGTCTTTACTATGACTGCATTACCATTATGGCACACCTTCAACTCGGCAGTTGGAACAGCTGCTGAACTACTCTTATTAGTGACTGCCATTTTAACTACTGTAGGGTCTGAGTTATTATCACTGTTAGGACAAAGAGCGATGTTATGAACAGATTGTTTACATTTCCTACAAGTTCTTAAGCTTATAGGGCATGCATTTGAAGCAGGTTTACCACGGAGACAGGTTAGGCAAATACCAAGGCGCATTAACCTTTCAACTCTCGTGTAACAATCTGAATAGATATTACATGTGGAGGGCGGATGTTCCCCCTCACATAAGACACAATTTATTATTCGTACTTCACTAGAAGTAGTCGCCCTGGAACTAGGGATTGTATCTATTATTTGAGTAGGTCTAAGTGGTTTACTGGTAGGCTGAGAAGTTTGAATCGTAATTACAGGCTGTTTGATTTCCGTAACAGGTGCAGGATAACTACCCACTAACGAGGGATCTTTAAACTCTGAGGGTGGCTGATATAGCTGATTACCTTCAGGCGTAATAATCGTGATCTCCCTGTGGGGGGGTTCTGGCTTAATACCTTGCAAACTTTGGGTTAAAGAAGCTATAGCTGTTGATGGAATATGAGCACACTCCAGTAATCCCTCATATTCAATTACTTTATCGAGATATCTTTGACATTCGTGTTGATGATTGGTAACACATTGCTGAATAATTTCTTTATCCCCAGCTTGTCTTAATTTAACTTCATATATGCAGTAAGCCGTCTCATATTTTTCCCATTTAGTGTTTAGCATTAGCAGACCTGAGTTTAAACTATTATAGTCTATAGTTATTCCCAGCGGCTTCATCACACGTATTATATAATCGTGTCAGCCAACCTAATTTAGCAGCTAATGATTTAGTCCCTTCCGCCATGATTTTAATTGATTAACTCAGTCAAATAAATATTAAATGGAAGATTACTTTACTATATAATATAGTTGTTAGTTGATAATTAATTATATCTAAGTGGTGGTAGAGCCTGCTCGGCCTGACAAGGACGCGTAGCAAAGCGTATATAATTTCAACCACCACCTAACTACTACAACTAACTAATACTATGCAACCTCTGTTATCTACTACCTGACATATGGTAGTTGAACAGCTGAGTCATTCTTGACGCCGCGAAATACCCCGCCTCCAGCCCCATAACCAGCGGTTGTGATAGGCTCATAATTATACCACTTTGAATCACATGAACATCAATATTCCTCACTCGGGGCACCAATGTGGGAATTTATTTCACATACATATTTAATCTCAGAGTTCTCTTACCTAACAATCAAACCCATGGTTATCTCCTGACACATCATCCCAGCTAATTAACTAACTAGGATACTTATCGGTGGATAGTGGGTTGAATTACGGCGGTAGGTTTGGATCAATATTGCAATGGTCTTGTGATCCGATGTGGTCGCCCGTGATCAGGGCCGCCCGTGTATGACATAGGCGGTGGGCTGGAGACGGTAGTTGTCGAGACGTCAATGGTTATCACACCAGTAACTTGACGCGGCGGAGTTATCAGTGTTGTATTCTAACACGGTCCTATTGGTTTTATCACTTATATGTACAATTAACTATGTACAAAATCTCTTCATATTAATCAGAGAAAAGATATTAACTCGATGGAGGTGTGGAGTGTACTTGTAGACCAGTACGTCTATTAACAATTGATGTTATCCTTTCAAGGGCTCGGAGTGTACTGTACTTCGAGAGTGGGCGGCGAGCCACCGCTACCTGGTCCTAAGCCACGTATTTTATTCCCTATGGCCTAGAATCTAATGACGATAGTCAATGACCGCGCTTCAATCTAAGGTGCTAATTAATTAAGTGCAATGCTTATTAACCACTGGGAATATTAATTTATCCTATCCCAGTACTAATCATTTACTTAAATTACCTTAATTATTACCCATTACCATTATAATTATATATATACATCCCTATACACCCCTATCACGAGCGGAAAATACTTCACTCACAAGGGGGGGGGGGGGAACCAAAACCACCACTCTTCCAATTATGAGAGGGTGGTTTATGGATAATTTCCACAGTGTGTGTGAATAGATACTTTACACAGTGAGTCAGTGTGACGGGAAGTTACACAGTGATTCAGTGTGACGGGAAGTTACACAGTGATTCAGTCTGACGGAAAGTTACACAGTGAGTCAGTGTGACGGGAAGTTACACAGTGAGTCAGTGTGACGGGAAGTTACACAGTGATTCAGTGTGACGGGAAGTTACACAGTGAGTCAGTGTGACGGGAAGTTACACAGTGATTTAGGGTGAAGGAGTTATAGGGTTTTGGTTAAGCAAGAGCTGAGAGTCGCGTCGTATCGATGTTCATATTGTTAAGTATATTTATTTGTTGAAAAAACTTAGGTTAAGGAGGGAAGTGATTACTGGTGAATCAGTTGGTGATACTATACTGAAATTCTGTTAACGAGTTGTTTATTCAGACCCATTTGTACTCACATATTCTCTTAATTTGTTTTTTCCATTTTGTGTCGCTTATTGTGGGTGGTGGCAGGTAATAGCCGGATGTGGAGCCCTTCGAGTTAACGTCAAACTATAGGGGGGGGGGGGTAGGGGCGCTACAGTAGTAAGAGGGGGAAAAAAAAGAGTGCCTTGCGCAGGTTTGTACCTCCTCCTTCTCTTCCTCTTCCTCCTTCATCTCCTAATTCATGTCTCACACCCTCTCACCACCACCACCACCACAGCTGTCACTATAACACACCCTCCTCCTCTTCCCTCTTCCCCCCACCACAAACCCCTCCCTTTCCCTCCCCTCATCATTACTCCTGTTTCATAAACTTTCCTATAACAGCTCAATGAATTAGTGAGACATGACCTTGGTAAGCCGATGTTGTGAATCATTTAACAAACTATGCTTTTCTAGATGCTCTCTAATGTTTTTTGCAATAACAGAGTCCAATAATTTACCTACCACTGACGTCAGGCTAACGGGTCGAAAATTTGACATTAATCCTCTATCACCCTTCTTAAATATGGGAACTATTCATTGAAGAAGGACCTCCTTCACCCCGCTGTGTGAGCCTTACAGCGCGTACAGCAGGAGGCTGGTATGCGGGGCGCCCCCTCCGTGGTGGCGGCGGCCATCTTACCTGTGTCCTCAGGTGGCTTCTTGGTGGCTTGTCTTGCCGGAACCGTCGCTTTCACACTGCAACCTTTAACTTGCAGGGCTCGGTTGCTTCGGTTCGCAGACTCAGCCTTTAGTGTTCGGTCTTGAGTGTTCAGCCTTCAGCCTGGACTCTTCTTGATGTCCACGCGTCTTCGACACCAAAGCTGCTCTGTGCTCTACGGTCCCCCGCAACGACTCTTATAGTGGGCTTATTAGTGGTGCCCCGCCCACCGCAACCACCCCCGTGAGCCTGCTGTCAGCCTGCCCTTCAATGGGGCCAACACACCTTTTTTATTCGGATTTTGTTGTCCTGAAATTATTGTTGAGTTCCTTTTGTAGGACGCATTATTTGTGTTGTACGAGCGTGCGCACACACACACACACACACACACACACACACACACCACTCCGGTACTTTCTTAGGTACACACTTAGGTACTCTGTATAGTGTAGCGGTTAGCACGCTCGGTTCACAAACCGAGATGTCCCGGATTCGATCCCCGAGTGGAGCGGAGATAGATGGACGATCTTCTTAAAATCCGGGCTCCTGTCCACCCAGCAGTGAATGGGTACCGGGTGTTAGGCGGTGGTTTGTGACCCGCCTCCCGGGGTGCTGGCTTCCCCCAACACAAAGCACTGAGGATGACTGATAAAATGTAGATCAATATGGAGACGGGGCCATACGAGTGTAGCTCAGGCCCTGTAAAAATACAACTAGATGAATACACACACACACACACACCACACACACACACACACACACACACACACACACACACACACACACATACATATGCATGAACACACATATGCTTGCACACACACAATTATGCACAACACACACACACACATATCATATGCAATATGCATACACACATACACAATGACGCACAACACACACACACACACACACACACACACACACACACACACACACCACACACACCACACACACAACCCCACACACACACACACACACACACACACCGCCTGCGTGGTCAAGTGGATAATCGGCGCCAGACAGGTAGGTTATCATGTCGTCTGGAGTTCGATTCCTGAAATCGTACGTTCCTGGGAATTTTTCGCTGACAAATGCGGGCATTCACTTCCAACATTACTCAAAAGATCTGTTCTACGAGCTCCACGCTCTTTCCGGGAGGGTAAAACCTGGCATGGATACAACCGTGGGGGAATACACACACAAACACATACACACACACACACACACACAGACACCTAGAAACACACACACACACACACACATACACATAGAAACACACACACACACAAACACACACACACATACACGCACACACACAGCCACATATAAACACACACACACACACAGACACATATAAACACACACACACACACACACTCACACACACAAACACAGAAACACACACACACACACGCACACACACAAACACATAGAAATACACACACACACACACACACGCTCACACACAGACACATAGAAACACACACACACACACACACAGTCACACACCGCAGCGTGGCTTAGAGTCGCTTAGTGGTTTAACGCGTGATCAATTCAGTGGTTACGCATTCAATCCTCATTCATACTGGCTCAAAATAATTTTTCATCGGCAAATGCGGGCGGTTATTGTCCCTCTTAAGCAAAATAATGAGGTTTGTTTGGTGTGGGAAGCCCGAGCTTTATTAAAAGATCGGTGCCTTGTGAACTTTTAGCTTTTACCGGGAGATTGGCAGCTGGAGATGACGTGTTCAGCGCGTAATCAGATCGTGGTTGAATGTAAAAAACACTTACACACATTTACACACACACGGATATACGCACACAAACACACACACACACACACACACAACGCCAAGATGATCCAGGATATAGAGCTTTGGCGCGCCATTATGTGGTTAGCCGGTTCGAATCCCCATCTCTCTCGCAAGGATTTTTCACTGGTATATTCGGACGGGTAATGTCCCCCTTGAGCAAGGAGATGGGGGTTTGTGAGGTCCCAGCATTACCCAAAGGTCGGTCACTATGAGCTCCAAGCTCGCTCCGTCAAGGTGAAACTGGCGATCGCGAGTGCGCTCACATGGGCAAGACCATGGGTGGATCTCATGCACGCACACACACACACACACACGGGTATTTATACTGACAATATATGTGGGCGGTTACTGTCCCTTTTAAGCAAGGAGCAACTTTAGATAGATAGATAGATAGATAGATAGATAGATAGAGAGAGAGAGAGAGAGAGAGAGAGAGAGAGAGAGAGAGGAGAGAGAGAGAGAGAGAGAGAGAGAGAGAGAGAGAGAGAGAGGAGAGAGAGAGAGAGAGAGAGAGAGAGAGATGCATACATATATATACATATACATATACATATATATGTACATCAAGCGGCCTGACACTTTATCATGATATCAAGCCGCGTCCCAGCGAGCGTTGGTAAGGGGCCGACGTGGGACTCTGATATCCGTGGTGTGAGCCTCAAGATTATGTAATCCCGGCGCGATAGTGTTGATTGTGTTGGGGGTTCCCGGGGCTTGGTAGGTTTGATTTTGTATACGATATTTCGAAGGGCTTAACGGCTCAATCGTGGAATACTTATTCCATTTCAAGGTCTTGGACACCTTCTAAATGTAGATTAGTGTATAGAGTATGTACGTAGTATATAGTAGTAAGTAGTAGTGAGTACGTAGATACCTATTGTCGCCTCCTGTACTATTGTCGCCAGCGCATAATTACGATTTAGCTCACTACTGATGTGTATGCGTCATAAAATGATACACAGTAGTTTATATCATGGCTGTATAATACCTTTCGCTGTTTTATGCTTGTATCTGCAAGTATAACTTTTCAAATTTCACTACTGATTTTTTATCGCGTGACGCAGAGAGCGCTCTCACCTTTCGGGCGAGAGGACATAAACACTACTGGCGACTTGTTAGCCGTTCCAAGGTCGTCATACGCTGCTATTTTGTAATATATTATTACGCCATAATATGGCCAGATGAAGACACAAAATGTCAACTCTCCAATAGCCCTTGTAACTTTTCTGAATCATGGATCTAGAATAGTTATGAAGCCCCATGACGTCTGTACATCGAAAAAAGAGAATTCTGGGGATTTAGTATTACGGTATTAGTAGTAGTAGTAGTAATCGAATAAAATAGTACTTGTATAGTATATATAGTAGTAGTCTAGTGTAGTAGTAAGTTGAAGTAATACTAGTAGTATAGTAGTTAGTGTAGTGTAGTAGTATATATAGTAGTAGTAGTAGTAGTAGTAGTAGTAGCAGGTACTAGTAGTAGCAGCAGGTAGTAGTAGTAGTAGTACGTACTAGTAGTACGTAGTAGTAGTAGTACGTAGTTGTAGTAGTAGTACGTAGTAGTAGTAGTACGTAGTAGTAGTAGTAGTAGTAGTACGTAGTAGTAGTTGTAGTAGTAGTACGTAGTAGTAGTGGTAGTAGTCGTAGTAGTAGTAGTAGTAGTAGTAGTAGTAGTAGTAGTATAGTAGTAGTAGTAGTAAAAATAGGTGTAGTAGTATGAGTATTATACCGCAGGTATATTTAAGAAAATAACTCGGGTTACACCCGCATTGTTTATCTTTGTTAATGTTACGTTCCTGCTCCACATTTAATGGAGGCATTGGCCGAGTGGTTAGCGTCTGGAAGCGGCAGGCACGGTGTACCGAGTTCGAATCCCACTAGGTGGAAATTTTGTTCTGCCTTCGTTGAGTGGCCTAAGAACACCCACAGGCTGCACATTAACTCTACCTTTGAAGGCGAGTGCATGGGAGGACACAGGGGGGCGGCATGAGCCTCTAATCACAGGCGTCACTATAACAATCCTGCCTGCGCCACCACGGGCGAGGGCCAACCATTACAGCCCTCAACTGAACCTCCAGGGCCTACCTATCCGAGCCCTGGGTCACCACTGCCTACAGGCGCTATAGTCACAAATGTATAAAAAAAAATTAAATAATAAAAAACTGTATAGAGCTTTGGCGCGCATTTATGTGGTTAGCCGGTTCGAATCGCCATCTCTCTCTCTCAGGGATATTTCACTGGAAAATTCGGACGGGTACTGTCCCCCTTGAGCAAGGGAATGGGGGTTTGTGAGGTCCCAGCATTACCCAAAGATCGGTCACTATGAACTCCAAGCTCGCTCCGCCAAGGTGAAACTGGCGATCGCGAGTCCGACTCGCATGGGCAAGACCATGGGTGGATCTCTGTCACACACACATACACACACACACACACGGGTATTTCTACTGACAATATATGTGGGCGGGTTCTGTCCCTTTTGAGCAGGGAGCAACTTTAGATAGATCGATGGATGGATGGATAGATGGATAGATAGATAGATGGATAGATAGATAAATAGATAGATAGATAGATAGATAGATAGATAGATGCATATATATATATATATATATAATATATATATATATATATATATATATATTATATATATATATATATATATATATATATATTGTAGTGCCCTTGTCTCCTACAGGTTGATAAACAGAAAACCCAGGTTGTTATTGGGTTTTTATTGGAGAGAGAGCAGATGTGTGTGGTACAGGGGTTTTGAGCTCTAACTCACTTGTCTCTTGTAGAGACGGCTTTTAAAGGAGCCACGATACTCAAGACCTGACTACCTGACGCCTAATCCCTCAATGGGCAGTCGGCTGAGGTCGAGTTTAAGAAGGAGGGTCAGGTCGAGACTACTGGAGGATTAGCCAGGGGTGGTGTGACTCACCACAGTACTCTCCTTCTCACAAAAAAAAAAAAAATATTTACATATAAAACTTATAAAAAAACCTAAGGTCCCAAGTGCCGAGGTAATGTAGGTAGGGCAACTGTCCAGTCTTCACTTGCAGGCGGTAGCTGCAAGATTAGATAGGAGGTGCCGAGGGCCGCTGTTACAAGATCTTGAGGGAGGTTTTGTGAAACTAAGTGTCTTCGGGGGAAAGGCGAAGTGTCCTAAGAAATCGGCTCCCAAGATGGCTTGTATTGCTCTGCTGAGCCCGTACGTTGCAAGGCCTTGCAAGTAGCAGGAGGCTGCAGGACGCAGGATGGGGCCGCAGGAAGCAGCGTAGGAGCAGGGACGAGGAGTAGCACTTTGGCGGTAGGAGACTGGGCTGATGGCCCCCTTTTAGATGGCTTAGTCAGGCGTAGCGTGGCAGCATGCTGGGCCGTGGGCGTGGGCGGCTAGTGGCGCTGGTGACGGAAAGGGCGGCGAGGGGCAGCACAGGGGGGGCGGCAGGGGCGGCGGCAGGGCTGGGTGGCAAGGGCGTGGGACACAAGCCGTAGGAGGGGCGTTGTGTGGGTGCGTGAGATGGGTGGCGGCAGGGCTGGGCCGAGGTGAGCAGCGGTCCCGTGGCGTCGTTCAGGCATCGGGGAAACGGCAGGCGGCGGGATGCGGTGGCAGGGGGCGTGGGACACAAGCC
>JACEEZ010003528.1:0-2500 GCA_016584305.1 Chionoecetes opilio | reverse complement strand
AAATCTAAAATAAAATAAATAAAATCGATGTTTTGAACAAATTCTAATTAATCGTTATTATTTGTATTAATCGATTTTACTGCTATGTGCGATGTGATGAAAAAGAATACAAAACATATACTTAAAGAATTATTGGCTTCTAGCTCACCATAATTTGGCAGTCCTGCATAAGATGTGCTTGCGCCATCATCCGTTTGTTGAACATCCAAAACCGGGTGTTGAGAATGCTGTCTTCCTTGGTCTCTTCTGATGCTGTGGAAAAAAATTGTTAGGTGTAAAGAAAATCATTCCAAACATGCTAACGAACAGTGTTAAATGCAAGTGTATTTCTTTTTTCCACTTTACATAAATTGTCTTTATTGGTTAACCTAAGTGGCCAGTATTATACATAAACATAAAACACTTCATTATAATCATGGTACGGTTAATGTATACCCAGATATTTGTGATACCTAATGTGATTTGTCTACTCATCAAGCAGCTTCAAGCTATCATGACATCTTACCTAGAATTCCTGGAGAAGTCTGCACCTCACCGGCATCTAGGCCTACAGTAAAATGAAAATAATGTCATGTTTGGAGGAACATATGATACTATGAATGATTATGATTTTGTTATTAGTTTGCAAAAATGTATCCCTGTACTGTGTACAGTACTACTTCATAATGATGTGGAAAACTAGAATGTGAAGGTTGCACAAATGTGATTATGAAAAATATTCAGTTTACAAATAATGGGAGAATTACATCACATCTTAATCAAATCATATTATCTAGAATAAAAAGTTAAAGAAATCTTATCTATATATGAGCATTCATAAATTACTCTATCAATAAGGAATGTAATTACTCACACACCATTAAAATCAAGATGTCGTAATGTTATAATATGTTATCATAATATTCAGGTAACTACTGAATAAAACTTTTAATCAAGAAACATAAATACCTCTTGGTGATAAAGGAGACATATAACAAACTAAGTAACCACAACTGCATTACATACCTGAAGGCCTTGAAATAGCATTGCTCAGTAGGTGTCCCTTCATGCCTGTGTGCTGAGACTCAAAGTGATCCTCACACACCACCTGGGTGTGTTTCACATAGGCGATGTTGAGGTTTTGCACCCACTGCAGCGTCTGCAATGATATTGGTTTTAAGCATAATGACATGACAAAAGCATAGCATTGGAAATGTCCATGGAGAAGATGCAGATTAACCATAAAAATCATATTATTATTTCAGTGCAATTTTCAACCAAAACTACTCTCCTTGAATATACCAAAACATTATTAACGCATTAATACCTTGGTAAAAATACGTAGGTTAGGGTTAGTTTCTTTAAAAGGTTTAGTCATTAAGTGCAAAATATTAGTTTTTTGGCATCACTGTCTTCGAAGACGAAACTTAATTTTTCATAATAGTTTTGACGTGTTTTTAATTTATCTGAAATTTTATTTGTGTGACGTTATCTGCCGCACGTGCGTAGTCGTGGCAGGGTAGCTATCCGGGCGGGGTAGCTAGTCAGCGCGGTATACCTGTGCGGTTTACCGAATATTTACCGATGGTTCATGAGAAAATCGGACCTCTAACGATAACCTTCAACTCACGATCAATATCATATCTAATATGCAAATAGATTTGATCTACAGGCCTGCTAGCCCCCTGTAGAATGGTGAATATGGTAGAAGTAAATATACTTGCCAGCTGATCATCCCGGGACTGAGGCAACATCAGTATTGTCATTTTTAGATACAAATTCAATTCACTCATGGTTACTAACCTCCTAGAATCTTTGGGAAATAAATGAAGTCTTGTTCCGTGAAGTGCATCTCTCCTCCTGCCACAAACACAACACTTATTTCGGGAAATTGTAGGCGGCATTGCTACGGTGTTGTCTGGCCAATGAGTGTTTGTTTACATGTACCGCCACCTGTGCGCTGACAGCGCTCCGTTGTAGACGACGCTCACCGCCGACGCGACTGCCATCTAGATGGAAAACAGGGCAGGAAATCTGGCCTCACCTGGCCCTATTGCACAAAGACTTCCTTGTCTCTCTAGCTTCCTTGGGTACGGCCAAGAAATATAGAGGACAAGGAAGGTGGAGTCCTATGTAAGCAGAAAATCCCTGCCCTATGCACTTGCTGGCGCTTAGATGGCGCTACCGTCGCCTCTTCAGGGAATGTAAACAAGCAGACCCACAAGGCCCACATGGCTACTGACACCAAAGACGCAAGAATGCCGCCCGCCGCCTCTCGCTATTGCTACTGTGTGTGTGACAAGAAGAGACGTAAACACCCTGGAGTGAGGCTGCAGTTGTTCCCGAAAGATGCTAGAAGGTATGTAATTGTCGTTTTAAAGGATATTTGAGTCAATAAGAGAAAATCCAGAGTGACCAAATATCCTTAAAAAAGAGCTACCCTTTATGAGCGCTCCCTCCCTTGCCTCTTAAGCTATCACTGGGCATGTTACTCTAAAGGGCTCAAGGTAGTCAAGTACCG
>JACEEZ010003527.1:0-31392 GCA_016584305.1 Chionoecetes opilio | reverse complement strand
CAAACCCCTTTGGGAATTAAAAAAACCTTTAAAAAAATTTTAAATGATATATTGGGTACTGTAATATCAAGATCAAAAACTAACTCCCCGAAAATTTTGGAACTCCCCCGACGTGAAAAAGGGAACAGTCGCCGATATCGGCGACATTTCCATCGGCACAGTTCCGGGTACCCCTTGGACCAGGGGGGGAGAACTGGCGAATGCCACTAAAAGCGGGGAAGACGAGGTCCCACCCAGACCCAGCAAAAAAGCGTAAGTCAAGGGGTTTGTAGTATGGCGTAAATGCTACCCGGCGCAACCCTCGCCCCCCTTTGCGCCGAGGCTGCTTGAATAACCGCCGAAGGGATTTAAACGCCGGCGCAAGGAGGAGTATCCGGAGATCCCCCAGAACAGTGTTTGGCTGGCGAATACATAGACTTTCTCCCCTAATAGCGATCACGCAGTTTTTTATTTATCTATTAGATCTTCAGCCAATCACAAGGTGTCACGAGATAAATAATGTTTAAAAAACATTAAATTCTGATTACTCGGGCTCGGGCTTGACCCAACAAAATCGATTATCATTTTTAAAAGCGAAAAGGGAAGGGTTGATGATGATGTTTGAAGAATTTTTTCGTCATTTTGACCTTTTGGAGGGATCTCTGCGTCCAAAGCTCTCTCGCAGACACCCTCCCGAGCTGTCTGTTAGTGCTTATATTTTTGGCCGAAAAAAAACCCGGGGCCCCTGCCCCACAGGAATGGGTCCCGGGGTTTACCCGGGGGGTTTTGAAACCCCCCTCCCGGGGTAAAAATGTGGGTGCCTGAAAACGACCGCGAAACTGTCCATAGCTTTTATATAGGCGGCCTGATTCAACTGGCGGCCCGAATTAACTGTATCCCCTTATGTGGGGGAATCACACTGGGTTTTACAATCGAGAAGTCCCGGTTCGATCCCCGGGGTGGAGCGGAAACAGTTGGGCGTTTCCTTAAAACCCACCCCCTGTCCACCCAGCAGTGAATGGGTCCCGGGGGGTTTTTAGCCGGGGTTTGTAACCGCCCCCACACCCGGGTCCCCATTCCTGTGGGTGGAAGGGCTGGGGTTTTAAAAAAACCCCAATTTTTCCGCTCCCCCCCGGGGATCGAACCCGGAACTTTCGATTGTAACCGGTGTGTTCCCTACCTAAGGGGATACAGTTTCGGGCCGCCATTGAACGGCCGCCTATTTTAAAGATACGGGACGATTTTTCGCGTGTTTTCAGAGACACCGATATTTTTTCTTGGCCTACAATAGGTGCTTATTCAAACGGAGATAGTTTTAATTTTGCGCAAAAAAAAAAAAAAAAAAAAAAAAAAAAAACTTAAAACCCAAATGGGTTTTTTAATGAAACCAACCAAACCCTTTAAAGGGTTTTTAATAAAACCCAACCAAAACCTTATAGTTTTAATAAAAACTAACCTAACCCTTTAGGTTTTAATGAAAACCAAACCTAACCTTATAGGTTTTTTAATAAAACCTCCCCAAACCCTTATAGGTTTTAATGAAACCACCGTATGGGTTTTAATAAAACCAAAACCAAAACCTTTAAAACCACAAAGTAAAACTTTTTTTTTTTTGTAGGGGTTTCGCAAAATAAAACTACTCCATTAGAAAAAGCCCTTTTGTAGGCCAAAAAAAAAATAGTTGCCTCTAAAAGACCCCGAAACTGCCCTGTCTGCTGGGTATGCTGTATTTAAGGCGGCCTGTTTAACGGGCGGCCGAATAAACGGTACCCCACTAAGGGGGGGCCTTTGGGACAGTACAGTTGACCAAAATAAACAATTTGGGCAAAAATTTTTTAAGGGCAGACATCCTATTTGACTTTTAAAAATATTTCTGGGGCAATAAGGGGCCAGCCATCCTGATTAAACCTAAAAATTTCGGGACAAAAGGGGCAAATCAGGGTTGACCATATTCATATAATTAAGGCGTTAAGGGCAGACATCTGGGGGACCTAACGTTCATTGGGGATAATGAGAACGGTACCTGGTACTCTCGTCTACCAAAATTTTGCCCTGACCAACCGGAAATCTCCCCGGGGGTAAGGTTGGTTAGTGGATTTTAAAGGGGAAAGATCCCGGTAAAAATGAACGAGGACTGGCGGTCATTTTTGGACACTGTAGTTTTTTCCTTGCCAAAAAATTTGTTTTGGTAAAAGGGAGAGGACTCGCGTCTTTTCTGAGACACTGACTAGTTTTTTTTTTTGGGTAAAATTAGTGCTTTTTACAAATGGCGAGGACTGGGTATTTTCTGAAACATGACTAGATTTTCCTTCCCCAAAAATTAGTGTTTTGGGGAAAAAAGGGAGGGACTGCGCGGTCTTTTTTCTGAGACACTGCTATTTTTTCCGGTAAATTTTGTTTTTTCCCCATATTCCACAAAACCCCCAAAAAATTTGGGCACCTGTGGGAAGGGGGGTTTTTCGGGTGGGGAAAAAAATGCGTCGGAGACCTAATTTAAAAGTATAGGGAGACAAACCCCCTAATCTAAATAATTTCCTTATATCAAGAAATTGCCAAACCAAAAAAACCTTAACCTAACCTAGCGGGGGGGCTTACCCCCGATAATAACCAACCTAATCTAAATTAGCCAAATCTAACCTAACCTACCAGATCTAACCTAACCCAAACCAAAAAATAAAAAACCCTAATCAATAAAACCCTACCCAAAACCCCCTATAATGGTTGGGGGCCTCTGGAAGGGGGGGGTTGTGTTTTTATGAGTATTTGTCTAAACAAAATATATCATTTTTACAATAGTATAAAAATTGTATTAAGTTTTGGGAAAATTCAGGTTTGCCCCTGCTCTCCACTTCCCCCCAAACAAGTTTGGGGACCTGTGGGAAAGCGGGTTTTCGGGTGGGGAACAATTATGCGTCGAAACATATTTTGAGTTGTTTTTGGGGGGTTTAAAAATTCCCAGTCGGTTTAATTTCCTCATACTGGGGAAATTTTCTTGCCAAAATTAACCAACCCGCGGGGGCTTGGGCCCACCGATAACCTAACCTAAACCCAACCAAATTAAAACCCAACCAACCCAAAACTAACCTCCCGGGGGGGTTGGGGGGGGGTTTTCAACACTTCATCTCATTCTTGAGGATCGCAGGTTTTACAGTCCCCGACCCCAAAAAAAAAAATCCCAAAAATTTCCCTAATTGAGAATTTTTTTTAATTTTCCCTAACTCAAAAGTATGTGGTTGCGACGCATATTTGTACCCCAGCCTATATCCTGCTTCCCCCCGGTCCCCAAGCTTGTTTTTGGGGGGGGGGAGTATGGGGAAACCCTAGAATAATACCATAAGTTTTAAAAGGGTTTCGCGGAAAAGATTATACTGTACAGTATATAAAACAAAAAAAATATAGGAAACGCTTGGTAATGGCGGGTGACCGCGCAGTTATGCCATTATAAATGAAACACCAACCCAGAAGTCTTGCCGACATAAAATTTTTGGGGGAGTTCCCTTTAAAAAGGGGCAAATGAAAAAAAAAAGGTATTTCGTTATTGGAAATTTTCGCTTGTCCCCAATTTTAAAAATACCTTCAAAACTCATGGACTTGGTTACGAAAATGTCAAAAACCCCCCGACTCCCCCAACACTAAACAAACCCCCGATATTCGTCCCTGCTTTAGAAACAGGGGAAAAGCTGTTTAAATAAGATTTGGTACGTTATTTAAAAAATAAAATTTTAAAGTCGCTTTGGAAATCTGCCGACGGGGAAAAAAAAAGGAACATTCTCCGACTGGGAGCATTTCCCTTTCCCTTCGGGACTGTACCATTAAAAGGGTACAAAATGACCAACTCCATGCTTTGGGGCAAGAGGGTCAAACGTCCTGATTTACCTAACCCTAGGGGAAGGTCCTGAGGGGCGGCTCGAACAAAAGTTTCTTTTTCAAAAAAGTTCAAATTACGATATATGAAACAACATTAACTAGTCGCGGGGTGCCCGCCTCCCTGTCCCACAAAATTCTGCCACCGACTTCCCCTATGGTCTAAAAATGGAGCTGCCCAAAAACGAATTAAAAAAAAAAAAAACACCGAAAGGGGTCCCTACAAAGGCCGAGGCGGGCCCCCCCCAAAGGCAATTTTGGTGAAGAACCTAGAAGCCGGCTTCTTGCACTTGCTTTTTTTGTTATGGCGGGGACTTTAGAACCCGGTTCTTACGGATTGGCCCAGCTGGTCAAGCCGTAAGAAGCCATAAGAAGCGAGAGCCAGGGCTCGCTTACCACGGCTTCTTCCCGCTTGTTGCCGTGACGTCAGAGATAACAACAAATATGGCGGGGAGGGCAGAGATTCTGACACAGTGAGTATCGGCGTAGAAATACTGTAATTACAGATAACAGGACACAAGTAAACACATCCCAGCAAACACAAAGACGGAGGGCCTCCGGAGGCCCTCCGTATGTCTTATCGGCGGCCCGACGGAAGTGTACGACGTAGGGCCGCTGGGAATTTGCTCAGAGGCTCACCGGCGGGCCGCTCCCAGCGGCCCGCCGTAGGGCATATGACCATTTGCCGCTGTTATATTAACTGATTGAGGAATATTTATGGTTATACTTTCTAAGTATATTGCAGATATAGTAATGTTTTAAAGGGTTTTGCACAACCCATTAGCCGATTAATAGACTAATGGGCTGTTCAACACTTATAAAAGCATTACTATATAATGCAATATGCTTAGAAAATTTAACCAGAAATATTCCTGTGTCGTTATCCAGTAATACGATGAAAAGGAGATTGCTAGGATCATAATTGCTACGGACATTGTTTATTTCATAAGTACAAAAACATTTTCGTTATTGAGTTTACATGCTGGTGTACGTGGAACACTGAACGGCGTGAACAGCCATGTAGAAGGATATAGGTTGCGGCGAACAACATAACAACATCCACCCACTCGTGCGTTTTCCAAGTAACTGATTATTTTCACTCAGACACAGCGCCAGGCGCCGTCAAGGAATTCCTAAAAAAACGTGTCGTACTGCAATTATTTATATTATTCAGTCTATTTCGATATAATGAAGGAGCGAAAACATGTTATAACTAAGTTCTCATTATGTTATCGACTGGTTAAGGGTGACAATTTAGGCCTTTTGTGGGTTTTAAACCCTTTGTAATTTCTATCGTACGTCTGGCAGTTTAGTACATTGATAGCTGGGAAAAGATTTCAAATAATATTCTATTCTAAATCATGATATTATTCATATGTTAACTCCATCATCTACATATTCCTTATTAGGTGTACCGTTGAGTATTAATATGTGTTGATAATATGTTGGAAGTTATTGAAATAAGGAAAAATATGATCTTGTGTTATTCCGTAATAATCTTCGCCGCGGTTAATCAAGTGTTATTTTTATATGATACTATAGCTACACACACAGACTAACTAATAACCTTTTTCCATGTAAACTCCTTCCTATGTACGTATCTCATCTGTATTTCTATGTATCTCTCGTGTTCCTGATAAAGCTGGAAATATTTGAAATAAACTGAAATATGATAATTTCTATAACTATTATAAAAACTTTTATAACAATTTTTAATAGCTTGACAGGCCTAATAATAGTGATGGTACGATATTGAGATACTATGTATATTACTGAGTTTAATATATATAATATGAAATGAATATTTCCCACTTACAAATACGTACCAGCGCCCAGTGGGCCTCCGGAGGATTGACGTCAAGTTGCCACTGCTTGTCACTACTGATGTAATACTACATCAAGATAATCATATAACTGTTGTTTCAAATGTTTACACATAGAAATATTCAATTCTTGAAATTCTGTACATTAATTTCAACAAAGTAAATTATCCCGTCTGAAATACACCAGCGGGCCTCCGGAGGGCTGACGAGGTAAATTTGCCGCCGGCGGCCGCCGTTCGCCGCTCTACGGCCTACGTCGGCCCGCCGGTGATGGTTTAGCTGGGATAGATGTACATTCAGAAGCATGGACATACCTTAAGACCACGAACAAGAATATACAAGGTTAATGACACGACAGGACAACTTTAAAACTGGTGAAAGAATGATCATGTCTTATCAGGCTGACGATAGGGCCTAGCTGCGACGTAGTAGTTTTTGCTGAATTTCACTGATAATATGGCAGAAATTAGCCTGATTTGTACATTTAGTAGCACGGGCTTAACTTTCGGACCACACTAATAGAGCTAAAATGGAATGACATGGTGATAGGAGAGCGTCGTCTGGTTGAAATCACTTTCTCGAGTCTTTTAACATTAACACAAGACGTTGTTTTTCTAATTTTACTAATTATGCAATCAAACCAGACCGGAACGTTTTCGCTGATTCATTATGCTCCAATTTTGTTCTTAGAGATCTCTCACACTTGTTGAGAACGTGAAAATGTTGGACCCTCTCGCCGACGGGAGACGAGAGTACCATAAACCTTCACCATCATCCGAATTCCACCACAAAACATTGCAAGATATCTAAGTATGCATTACATTACTGTTGACGGACATGAACAATATTAATGTGTAGTAGAGGTGCTGATAGGTTATTGTGGAAATGACTAGCATTGCGTTGAGGAAAATCTTAAGAACAAGGGCTCCACGGTAAGCTGACCCAAATGTTGGCTCTATGTGTTATACTTACTGTCCTTAACACATCTGTTTAGATTTTAATGAGTGCCGATCCTTACTTTGCCAACATGGCCGATATTAAAATTCAGGTTCTTGAGAAAACTAAGTCCAGTAGGGTTAGGTTAGGTCAGGTCAGGTTAGGTTAGTGCACAGCCCGATGGGCTCGAGGGGGGGTGCTAGGTTAGGTCTGTAGAGTTTTGTCATCTTTAGAATAAAGGCTCAACCTCCTATCTTCTTCTTCTTCTTATAGACAACAAGCTTGGGGACAAGGTGGAAACCGGGGTTTTTGGGTGGGGGAGCACACATATAAGGGAAATATGGCCCCGATAAAGTCTATGACTAGGGAAATTTCCCTAGTTTATGGATTTTTTTGTGGGGCCTATTTCCCTTATGTGTGTGCTCCCTCACCCAAAAACCCCGGTTTCCACCATGTCCCCAGCTTGTTGGCTATAAGAAGAAGAAGATAGGGGTGGAGCCCTTGTTCTTAAGATTTACCATATATATATATATATTATATATATTATATATAATATATATATAATATATATATATATATATATATATGGTGTAGTTCTGTATATTTTGGTTAAATTAGTATGTTTATGAAAGAAGGATTAATGGCTATTTTTTGGTGTACCTGAATTTTATGTTGACATATAATTAATGGTGTAAATGATGTACTCTCGCTTTGACGAACAAATTGGGGGAAGGATGCGAGGTTATAATTATCCGAGTGATCCGAACTTTTCGCATATAACAAATTGTGGTCGTTATATGAGGTGAAAGTTCCCTATTTCCGACTAATTCCGTGTATCGTGAACTTTGTCCGTTACATCTGACGAAAGTTCGTACACTTACATACATGCAGCCATCACAAATACTCAGAGCTGGGCACGTTCCTGGATTTGGGGTAGTCCGTACCTGTACTTCCGTACTTCGGGACGCGGGTCGTCCGTACCTGTACTTCCGTACCTTATTTTACTTTGTTCTGTCCGTACCCGTACCTCCGTACCTCCGTACCTGTACCCTATAACTATTAAAACGCGCCTGAAAAAATATAGTCAGTACCTCAAAAATAAAACAAAATACAAGGCTATAATACATCAGAGCTTCATAAATATATATAGCAATATATATTTACCATCAAATAATCATCAAATCAATTAAAATAAAATTTGTCTCCAGTCTTCACAGTTCACAAATGAGTGAAATGACTAATTAGTTTAAATCACAAGTTTATTCTAGAGTGCATAACTCCTACTCCACTTCCTTCTCCTCCTTGTACTGCTGCTACACCTCCTTGTAGCCTAGGAGGTGCATGTTGCCCCTCACAAACACCAGCTGCTCAAAGTTTATGTTGCTGAGGCTGGACCTCTTCGGCAGCAAGATGTCTCCCGCGGAGCTTTTTACTTACTTTTTCATAATGCTTCTTCAGGTTCACCTTGCTCCTGGTGGTGTAGGTGTAAGTGGCAGCCTTACCCTTAGACTGGCAGGTTTTCTGCTGACACCTAGCCCTCCCAGTGTGCACAGACTTCCCCTCCAGTGTGTCATTCTCTGTCCTGACATATGAGTCAAAGACAAAGAACCTGCAATTTTTTAAAGTTTTAATTGACACGATGCGATAGGCGATAAGAACATTAACTTATTAAGATCATAAGATGTCAACTTAAAAATATTAAATTAGTAAAATACTGCAATAGAACAGTTAGATTTGTCTTACTTCTCAAGGTGCCACAGCATAGCCTTTAGCTGTCTGGTGCCCTCCTGCCTCTTCCTCTGATCCTCCTGCTCAGTCCCACTCTCCTCTATGTCCTGGGTGAACAGCTGGGAGAGTCCAGCTCACGTCAGACAAAGAAATATCTGACGTCCCTGTGGTGTATGGGTTCTGGACGCAGATGGTGCAGGCGTGCTGGTTCTGTAGCTCACACTACTACAGCTACTATCCCAGACACACCTGCTCCTATCGCTATCACTTCTTTTCACGTATTTGTCCATGTTTAGTTGTAAACACTAAACAGTAAGCAATAGCAGTGAAACTTTGAAACGCGTTGCCGGGTGATGTGACTGTAAACATAAAACGTTGTTGATCTTGAGCTTGATGCCGCACGTTTGGTGTTTACCAGGCACCACAGATGCACGGATCTCGCCTTAGGAAATGATCAGCTGACAGCTAGTGGCAAATTGCCCGCCAAAACGCGTGAAAGTTATTCTGTGGACTGTTTTTTCGTCTTCGTTTTTTTTTTTTTTCATCATAGAAAATATCAGGTACGGAAGTACGGACCCAAAATTTCGCAGGTCCGTACCTGTTACTTCCGTACCTTTGAAAACTTTCCGTACCTCCGGACTTCCGGACCTAGTTTGGAAGTCCGTAGGTACGGAGGTACGGAGGTACGGAGGTACGGACAGAGGTACGGAAGTGCCCAGCTCTGCAAATACTACACGAATACAGGGCAATTAAAAACAATCAGAACCGTACAACGCATATACTGAACTTATTCGGTAAAAGCACGCATATACCGGACTGGCAGAAAAAGTGTTGAAGCCGATATTTGTTATATAAAGGTCCGTAAAAGCGAGGGTTGTGTGTATACACTAAACTTTGAAAAAGTACTACAGGAGCATCAGTGTATATACCTAATACGTTCGGTTTGGTGATATTAAGTAGGATTAGGTTATGGGTCAAGAGTGTTTCTGCATATAGGAAATAAAAAAATTATGAAACTAGTTATGAGAAATTGTATTTGTTGAATATGAATGTTAATCGTATTTACTGGCTACTTTGGTTGCAATTATCTGACCAATCAGTATTACACTGGCCCTTTGTGCATTAAAATCTGAGGTTTAAATACATTTTTTATTTTAGTGTATAGTTGGATTATTTGCTTCTGTTATTAATTTTTACTTGTCCTTATAAAACTTCTATAAAGGTACACATCAACAACATACTTTTTATATTATTTGCATTTCCTTGTATATTTAGCCTGTTCATCTATAAAGGTGGCAAATATCGGTAAAATTTAGGATGAAACTATGAACATGACTATTGTCATGTATGAACAAACACTCATAATGCTGTCTGTCTCTATTTCCTTTCATGGCAAGGGTTTAATCTGCAATAGTAACACAGTCTATGTTTCAGGTATGTATGTGCCGGTTGCATGAAGTGTTATCCGACCGAAGATGAAGGAGAAGACTCTGAGAGAAGGAGTGAGAGGGGGAGTAAATAAATAAATAAATATCTTATTTCCATGAAACATGGTTTTACTATCAAACTTACATCACAGATGTTCTATGCAATATATACTAAAAATGAAACTTCTGAAAGTCACGCATATAAAAAAAAATACATAAAAAGAAAGTCAAACGAAACATTAAAAGGAAATTAATTGTAACATTAAACAATAAGAACTAAGTCACTTCAAATATCTTTAAAATACTACTAACATATGCAACTGCTATTTCATATGGGGAAACAAATTATAGTTCACTTAGGGTCAATTAAAAGTAAATTTATAAGTCAAGACTTAAAAGTGTAGACTTCCATAATTAATGATGCATGAAGGCAAATTGTTCCATAGTTAAGGCCTTTGTACAGTGATGGGTCTGGCACCAGTCTGTTCTGGCTCTTGGCACATAAAGGTCTTTTAGCTGCCTTGTTGTACTGGCTGTATTTTCCCTGACAATGGAAAACTAGATACCACTCCGGATACAACCCATTGACAGCCTTATAAACAGCGAAACATTTTTCATAAATATATCTGTCTTTAATTGTTAACCACTTTAACTCTTTTATGATAGGAGTAACGTGATCCTTCTATCTTGCTCCTCCAATAGCTAGTTTAGCTGCAATATTTTGCAGTTTTAAAACACTAAAAGTAAAGTTGAGAAAAGTATTTGTTGAGTCCCATATACCCATACAGTAATTCATTAAGCTGAGAGAGAGAGAGAGAGATTAATTTAATGCCAAAAATTAGCCAAGAATGAAAAACAGCCCCCCTATCTTCCAAGCAAAATATAAATCAGCCCAACCCCCAAAGCGGAAAATCCCGGGCACTGGCGGGCAGATGATGGCCAGTTAATGAATCCCTCATTATACCTGACCCTTGCCATCAGGTGCAACAGTTAATAAAAAAATAAGTCACTAATGTGGAACTCGACCCAGCCAGCCCATATGATGTCCGTAGGTGCCCGCCACTTTACCTTGCCCTATTAATAGTCCTTGGTTTATGGAGAAAAAAAAACATTAATGTGAAGGTTTATGTGTTGTGATCCATTCACAATATCGAGTCAGTCAGTTATCGTAACTTATTAATGGCTTTCATTCGACGGTACACTTTCGTCAGTGTGGTTGTTTTGTTTTACATTTATCAGCTGTGAGGGCCGAGCGGCGAGCCTCGAACACTCCTGTCAGCCGTTCTGGCGAGGCACGAAAACGAGAGAGAAGCCGCAAGAAGCCGTAAGAAGCCGGCTTCTTACGGCTTCTCTCACCAAAATTCGCCTCAAGGCTTGTATCTCCTAAACATTTGTAAACACACGCCGCTGCCGACTACCAATAGGCTTGTATTTTCAATCCTTACCTCGTGGTACCGTCTATTAGGAAAGATAAATGACGTTTTATTTATATATATGAGATACACCTTCTCTACACCTCCTCATCGAGGTGGTGTAATCTACACCATAATATTGGCCCTGTGACGTCACGGAAATGGAGTAAGTACGCTTGCTGGATCCAGCCAGGGAGGGTTGGCGCAGACTTGCACCGAGGGGTAAAGTCTGGCGTTGTGACGTCATCGATTTGGCGCAGATGTAGCTCCTGATCCAGAAAGTTTTCGAATGAGGAGTATCTCAGACTTACGCTGACATACACCGGCGTATGTGTTCGCTGATCTGGCCCCTGGGAGCTTCTCGTGCTGCTGATAAGACATGAAACACCATAAGACTAAAGTAAATTTCACGAAAAAATTACAATATTCGCAATTTGCTGAAACATCTTGGGAAATTAATGTACCGTCAACAACACTATATTGTATTTCTGCCCGGAGGACCGCCCACTCGATCCCCCAGCCAATAGAACGACGAATGGGACGGGGCCAGTCTCGATGTATTTTAGCGAGCATCAGTCCCAGCCTGGGGGCGGATTCAGCAAACTTACCAGCGATACCCTGTTACGAGGTCGAAGTTACTAGACCGCTACGAGAGATGGCAAAAACTGTATTCGGCAACGATATTGTTAGCATCTAGTAAGCTACGAGGTCCATTGCCGCTGGTAGCCACCAGAGGGGTCTCGTGTCGCGCAACAGCCAATCATCTCACGCTTACATGATGCGTGTTGGGCTTACACGTGCTTTTGTTTACAAACAAATTTCATTTAAAGTTCATGTATGATACCTCCATAATTGTAGTAATGATGTCTCAAGAGCTTATTTATCATTATTGTGCATCATAAAGGTTCGTTTTGCACGCCTGTCACCTGATACGAGGTAATCTATTAAAAAAAATCATGACTTTTGCTGAAAAACAACAAATAGCCTGATATGATGTGTCCGTGTTGATCTAACTACTATGCCGATTCTTCCCTTATCGTAAAGGTCGGGGCACATTCATTTTTTAGGCTTAATCAACCCCCTGGGGAGAGGGGCCAAAAAACCCCCGGCAACACCCGGACCCTTTAAACTGCTGGGTGGACAGGGGCTCGGTTTAAAAAGACCCCCCTGGATTAAGTTTTTTTTAAACCTTTTACTTTTTATTATAGGTCTGCAAAACGATTGAAAAGGGGGGGCTTTTTGGGTACCGGGCTGTCGCCGATGGGAAAATTCTCGCCGCGTCGGCGGATTTTCCAATTTTTATGGGCGGTGTTCCATTTCGGGAAAAGTTCTATTCTTGTCTTGAGTTGGGTTTATGGGTTAGTTATTTGGCTATTTGACCAAATCAAGGGTTAGTTTAGGGAACGGCCCTTCCCATGAACTGTCCCCGAAATTTCCAGTGGGTGAGTGTTCCCCTGTCGGCGAGAGTTTTCGGTTGGCGTTTCGGCGAGTTTTTTTATGGGCGACAGTTCCAAAACCCGGCTTATGTCGTTTAAACCAAACACGCGGTGGGGTTTTACGGGGTTTCTTTCTTTCAGGAGAAATTATAAAACCTAAAACACCCCCGGGAAATTAAGGATTTTTATTTTTCCCCAAACCCCCCCTTTCCTCCAAATCGGCTTGGGGACCGGGGGGAATGCGGGATTTTGGTTTGGGGAAAAAAATATGCATTGCACCACATATTTTTTGAGTAGGGGTGTTAAAAAATTCCCTAATCTGGGAAAAAAGATTGGACTCTTCTGATCCGAGACTGTAACCTGACGACCCTCACAGAATGATGACCAAAAGTTAGACCCCCCCCCATACCCTCGCTAGGATTGGGTTAGATTTGTTAGGCTGGGAAAAATTTAGATTTGGGTTTAGATTGACCCCGTCGGGGGGAAAGGTTTGTAGAGATTAGTTCGCATGTGCACGTCCTGTGTTTCGGTCAGCTTTCGAGTCCCCTATTTCTGCTGACGTGGCGGCGCTTTGTTAGTCAAAAACCCTTTTAGTTGGTTTTGAAAAGTGTCAGATGGATAAAATTTTATCTTATGGTTTAAATAGTTTAGTTTGGTTGGTTAGCTTGGGTTAGGTTTCGGTGGGTCAAGCCCCCAGCTATAGGTTATTTAAATTTTTGGGTTATGCAAATTCCTAGATAAAAGGGAAATTACCCTAGATCGGGGGAATTTTTACCCCCCCTACACAACTCTTAATTTACGTTTTCCGACGCTAATTTGTTCCCCTCCCGAAAACCCCGCATTCCCACAGGGGCCCAAAAATTGTTTGGGGGAGGGGGAGACTAGGGCAAACCTAGAAATTTACCCAAATTAAAAAAACTCAAGGGGATCTGGGAAAAGGGGAAAACCCCCCACAGGTTTGGTTTCGATCAATGCCCAGGTTAGGTTAGTTAAATAGCAGGAGGTTCTTGCCCCCCACCCCCCCTTTGTCAGGAGAGATTGGGTTATAATGGACAAACTGCGCGTTGCTACCGCCTTACTACTTATGTTTTCTGTATTATTTTTTTTTTAGTATGCTGCACATTTTTTTAAACAAATTCTGGGTACCTTAAAATTTATACTTTGTAAATATTAGCCCCCTAACCCCTTTAGGTAGGTAAATGGGTGATTAAAATCCCCTGGGGCCGAGGGGGAGGTTAGGTTTGTTCGGTTTTTGGGAATAATGGTCCCCGGGCTTCGGGTGGGTCTCTGTATAATAAAAATTTTTAGGCAAGCGGATCACTCGGCGCTGGCGAACGGGGGCGGGAATCACTTGTTTCCGTCCAAATTTCCTTTTCTTCTCTGTTTTCTGAACACTGCTTATTTTTTCCTGGGCAAATTTTTGTGCCCTTTTCTGAAAAGAAATCTTGGTACAAAGGGAAAAGTAACTGGTTTTGTGTCAAAAAAAAAAAAAAAAAAAAAAAAAGGGTTCCGGGAAAAAGAAAATCTAAAAAGCCTATTTTTGGGAAGAAAAACTAGTCAGTTCTAAAAAATACCGCGCAGCCCTTTTTTTTATCTTTCTTTGAAATCGAAAAAAAAACTTGATCACAGTTTTTTACAGGGGGGGGGCTAGAGGGTAAAAAAAAAAAATTAGTGATTGTCACGAAAAACAAAAGGGCAGATTTCTTAAAACGCATATCTATCAAAAAATATAGTTTGTCTAAAAAGGGGAGGGTCCTGTAAAGAATCTTTTCCTAGCCCTTAACAGTTGTTAGGTTTTAGGTTTAGGGTAGATAAAAAAATGCGAGGGGGCCTTTGGGAAAAATTCTTCCACGTGTTGAAAGGGTATTTTGGGAAAGGGAAAATTTTCAAAAGGTCTAAATTAAGAAAACATAAGGCATTGTCAGTGACGCCCCCAAAATTTAAAAAAAGGTAGGGTGGGGTGCAAGGGAAAATTTTTTTGGTAGCCCATGAATTTGGCAAGGCAGAGAGCCCGTACAGCTAAGGGGGGGGATGATCGTTGTGAGGCCATACAGAATCGGTTGACAAAAATGTACATATTTTAAATTATTTATGTACTCCCATCGTGAGTTATGATTCATACTTCCAATAACTGTACGTACAACTCAAATTCAAACGCTTACTTTCGATCAAACAAATTTACAACTTAATTAAAAAATTTTAAAAATTTAAAAGATGATTTAAACACTTTTGTAGTCTCACTTTTTTTTACAAATGGAAAAGACAAAACATATTTTCCAAAAATAATTTTTTTGCGTAATTAAATTTAAATAGTTGAAACGATGAGCAGATTAGAAAGGGATGATGAAATAAAAAAAGTGATATTTTTTTAAATACCCCCTGAGTTAGTACTAAATACTTTATTCAGTATGCATTCTTAAATAATCGTCCAGACCCCAATTTTTTTTTCCGAATTTGTTGAATGTCATTTAAAACACCTAATCCCCAAAAAAAAATTATTTTCCCGGCCTTATTTTCCCTAAAAACAAGACTTTTGTAAAAGGCGCGAAAAAAAAAAATCTTTCCCCCCAACAGGGGTAGCTGTTATTGATGAGTCAGAAAAAGGGACGCCCCCCCGACATCTGTCGCACCCGTCGGGAAATTTATTGGCGTTTTTACTTCGGTGTCAGACAGTGAAATCTGTCGCTGTGACGATCTAGATACATCTCAATTGACACCGAAAGAAATGACGCTGGTCGCGTATACATGGGAAAACGAACCTCAGATTGTCATGGGTCCTATTGTTTTGAGCCCCAGACGAGGTGGGTGAACCCGGGTTAGCAACCTGAGGTTCGCGGGGACCGGCACTTCTCCAAAACATGGATTTGGGAAATAAGGTTAAAACCCTGTGTTGTGGGAAACACAATAAGGTACTTTTTGAGAAAAATCCTTGGGTTATTTTTTGGGCTACGTCAAAAGTAACCGGAAACCACATACTAGCATTAATACACAAAAATTGGAAAAAAAAAAATTTGGGCCCCCCCGGCCCCGGGGGGAATTTTTGCNGCATACTGAAAAGGTAAAAAAAATAAAAATGGGGAAAACGAAAAAATCTGCAGAGAAGGAAAAGGGCAGATTATTTAGGCCATACTTAAGTAAAAAAAAAAAGGGCAACTCTACTCTTCGTCCATCAAAATATATAAGCTCCTCCCACAACCAGTAGACGGTGGAGCCTATGGCTTTCCGTAATGCTAAGGGCAACAAAACTCGGTAAAAGGACGTACAAAACACTGATGTCCAAGCGAAATTCACCTTTATCGTCCGCTAGACGGAGAAATTGCCTTATTAAAATACCCGGGGAAAATCCCACGAGATAAACTCCCTTTTCACAACCTGGACCCAAAAGACCCATCCACCGGATGTGATTAGAGGCGAATTTTGGGAAGAAGCCGTAAGAAGCCGGCTTCTTGCAGCTTGCGTTTTCTGTTTATGGCGGGGCACTTTTAAGAAGCCGGCTTCTTACGGATTGGCCCAGCTGGTCAAGCCGGAAGAAGGCTGGAAGAAGCGAGAGCCAGGCTCGCTTACCACGGCTTCTTCCGCTTGTTGCCGTGACGTCAGAGATAACAACAAATATGGCGGGGAGGGCAGAGATTCTGACTCAGTGAGTATCGGCGTAGAAATACTGAAATTTACAGATAACGGGGACACAAGTAAACACATAGATGTACATTCAAAGCATGGACATACCTTAAACCACGAACAAGAATAAAAGGGTTTAATGACACAAACAGGAAAACTTTAAAACTGGTGAAAAATGATCATGTCTTATCAGGCTGACGATAGGGCCTGGCTGCGACGTAGTATTTTTTTGCTGATTTCACTGATAATATGGCAGAAATTAGCCTGATTTGTACATTTAGTAGCACGGGCTTAATTTTCGGACCACACCTAATAGAGCTAAAATGGAATGACATGGTGATAGGAGAGCGTCGTTGGTGAAATAACTTTCCGAGTCTTTTAACATTAACACAAGACGTTGTTTTTCAAATTTTTACTAATTATGCAATCAAAACCAACCGGAAAACGTTTTCGCTGTTTCTTATGCTCCAATTTGGTTCTTAGAGATCTCTCACACTTGTTGAGAACGTGAAATGTTGGAACTCTCGCCGACGGAGACGAGAGTCCCAAAAACCCTTTCACCATCATCCAAATTCCACCACAAAACATTCCCAAGATATCTAAGTATGCATTACATTACTGTTTGACGGAGATGAACAATATTAATGTGTAGTAATAATTGTAATACTTAGGTGTGATAGGTATTGTGGAAATGACTAGCATTGCGTTGAGGGAAAATCTTAAGAACAAGGGCCCACGGTAAGCTGCCCCAAATGTTGGCTCTATGTGTTATACTTACTGTCCTTAACACATCTGTTTAGATTTTAATGAGTGCCGATCCTTACTTTGCCAACATGGCCGATATTAAAATTCAGTTCTTGAGAAAAACTAAGTCCAGTAGGGTTAGGTTGGGGTAGGTCAGGTTAGGTTAGTGCACAGCCCGATGGGCTCGAGGGGGGTGCTAGGTTAGGTCTGTAGAGTTTTGTCATCTTAGAATAAAGGCTAAAACCTCCTATCTTCTTCTTTCTTATAGAAAAACAAGCTTGGGGACAGGGGGGAAAAACCGGGGTTTTTGGGTGGGGGAGCACACATATAAGGGAAATATGGCCCCGATAAAGTCTATGAACTAGGGAAATTTTCCCTAGTTTATGGATTTTTTTTGTGGGGGCCATATTTCCCTTATGTGTGTGCTCCCCACCCAAAACCCCGGTTTCCACCATGTCCCCAAGCTTGTTGGCTATAAGAAGAAGAAGATAGGGGGTGGAGCCCTTTTTCTTAAGATTTACCATAATTATATATATATATATATATATATATATATATATATATTTTATATATATATATATATATTATATATATATTATTTTATATATATGGTGTTTTCTGTATTTTTTTGGGTTAAATTAGTATGTTATGAAAGAAGGATTAATGGCTATTTTTTGGTGTACCTGATTTTTATGTTGACATATGTTTTAATGGTGTAAATGATGTACTCTCGCTTTGACGAACAAATGGTGGAAGGATGCGAGGTTATAATTATCCGAGTGATCCGAATTTTTTCGCATATAACAAATTGTTGTCGTTATATGAGGTGAAAGTTCCCTATTTCCAACTAATTCCGTGTATCGCGAACTTTGTCCGTTACATCTGACAAAAGTCGTACACTTACATACATGAAAGCCATCACAAATACTACACAAATACAGGGCAATTAAAACAATCAGAACTGTACAACGCATATACTGAACTTATTCGGTAAAAGCACGCATATACCGGACTGGCAGAAAAAGTGTTGAAGGCCGATATTTGTTTATATAAAGTCCGTAAAAGCGAGGGTTGTGTGTATACACTAAACTTTGAAAAAGTACTAACAGGAGCATCAGTGTTATATTACCTAATACGTTCGGTTTTGGTGACATTAAGTGGGATAGGTTATGGGTCAAGAGTGTTCTGCATATAGGAAATACAAAGTTATGAAACTAGTAATGAGAAATTGTATTTGTTGAATATGAATGTTAATCGATTTACTGGCTACTTTGGGTTGCAATTATCTGACCAATCAGTATTACACTGGCCCTTTTTTGGGATTAAAATCTGAGGTTTTAAAAACATTTTTATTTTAGTGTATAGTTGGATTATTTGCTTGCTATTAATTTTTACTTGTCCTTATAAAACTTCATAAAAGGTACACATCAACAACATACTTTTTATATTATTTGCATTTCCCTTTTATATTTAGCCTGTTCATCTATAAAGGTGGCAAATATCGGTAAATTTAGGATGAAACTTTGAAAATGACTATTGTCATGTATGAACCAAACACTCATAATGCTGTTTTGTCTTATTTCCTTTCATGGCAAGGGTTTAATCTGCAAATGTAACCCCAGTCTATGTTTCAGGTATGTATGTGCCGGTTGCATGAAGTGTTATCCGACCGAAGATGAAAGGGGAAGACTCTGAGAGAAGGAGTGAGAGGGGGAGTAAATAAAAAAAAATATCTTATTCCATGAAACATGGTTTACTATCAAACTTACATCACAGATTTTTCTAGCAATATATACTAAAAATGAAACTTCTGTAAAGTCACGCAAATAAAAAAAATACATAAAAAGAAAGTCTAACGAACATAAAGGAAATTAATTATAACATTAAACAATAAAAACTAAGTCACTTCAATATCTTTAAAATACTACTAACATAGCAACTGCTATTTGATATGGGGAAAAAAATTATAGTTCACTTAGGGTCAATTAGAAGTAAATTTATAAGTCAGACTTAATAGTGTAGACTTCCCATAATTAATGATGCATGAAGGCAAATTGTTCCATATTAAGGCCCTTTTTAAAAGTGAAAAGGTCTGGCACCAGTCTGTTCTGGCTCTTGGCACATAAAGGTCTTAGCTGCCTTGTTGTACTGGCTGTATTTTCCCTGACAATGGAAACTAGATAGCACTCCGGATACAACCCATTGACACCTTATAACAGCGAAACATTTTTTCATAAATATATCTGTCTTTAATTGTTTAACCACTTTAACTCTTTATGATAGGAGTAACGTGATCCTTCTATCTTGCTCCTCCAATAGCTGTTTAGCTGCAATATTTTGCAGTTTTAAAACACTAAAAAGTAAAGTTGAGAAAAGTATTGTTGAGTCCCATATACCCATACAGTAATTCATTAAGCTGAGAGAGAGAGAGAGAGAGAAGAGAGAGGAGATTAATTCAAGCCAAAAATTAGCAAGAATTGAAAAACAGCCCCCCTATCTTCCAAGCAAAATATAAATCAGCCCAACCCCCAAAGCGGAAAATCCCGGGCACTGGCGGGCAGATGATGGCCAGTTAATGAATCCTCTTAAAACCTGACCTTGCCATCAGGTGCAACAGTTAATAAAAAAATAATCACTAATGTGGGAACTCGACCCAGCACCCCATTGATGTCGTAGGTGCCCGCCTCTTTACCTTGCCCTATTAATAGTCCTTGGTTTATGGAGAAAAAAAACATTAATGTGAAGGATATGTGTTGTGATCCATTCACAATATCGTCCGTCAGTTATCGTAACTTATTAATGGCTTTCATTCGACGGTACACTTTCGTCAGTGTGGCTGTTTTGTTTACAGTTATCAGCTGTGAGCGCCGAGCGGGCGAGCCTCGAACACTCCTGTCAGCCGTTCTGGCGAGGTTTATGTTAGGTTTAGTTAGGTTTGTGTTAGGTTTGGTTAGGTTTGGGATAGGTTTGGTTAGGTTTGGGATAGGTTTGGTTAGGTTTGGGATAGATTTGGTTAGGTTTGGTTAGGTTTGGGATAGATTTGGTTAGGTTTTGGTTAGGTTTGGTTAGGTTTGGGATAGGTTTGGTTAGGTTTGGGATAGGTTTGGTTAGGTTTGGGATAGATTTGGTTAGGTTTGGGATAGGTTTGGTTAGGTTTGGGATAGGTTTGGTTAGGTTTGGGATAGATTTGGTTAGGTTTTGGTTAGGTTTGGTTAGGTTTGGGATAGGTTTATGTTAGGTTTGGTTTGGTAAGGTTTGGTTAGGTTTAGGTCAGGTTAGGTTAGATTTGGTTAGGTTTGGATAGGTTTGGTTAGGTTAAGGTCAGTTTTGGGTAGGTTTAGGATAGGTTTAAGTTTGGTTTGGTTAGGTTTAGATAGGTTTATGTTAGGTTTGGTTAGGTTTAAATAGGTTTATGTTAGGTTTGGTTAGGTTTAGATAGGTTTATGTTAGGTTTGGTTAGGTTTAGATAGGTTTATGTTAGGTTTGGTTAGGTTTATGTTAGGTTTGGTTAGGTTTATGTTAGGTTTGGTTAGGTCTATGTTAGGTTTGGTTAGGTTTGGGATAGGTTTGGTTAGGTTTGCGATAGGTTTATGTTAGGTTTGGGATAGGTTTATGTTAGGTTTGGTTTGGTTAGGTTTAGGTCAGGTTAGGTTAGATTTGGTTAGGTTTGGATAGGTTTGGTTAGGTTAAGGTCAGTTTTGGGTAGGTTTAGGATAGGTTTAAGTTTGGTTTGGGATAGGTTTAGGTCAGGTTAGGTTAGGTAAGGTTTGGTTAGGTTTGGATAGGTTTAGGATAGGTTTAAGTTTGGTTTGGTTAGGTTTAGATAGGTTTGTTAGGTTTGGTTAGGTTTATGTTAGGTTTATGTTAGGTTTGGTTAGGTTTATGTTAGGTTTGGTTAGGTTTATGTTAGGTTTGGTTAGGTTTGGTTAGGTCTATGTTAGGTTTGGTTAGGTCTATGTTAGGTTTGATTAGGTTTAGTTCAGGTTTGGATAGTTTTTTGATAGGTTTAGGTTAGATTTAGGTTTGGTTAGGTTAAGGTCAGGTTAGATTAGGTTTGGATAGTTTTAGGTCAGGTTGAGTTAGATTAGGTTTAGGTTAGGTTAAGGTTTAAATTAGGTTAAATTAACGTTAGGTTTTTGAGGGGTTCATAAGCCAGTTAAATGTACCTCCCCACCCAAAACCCCCGATTTCTCTCAGTACCCCCAGCTTGTTGGCTAGGGGGGACAAAGAAAATGGTAATTGGGAATATTGGTCGAAACTGCATATTTACCGATCAGCTGTCTCGTCTCCGTGCATCACAGCTTCCTACATTACTACATCACAGCCTCTTAACAGCACACACACACCACACACACACACACACCACTTAGGCTTCGATTAATACTACAAAAAACAGTTAAGATTCGTTTCACCGCCCCTGCCATATCTTACTTACTATCTTGTGAAGGACTAAACTTTTCTCATACACGTCTTCTACTAACCCTCAAACCTAATGGCAAGCTGTTACTATCGTCAAAATCACGGACATGAATAATCGGATAAGAATAAATAGGTGCAACTCCGCCAAAAAACACACTAAAAAGGACAAACACCATCCAAACAGTATTAACCCCTTCACGCCCAGACCGTTCCTATGTTATATAAAAAATCGTCTGTTGTTAGCCATAAAATTACGAAAAGTAACTTAATATACCAAATTAGTTACCTAGTGGACAAGGATACAAAACAGGTCATATCTATAAAATATTGCTTATATTCACTAAAAATCGTCTAATGGTAGCCGAATTACAATGGAAATTACGTTTTGGGTCTCAAGAGGTTAACCAGAGAGCAGTAATGGATGAAAACAAAACATTTCAACATCACGAGGCTAACAAATAACTCACTTTACCTGCAGGTGTAGCTTCGTCCGTCTCATTGTGGTAATTCTCACTACACACCACACATTACTGGTCACACTAACACTGCACACACTGAACAACATGGACATAATACGTAAGGAAAGCGATTTATATGTCCAAAGGCAGAAACTTTAGCAAGGCGTTTCTGTGTTTCTGTTCCCACGTGTAAGCAGTAATCACAAGAGAGCAGCAGGTTGCAATCTACCAATGGGAGTTTTCTAAAAACTCCGCTCAAGCCTGCCTCGGTCTTTAATCCTCACACTTTCGGCTGAAAAATTTTTTTAAATTTTTTAATTTTTGGGTTAACCCCGGGTAAAAATTTTCNAAATAATTAACATGGAATTTGTGTCATGATTGGATATATTATATATTTTGGTGAAGAGAAAATATTTTTATATGTGGAATGCTGAATTCAATGGTGTATATAGTTATCTACTGACATAAATCTATCTGAAAATACGATAATTTTGGTGGCTCGGTACGATAATGTGGGCTACAAAAGTTCACAACCCTGGGTATGAGCGAGAGCGGCAGAACCTCTCACGACGGCTGCCGGGCCGAGATTGGGGCCATCATTGGGCTGCAGCCGGCTGCTGCTATTTTTTGGGGGCAGTGGCCAGTGCGGAGCCAACAGACACACATGAACACTTTACCACACGAGTATAGAAGTCTGTACGAAACGGTTAAAATAAGAAAACGACAAAATGACGGTAACTAATATATTGTACAAGATATTGTAGTATGACTTAATGATGAACCGTTGGACTCCAGGTGGTTAAGACAATTATTGTTGACAGACAAAATAATTTTAAATATATTATTCCAGCTTCCTTATAAATATGACATTGAAGGTCAGCATGTCTCGTAGCCCCAGGTGTAAGGTTTCGTACCCCTGGTGGTACAGGTACCCCAGGTTAAGAACCACTGCTCTAGATAGTGTCACATCGGCAAGTATCCTAGACCAACATAATCAGGCAAGTGTGTAGATTCAGGAACCGTGTTTAACATAATAGTACAAGGATAAATAGCTGACCACTAAGGAGTTGAAAGAACAAATGTTTATGCGCTACTTTATTTAGCCGTCATTTTCGTATAATTGACATTATTGTTGCAGATTTATGCTAATACGATCCAAAATTTCCTCAGGAAGACGATGGTGGCACTAGTTTTTTTTTCAATGTCAAATGGTGGTGTCGGAAAACTAGAAACTATGAAACTATGAAACTATTGACCCTAGACCAAAAATGGCATGAATACTTTTTGTTAAGCTCAACGAGATCTACCATAAGCATCTATCCGTTACTTTTTTGCTGATACAGATATTTAGATATAACAGTTTATATATTTAGCGCCTCCTTGTGCCGTTCAATGGACCAGCAGCTTATTGATGCACAATACATCTATCTTTTATCCGTCTAACATATTGTTATGTCTTGATGGAGAGCGTGTCTGCAGGAATCGTATTCCATTTTGAAAAATGTACATTTCTTATTCGCAAGAGTTTTACGCATGTATGCAATTTTCCCTTGATTTCTGGAATATTTCTTTTCCGGTAATATGCCTTAAAAACAAACTTAATTCGGTCATTTATCAATGGAATTTAAATCTGCTTATACCCCAGGGCAGCCTGTTGAAATCTGGATTTTTTTACACTCCATAACGTTTTCTCGTAGCTAATGCGGTTCTTGAGATATTATGGAATCATTGCTTCCCTTTATTTTCCGCAGCCTCGTACTACATTCCAAGGCTAAAGTTTTTTTTTCTTTTTTTCAGCGAACAATGGCGCTTCATAGAGCTGGGCAAGATTCGAAAATTTCAATACTCGCGAATCCGATTACTTGGTCCTTTTTCGGATTTGTAGTTCGATATATATATAAAAATATATATCATATTTTATTTTAAAATATTATAGCCTATGTATACACGAGAAAGGCGAAAAAGGTGAATGGAAAAAAAAAAACGCAGGATTTAACGGACAGCGTGGACGATTACTGGTTTCGTCGGCGGCCAAAAGGATTTTTTGGTTTCTTTCAAGCCCCTCAGAGGGGGGATTTTTAAACCGGGGATTCGTAAAGCAACCACACGAACTCAAGGAAAAGCCCCACCGCGCGGGACCGGCGAGCAGGCCCTTTTTACGGACTTTCAAGCGGCCAGACGATTTACTGGGACTCGTCAACGGCCAGACGAAATCTCAGGCATAAAAATTACAACTTCTCGAAACATTGTTGCCCAAACTATTATTTTTTTCCCCCTTTGGCCAGTGCGCCCTAGTATATATAATCAGTATTATCATTTAATTATTATTAGTAATATAAGGGTCCCCAAAAAGGGGAACAAATTTCATTTTTCAAAAAGAAACCTAGAGACTTGTGGAAGCACAAAATATTGCCTAGGGGTCGCCAGCCAGAAGGAAAAATTTTGTTGGGTTACATATATTCCTTTCCCCAATTTGGCTCATTTCAAATTTCTTTTGTGTCTTTCCCAATTTTTTTTCCAAAAGATAATTTTTCAAAGTAAGTGATCTTTACGCAGCATTTTTGATTAAAAACATACATTTATTCCCCTGGTAATCGTCAGCCGGGGACTCGAGTACCGGATTAGCCCCTGGGGGACCCCGTGGAAATTTGGGAGTATGAAAATCGAATCTCCCCCAAACCCCTTTAGCGTTTCAGTCTCTCATTTTCCCCGTCTCAGAGATTAGACGTACCCCGGCGAGCTCTCTCTTGAAAGTCAGTTAGAGGGGATTAAAACGATACAAAAAAAGCTTTTGACTCCACCCACCCTATATTAATATCTTAATATTATTTTTTTTTCTTTTATACCTTTTGGGGTTTTTAGGTTTTTAAATTTCCTTGAGGCCTAAGGTGGTTGGCCTTATATGTTTTTTTCTAGAAGGCTGAGATGGCGGGGCCCCCTCGGGGTTTGTCGCAGGGGATTTGTTGAGGACAATGTAAAAAATTTGAGGTTTGGGCTTCCCCCGGTGCCCTCTGCCAAACTTCCCAGTCGGGGGAAGGTTAATAGAAGCTTTGTGGGTTTTCTTGGGCCCTACTCGACGGGGGAAAAAAGGAAGTGGGCTCCTGGCGAGTTTTTGGAACTAGAGCAGGGTTTAACTGGGGTCCCCGTACCCCCAGGGGGTAGGGAAACCTTACACCGGGGGGGTACGAGACTGTGCCCCAAAAATTCAAATCATTTTTTATAAGGAAGTGGAATTAATATTAACATTTTTTTTGTCTGTTTTGTTTGTCTCCCCATCATTTGGGGAAAAAATTTGGAGTGAACATATTTGTTCCTGTTTTCCCCACGGAATTTGGGGGGGCTTTTCACGTACTACTTACACGGTCTTCGAACACACGAAGAAATCAAGAGGTTTTCTTAAAATAAAGGGCAGTGGACATTCCCGGCCCCCTTTTGGGAAAACAGGGGGGTTCTTTTTTGTCCTTAGCATACCTGACAGTTTTGGGTATTCACGCCCCTTTGAACGATTTTGAACATTCTCCACCCAAAGGGAAAAATGCTGAACGGGGGGGCCCTGTCAGAGGGGGTTTTTTTGAATTCCCCAAAAAATTGATGTTTGGGGGCAGGATTTTGGCGCATGAAGAAGGGTTTTTGCAAACCCTTTCCCTTCTTTAGAGGGGGGGGCCTGTTTTTGCAGAGGAAAGTGTCCATCGATACTGAAGTGAAAGAGCTTTTGCAAAGGGTGATTCACTCCTTCCAGGGATACTTTCCCCATGGACGGGTTTTCTGGGGCCCAGAGATGGAAAAGGAAACCATATAATGTTCAACCTGGATTCCATGAATAACAGAAATATTTTAAAAGTGATTTTGGGTAAAGTGCGGGCCCAACGACATAACCCAAAAGCAGTTTAAATTTAAAATGCAGCTAGATATTTTTTGGTTGGGGTAAAACTAAAAACCTTTTCCCACAGTTAGCGAAAAAAAAAACCTCTGGAGGCCCATTTTTGCCATTTGGCAACCACGTTCTTATGCTTTTTTCAACACAACTACACCTCAAAAAAAAAGGTTGGGAAACCCGTCGGGATGCAAAGGACGCCCGGCTTTGGGGCATTTGGGGAAACCCCCCCCCCCCCCCGTTTTCAATCACAAAAAATTGATGAAATGCAACAACAAAAGAGTCATAAAATTTTGAAAACTTTTTTTTTTGTACTTTTGTAGTATTGTAGTTAGTGAAAAAAAGGGGGTTTGTTCTCAAATTTAAATTTTTTTTAAATGGGGGTTTTACGGGGACAAGTTATAAGATTTTAAAAGGGTTAGAGCACAAAAAAAAAAAAAATTTTTTTAAAAAAACCCACTGAACTAGAGACTAGACCACGGGGAAAAAAAAAAAAAACCGGTTGTAATTTTCCCCCCAAAAAAAAATGATACGAAAGGAATAAAAGACCCCTGGATCAATTTTAGGTCAGCATGATGATTGATCATGACAAAAGGAAAAAAACCTTATTTAATTTTTATTTTCTTTCACAAGATTTTCCTTTACCCAAGGGGAACAGTCTGGGGTTTAACTTTGGTTTTTTCTTAAAAGTTTAAACGCCCAGACCCAATTTTTTTTTTTTTCCCCCAAATTTTGTGAATGAACATTAGAAGGAAACACCTTTAAACCACCAAAAAATTTGTTTATTTCCAGGCCTTTATTTCCGTAAAAACAAAGATTTGTAAAAAGCGCTGCGAAATTTTTTTTTTCTTTCCGCCAACCCGGGTTACGGGAATGTTATTTATGACGTTTAGAAGAGTAAGTCCCCCTCCCCTCTCCTTTTCCCCTCTCTCTTTTCTCTCTCTCTTTTCTTTCCCCTCTCCTCTCTCTCTCTCTCTCCCCTTTTTCTTTTTTCTCTTTCTCTTTAATTCCCCTTTTCTTTCCCCTCTCTCTCTCCTTTTTCTCTCTCCCTTTCTTTTCCCTTTCTCTCCCCCTTCCTTTCCCCTTTCCCCTTTTCCCCTTCATCTCCAATTTTTTTTTTTTTCTCTCTCTTCTCTCTCTCTTTTCTCTCCTCTCTCTCTCTCCCCTCTCTCTCTCTCCTTCCTTTCCCTTTTCTCTCTCTTTCTTCCTTTCTTTTTTTTTATCATTTCTTCCCCTCCTCCTCTTCCTTTTCCCTCTTTTATCCTCCACGAGAGGGAAAAAAAATAAGGAGAGAGAGAGAGAGATGAGAGAGAAGGGAAAGGAAGGACAGGGGGAGGGCGAGAGAAAAAGGGAAAAAAAGGAGAGAGAGAGAGATAATGGAGGGAAAAAAGGGGAAAAAAGGAGAGAGGGGGAGAGAGGAAAAAGGCAAAACTGTCTTGCTGCACCCATAAAAGGGTGCAGGGATGTGGCAAAATCGCAAAAAAAAAAAAAAACAGAAACACCCAAAATTTTTTAAAATGCTATATTTATTTTTATTGTGTTAACGTGCTTTTGATCAGCGCCCCCCTTCCTTTTTTGGGCGTCACCGAGCCGTGGCGATCTTTTGCTTTTCGGAGGGGCGTTTTGGAAGCTTTGGGGAAATTTGCAGATTTTTTATTTCGGATATTTTAAAAACTGACTGGATGCAAAAAGTGACGACAATTTTTGGGGTAAAACTCGTTAAAAGGCTTTTAATTTGAGCATTAATCAGGAATGAGAAAAAGGTCCTTTGGGCGTTACATTTCGAGGGGCATTTGTTCTCGGGGGGCATTGGTTTTTTCCAACTGGAAAGGGTTCGGAAGACTGAGCCGTAAAAAAATAAGGTCACTATTTCCCGTAGAAGGCGAGACAGGAGTAAAAAAGTCAGGGGACAGAGGGGGGCCGGGGAGAGTTTATATTTTTCGGCCTCCTCCCTAAAAAAATCCCTCCATGGGACTGCTTTTACATTTGCCCCCGTGTGTGTTTTGTAATACATTTTTCTTTTTAAAGTGGTAAAATTGTGGGTTTCGGTTTTTGACGTTGCACACAGTTTCCGTGCACAAAACTGTTTTGGCATTTGGCGGTCAAAATTTTCGGATAAAAAAAGGGATTGGAACGCGTATAAAGGGAGGATTTTTTTGGGGGCATACAAAAATTTGTTCCCTTTACTTTTTCCCCCCTATCGATACGGGAAAGCGGTTTTTTAAACCAAAAAACTTCAAAACAGTTTTTTTTACAGGCAGGGTTTTGTGAAAAAAAAATATATAGAAAAATTATTATTGTTCTTGCAAGATGTTTTCAAATTGGTTTAAAGAGATCATTTTTTCGTCCCCGTAGGACAAAAAAAAAACCGACCAAATTTTGGGAGCTTAAAAAAAGTCAGAAAAAAAATTTCCTTATTGCGTTTCCCCACTTTTTACTATGAAAAAATAGACCCTAGGGCCCCAAAAATTGGGGGTTTAAAACTTTTTTTTAAGCTCAACCAAGGGTCTTTCCCTAAGCATCTATCCGTTTCTTTTTTGGGTTAACCCGATTTTTGATATAATAGTTTTTATTTTGCGCCCCCCTTGTGTCGTTTTAAAAACCCCCGCAGCTTGTTTCCCGCAAACACCAAAAAACAGAGGGCCTCCCGGGGGCCCTTTTCCGGGTTAAGGTTTTTTTTTTTTTTTACCCGGGGGCCCGACGGAAGTTTTACGACGTAGGGCCGTGGGAATTTGCTAGGGTCACCGGAGCGGCCCCCCCGTTTGGGCATATGACCCTTTGCCGTGTTAATTAAAATTTATTGAGGAATATTTTTGGTTATACTTTCTAAAAAATATTTCCCGATATAGTAATGATTTTAAAGGGTGGTTTCACAAAACCCCTTAGCCGGGTTAATAGGGCTAATGGGCGTTAAAAACTTATAAAACCCTTAATATTATCTGCAATTAAAATTTGAAAAAAATAACCAGAAATATTTTCCCCGGGCGTTATCCCGTAATACGATGAAAAGGAGATCAAATTGCTACGGGAAATTTTTTATTCATAAGTACAAAAAACACTTAAATTTTGGGGGTTTTCATGGGGGTTACGTGGGGAAAACTGTACAGCCAGGGAGAAAAGGGGAAAAGGTTGCGGCGAAACCCAAAATAACAATCCACCCACTTTTGCGTTTTCCCAAAATGATTTTTCAGAGACGCTGGGAAAGTCTCCCCAGGCCCCGGGGCCGGCGAGGAATTTCTAAAAAAAAAGTGCGTACGGCCCAAATTAAATTTTTTATTTTTCAGTCTATTTTATATAATGAAGGAGCGAAAAAAATGTTATAACTAAGTTTTTTTTATGTTTTTGAAGGGGTTTAAAGGGGGGACAATTTAGCCCTTTTGGGGGGTTTTTAAAACCCGTTAATGGACTATCGTACGTTTGGCCCGTTTAGTGCATTGATAGCTGGGAAATTTTTTAAAAAAATATTCTTTTTTAAATCATGTATTATACATGTTAATTCTCCATCATCTACATATTCCTTATTAGGTGTACCGTTGAGTATTAATATGTGTTGATAATATGTAGGAAGTTATTGAAATAAGGGAAAATATGACCTTGTGCACATGTTATCCCGTAATCTTTGCTCGGTTAATTAATCAAATATTATTTTCATATGATACTAGCTACACACATAGACTAACTGATAACGTTTTTCCATGTAAAATCCTTCCTATGTACATATCTCATCTTTATTTCTATGTATCTCTGGGTGTTCCTGATTAAGCTGGAAATATTTGAAATAAACTGATATATGATACTTTCTATAAACTATTATAAAAACTTCTATAACAATTTTTAATAGCTTGAACAGGCCTAATAATAGTGATGGTACCGATATTGAGATACTATGTATATTACTGTGTTAATATAATATAATATGAAATGAATATTTCCCACTTACAAATACGCACCAGCGGGCCTCCGGAGGATTGACGTCAAGTTGCCGCTGCTTGTCACTACTGATGTAATACTACAGCAAGATAATCATATAACTGTTGTTTCAAAATGTTTACACATAGAAATATTAAATTCTTCAAATTCTGTACATTTATTTCAACATAGTAAATTTTCCCATCTGAAAATACACCAGCGGCCCTCCGGAGGGCTGATGGAGGTAAATTTGCGACCGGCGACCGCCATTCGCCGCTCTACAGACTACGTAGGCCCACCGGTGATGGTTAGCTGGGTTGATGCACCATACATCTATCTTTTATCCGTCTAACATATTGTTATGTCTTGATGGAGAGCGTGTCTGCAGGAATCGTATTCCACTTTGAAAAATGTACATTTCTTATTTGCAAGTTTTACGCATGTATGCAATTTTCCCTTGATTTCTGGAATATTCTTTTCGAGTAATATCCCTTTAAAAACAAACTTATTTGGTCATTTACAAGGGAATTTTAAAATGTGTTATACCAAAGGGCAGCCTGTTGAAATCGGGATTTTTTTACACTCCATAACGTTTTCTCGTGGCTAATACGGTTCTTGAGATATTATGGAAACTTTGCTTCCTTATTTCCGCAGCCTCGTACTACTTTCCCAAGGCTAACGTTTTTTTCTTCCGAACAATGGCGTTTCGCGCTTCAGTCTCTCAGTTTTCGTCTCAGAGATTTGACGTACGCGTGCGAAACTCTCTTGAAAGTCAGTTAGAGGGAACTTGAGACGAAAAAGCTTTGACTCACCGTATAATTATTTTATTAATATTATTTATTAATATTTCACTGTTGCGCTTTAGGGTTTATCTTCCTGAGGCCTCAGGGGGGGAAGCCACAAAACACTTTATGACTTTTTTGGTCGGAAAGTCCGACGTCGGTCGTACAGGGGGGGGGGGGGGAGCCAGCAAAAAGGTCGTATCGCCAGCAACGACATCCTCCGAGACCTAGAACCTTTCCACGAAGGCCAAAGCTCCCTCGGTCGGTCGAAACGGGGAAAGGGGATGGCTAAGGCGAGTAATGACGTCTCAAGCTCGGATCAGACCCAGCCAATGACAGATGTTTAAATTTCGACCAATCAAAGCCGAACCCATGCAACCCTTTACAAAACCACAACAGCGTTCACAGCAGAGTTCCGCCCGGCCCTGCAACAGCATCGGCCCCTTGTGGCCTCTATCTCTGTCTCTATCTATCTCTACTCTTATCTATCTCTATCTCATCTCTATTCATCTCTGTCAACATGGCCCACCCCCCAACAAAAATCCAAGCGCAAACACTTCAGGACAATGAGTGGGGGTGTTAGTTGAGGAAGTGAGGAGGGAGAGAATATCAAAGGAAGACTTGACAACTCCATTAGCTCCCAAAAATAAAGGCAGATACCGAGATACCGAGAGTCATGATGGGAAGGGGAGCGACGAACGACAACGACAGAGGAAGGGTAGCGTAAAAGGGGAATTTTTTTTGGAACGAAGAGCGTGACGACGGTCGAAGGTGGGCACGAAGGGGGGGGCGGGGGTACCTGTGTCTTCGTGCCCACCTCCGTCGCTGCTCTGGGGTTTCCGAAAAATATCCCTTTATGACCCTTCCCTGTGTTCGTCGTCGACCCCATGACTCCGTACGGGCCACAGTTTTGGGGGGGGAGGTGGCGAGGGCAACAGGTTAGTCCATGAGCAAGACCGAATTTTGGGGTATCGGACCACGGG
>JACEEZ010003526.1:86884-125194 GCA_016584305.1 Chionoecetes opilio | reverse complement strand
GTCAAAAGCTTTTCGTCTCATCAACTTCCTCTCTGATGATTGTCTTAATCTTTAACCCGGGAATTGCGGGAGCAAACATTTTTTATTTTTAGTGCCACCAGTGTGAGTAAAAGTGACTATGTATGAGAAAAACAGTGACCATAACAGAATTGGATGAAAATCACATCAACGTAAAATTAGTAAAAATTCGCATCCGGCAATATATCTTTTTTTAACCCAAAAAAAACGTATGGGGTTGGGGGTGTGATTGTGGTCGGGAGTTGAAATATGGCGCGAATAGTCTAGCCGCTAGCGAGAGCCTACTGAAGTGGGGTTGGGAATGCCAACTCCTTGGGATTTTTCCCAAGATTTGAGAAGATTTTTTCAAGTATTTTCCAGTAGTTATCTTAAAGTAAGCATAGGTACTGTTACCGTATCTTGAGATAACTACTGGAGAAATACTTGAATTAATCCCTCCAAAAGTCCCAAGATAGACAAAAAACATCCCACCGCGGGAAACTAAATCCCAAGATCTTGGAAAAAACCCAAGGAGGGGTTTCCCAGCTTTAGAGCGTAATTAGGCGAGTGGTGTTGGGTATCGGGCTGACATCAAGGCGTATATGTGTTTGCAGACTTCTACGAATTTCAGTTCTACACAGTTTGTAGACTCCTACGAATGTTGGCGCGGTTTTTGTATGCTTTTTAAAATTGCGTTTCCCGGGAAAGGCATGCCGTAGTCGCTCAGCAGATCCTTCCGGAAAGCTTGCCGCAGCCAACGGGTTAAATCATCGCTGAAATGTTGCGTCTTTTTGCTATCTTCTACCGTTATTTTCATGCTCACTGCTCTTCTGAACTTGCTAACTGCATGCCTCCCACCCTCCCGCGGCCTCGCTGCACAAGACTTTTCTACTCATTATCATCCCTATTCTGTCCATTTCCTAATGCAAGAGTTAAACAGTATCTTTACTCTTTCATCCCTTTCACTGTAAACTCTGAAACTTCTTCCTGTTTCTATTTTTCCACCTTCTTACTACTTAATTATCGACCCATCGACCCGTTAGCCTGACATCAGTGGTGGTAAATTATTGGATTGTTATTGCAAAACACATTAGAGAGCATTTAGAAAAGCATAGTTTGGTAAATTATTCACAACATGGTAGTAGGGTCTAGACTCTAGAACCCAATTCGTGACCATTTTTTGGGCTAGAAAGTTTTTGACAATTGATTTAACTTCTTTGGACCTTTTACAAAAAATTACCCCCGGTCCCTCACAAAAAAACCATAAATAATTTTTTTCCAGCGGGCCAAATCCAAGATTGCCGGCACCGCCCTCATGAAAAATTTACTTTTGAAACCGGAGCACCTAGATTCATGTATGAATACACTTTTTTAGGGTTTAAAACGACCATGAGGATTTCAATTCTGACATCAGTTTGCTGTTTTACATCATGTTTACCCAAAAATCCAGGATGGCCACAATTCGGTGAGCGAAAATGTAACTTGAAAAGGAAAAAATATTTTCATCAGTAAAATATTATTTCAGCTAATTCTATCTGAAAATGTAAGGGGTACTTCTGGAGGGAATATTGTTTTAAGGAAAAGTCACTGGTAGGGTAAAGGGCATTAAAATGTCATCTTTAAGGCAATTATAATAGTATGGGAATTGAGGTCCTGGATCAAAAGTACAAAGTTTGAGAAAAGCAGTTGGGCAGGGGAAAAAATATTTTTAGAGTGGCTCCATGGGGGATGAGAGCATACACTGCTGGGAAGTACTTGGGATTATATTTCTATGGTGGTACTATTTTCTAACTAGTGAAAAGACTTTAAAGGACAAATCTTTTTGTATAATTTTCCACAAATAAAAAATTTTTTTTTTTCCCCAGATGGTATGACCCAACAAAGCCCTGAGTGTGATGCCCGTGTCCATCATTCCCCTGTTTCCCCGGTGGCAAGGCCCTGGAGAAGCACTGATTCCATTACTCAACCAGAAGGGGGAAAAATTAGGGACAAAGGCCCGTTTTGGAGGGGTCTTACAAAATTTGGAGAGTGTAAGGCTGTGAGCCTCCTACCCCATTTTTTACAATTGAAATTTGGTAGGAACCTTGCCGCAGTCACTCAGCAGACCTTTCCCGGAAGGGGTTGCGCGACCCCCGGGGTTTAAAACCCCTTTAAATTTGCAGCAAGATCCCTCAGAAAAAGATTTTGAGTGGGCGTCCCCAAATAAGGGTTAAAAATCATGGAAAAATGGGGAAGGTCTTCGTTGGATTAATATTGGCTAAGTAATAGGGGAGCAATGGGTTACAATTTAAAGGTTTTAAATTGAAGGGGGCAGGTAACGAGTGAGGTTCCCAAGGGCTGTTTTTTGGGTCCTACTATTTTATATTTTCATCAACGACTTTGGGTATGGTATTTTAGTGTATCATCAAGTTTGCGGGGACACTAAGGTAGGTGGATTATTTTGACAAGTCGAGTACATATTTTGAGGATACTTAGATTTATTAAAAAAGGGGTAGATATAAAGGCAGTGGAATTAAATATTGATAAATTAGCGTAATGGGTGTGGTAGGAAAAATTCTGGTAATAGGTCACCATACGCAATAATCGCAGAAAAACAGATGTGAAAAGTTTTTTTTTCTGGGGTGCGGAAAGCTTAAGACCTCAGCCCTAGAATAAATGTTTTGAGGCTAAAAATCGACTAAAGGGTGTTAGCTTTTATTACCAGGAGTGTTAAAAGTAGAAGTGCTGGGTTATTTAAAGCTTTATTGCACTTTCAGCCCCTCACCTAGACTATGGGGTTCTTTTTGGTCTCCGTTTTACAGGATGGATATACCCTTTTTTGAATCAGTGCAAAAGGGAGCCAAAAATTTTTCAGGGGAGCGTAACTTTAGTTATGAGAAGAGTTTAAAAATTTTAAATTACATTCAATCAGGGGTAGATAGTGGCGTCGAAGATTTTTTAATGGATACAATATGAAGGCGATGTGGGAAGTTTTTACGTTTTTAGTAGAGGGTAGACAAGAAGAAAACGGATTAAAGGGGAAAAAGCTAGATTAAAAAGGAAATGGGGAAACTGGTTAAAAATGGGTGGGGAATGATTGGAATGGACTCAGTCGTAATGGTAAAGCGGAGTCTATGGGGTTTTAAAAGGAGTCGTAAAATTCATGGATGGGGAAAGAGAGGTGGATATAGTAAAAAAAAGTTAAGTAACAAGAACACCCTGTGTAATATCACGGCCTCGTGACCTTCCTTTTTTTCTTTTTTCTTTTCTTATGTTAATTTTTTCATGAAAAGACAGAAAAGACACCTCCCGAACAAAATTTGGCCCACCCTTTTTCTTTTTTATCTTATGTCTTCTTTATAGAGATGGCATCTAAGGGGGCTTTTTTTCCCCTTTTTTGTTGGTCCCGCCAGCCCCCTTTGTTAAGATGAAAAAAAAATTTATTAAATAACGAACTCCCCGTGTAGGTCTCCGGCTTCTTGTAGCTTCCCTTTTATGTTCTTATGTTTTATTATTTACCCACCTTCCTGTTTTTTTATGTTTCCTTTTTTAACCGTTTCCCTAACATTGGGGTTTTATCATTTTAAATGATAATTAATGCTTTCTATACCCATTTTCCGTTTTTTTTGCATGTGTGGCCTTTTCCCAACCCACTTTCCAGTTTTGTGGTTATTTAATCAGTTTGAAATATTAAGAAAATTTTTCCTGCTTATTATGCTTTTTTGGCCCCCACCAAAAAATCTTTCCCCTTTTGATAATATGGAGTTTTTAATTTTTGTGTATGTAGATTTTTTCGTTACACCAGTGACACAGTGCAAGTACTTTGTTCATGTAATTCACTTTTTTATTGTGATTATATTTAATTCTGCCCCCCTTCGTGATGTTTAGCTCATTTAATCACTTCTATTTGATATTTTCTATTTTTTTATTTTTTTCTCATTTTTTTTTTTATGATGGTCTTTATTCTCACTTGATGTTTGCTTCCTCTGCCCCTCATGTGAGAGTTTAATCATAAACTTTTCAGCACGCATCTATTGGGTTGTGCAAAATTTCTTTCTATTTGTATTTGCAATGCCCAGGTGTTGCCCTTCAATGATTTTTTTCTACGGCCTGTTTTTATTCCTCAGTTTTTTATAGTTTTGTGTGGATGCAGTTTTTGGAGAATGTTATACGGGGACCAGGCAGTGATGTGCCCCTTTCTCTTATTTCATGGCCCCCCCTTTCCTTTGTACCATGAGTTCACGACTCTTTTTTAAAGAGGGAGATCGTAGTCCGACCCATTGTAGGATCTGAAACCCCCCTTTTTGCCTACGGGATGTGTTCTCTGGTGGTCACCCCACCCCCCTTTTGTGCCCCTTTAATCGAACCAAACAATTTTTAAAATGACTTCTTTCCTAGCGTTTTTTTTTTTTTTTTTTTTTTTTTTTTTTTTTTTTTTTACAAAAGGAAATGGCCGCCACGGGGACAACAAAAATGGGTAACACAAAGCCTGCGTTTCCACCCTATAAAGAAACAGTAAGAAATAAAATTTCAAAAAGAGGGGGAGGCCAAATTTTGTTCGGGAGGTGTTTGTTACTCTTCTTTTTTAAAAGATTTTAAGTCCCCAGGAAAGGGAAAAAAAGAAAAAGGGAAAAGAGTTCGAGTTTTCCAGTGAAAAAGGGGGAAAAGGTAAAGATACAGATTAACTCTTGCATTAAGGCGCGTCACAATAAGCACTTTTCCGTCGATATACAATCGAACTTCGTATCGTTTTTTAACTCGCCTAATCGACTAGATTTTGCTCGACTCTGACTAGTTAGTCGTACTCGAATCAGTCAGTCTGAAGGCAGTCGCTCGCTGCATCGTCTTTGTCTGCAAAGTTGAGTCAACTTTAACTTTCTTTTTTTCCTTAAGTCAAATCAAAATCCATAGTGATTACTTTAAAGATATTCGATATAAATCAGTAATGTTTGCACCCAAATTTATTCAATATGCTTTAAAGTCCCATTTAAAATATCAAGCTGATAAATTAGTACATGCTAGAACATTTAAAAGCCGGTTCTTATATAACAGCCAACAGTCTCTCGCATGAGTCGCATATGAAAAGATTTACTACAAGATTCAATTCACCGAACACACACTGACACACAGCTGCGTGTAAGAATTAATGAATGTTTAGAGTTGGGGACAAGATTATGCTAGAAGGCAGTCAGCTCACCAAACACACCGGACACACAGTGGTGTTAAGAATCATGAAGAGCCTAGAGTGTGCGAAAAGATTTAACTCAAAGAGTGACCTCACTACACAAACCCTAGCACTCACAGTGAGTGTTAAGCAATATGAATGTTCGAGTCGTGCGGCAAAAGATTTACCTACAAAGAGTGACCTCACCACACAACACCCTGACACACAGTGGTTGTAAGAATTAAGGAAATGTTTAGAGTCGTGCCGGAAAAGATTTATACAAAGAAGCTGACCTCACCGACACACCCTGACACACAGTGGTGTTAAGAATTATGAATGTTAGAGTATGTAGGGAAAAGATTTTACTAGAAAGAGTGACCTCACCATACACACACCATGACACACAGTGGTGTAAGAATTATGAATGTTTATGAGTGTGGGAAAAGATTTGCATAAATGGAGTCACCATCACACACACACCCTGACACACAGTGATGCTTGCCAGAATTATGAATGTTATAGAGTGTGCGGAAAAGAGCTTACTACAAATGAGGAACCTCACCAGACACACCATGACACACAGTGTGTTAAGAAACATGAATGCCTAGAGTGTGGAAAACGGTTTTATACCCGTCTGAAACTCACCACACACACCCTGAAACACAGTGGGTGTTAAGAATCTATGAATATTTAGATTGTGGGAAAAGATTTACTACACAAGAAGTTCAACTCACCGAAAACACACCTGGACGCACAGACTCGGTGTTAAGAATTATAGAATGTTTAGAGTGCGCGCGAAAAGATTTAGCTACAATGGGTCACCTCATCACACAACCCTGACACACAGCTGGTGTTAAGAATTGCTGAATGATTTAGAGTGTGGGAAAGATTAGCTACAATGCGTGAGTCACCTCACCACAACACACCCATGACATCACAGGGGTGTAAGAATTTATGAAGGTTTAGTTAAGTTTTATAAATAAAGTGTGCCGCGACAAGATTAGCCCTAGAAAGAGTCAGCCCTCACCAACACACCCGCGACACACAGCTGGTGCTTAAGACATCATAAGCCTAGATGTGGGAGAAGAAATTACTACAAAGAGTGACCTCCACCTCACACACCCTGACACACAGTGGTCGTTAAGAATTACGGAACGTTTAGAGTGCCAGCCGAAAAGATTAGCTACAATGAGGTCACCTCACCATACACCACCTGACACACAGTTGGTTGTAGAATTATCGAATGTTTAGAGTGTGGGAAAAGATTTCTGCCTACAATGGGTCACCTCCACCACACACACCCTGACCCACAGTGGTGTTAAGAATTATGAATGTTTAGAGTGTGGGGGAAAAAGATTTACTACAAAGAGTGACCTCAACAGACACACCCTGACACACAGTGTCGTTTAAGAACCATGAATGCCTAGAGTGTGCGAAGTTATACCCATAACTGAACTGACCAGCACACTACCCTGACACACAGTGCGTAGTTAAGATATCATGAATCGCCTCCAACTAACCAAAACTAACCTCATTATCTGAGTTTAGAAAATTAATGCCCACAAAAAACAAACATATCAGGCACAGCGAAAGCCACAGCCTACCTCAAGCCAATAGAAGTAATAAGTACCTAATTTATTTCGGTAACTATGTTTTTGGTGCACCCACTAACCGCCAGAGTTGAGGGCCTCCACAAGCCTCTTTCAGCTTACTTTTTTTACGATGTCATGAAGAAATTGTTATATACAACTAAAGCAATGCAAGGCACGCTAATCTATAAACCGTCGTAATAATAGCGACGAGAGTTTCGCGGTCGATTTCAGAGACAAGATCTATTATTCTATGGCCTACAATAGGTGCGTGTTGTAAATTGGAGATAGTTTTATTTTGCGCAGACCCCCCCACACTAAAAAAAATAAACCTAACCTTACCTAATATTCCCAGCTGAAACCTAACCTAACAGATTTTAATGAAAGCCTAACCTACCTTATAGGCCTTAATGAAACAGAACATAACCTTATCAGGTATTAATAAAACATACCGAACCTTAATAGGTTCTAATGAAACATAATCTTAACCACAAAGTGATTAAACCACAAACCACAAAGAACCATGTGTTTACAAACCGAACAGCTGACTAGGAAGGCAGGCGAACGATTCTGTGGTGTGACGGCTTGCAGACTTTGCCCAGTCAGAAAATTGTTAGTTGTAAGAAAGTTGGCCTTCAAACTAGACGGAAAAGTGCTAGTGCCCCCCCCCCCCCACCCCCCCCCAGTATGACGCGCCCTTCTCAGGAAGATGGACAGAATAGAAGGATGTGAATGAGTAGCAAAGTCTTGTGCAGCCGAGACCGCCCAGGATATAGCACGGAGGCATGCCCAGAGCAAGTTTTTCAAAAGAGCAACGTGAGCATAATGAAAATAACGGCCTAAGAATAGAAGGAGCCAGCAGAAGCAAAATTAGCGGCGGTGATTGAAAGATTGAAGAAAGTAGTCAGAGGAGAGAGTAGTTGATGAGACAGAAACAAGCTTTTTGACTCAAGCCCTGCTATTAGGAGAGCTGTATGAGTGGATCCCTACCCCAAACAGTGCAGACATACTCAATACATGGGCGCTATAAGGCCCCTGTAGAGAGCAAGCCAATCTGCGGAGGGAGAAAAAAAAGGACGCAGACCACAGCACACCTAACTCTTAGAAGCTGTTTTTAGCAAGAGATGAGATGTGAGATTTACCAGTTCAGATTTTTAGCTAAAGGATCAGTCCTAGAATGTTCATTTGTAGCAAGAAGGAGACAGTGAGGTACCTGAAGGAAGAGCGCGATAGTTCTGGTAAGGTTTTGTGAGTAGATAGGTCAAAAGAAATTGGGTTTGAGGCATTGAACAAAACAAGGTTTGCTTCTCGACCCCAATCAGCAAATTATAGAAAGATCAGAAGTTAGGCTGTCGGTGGGATCTCTCCGTGAATCACTTAGTTCCCTGTTGAGTGCCGACGTCTAATAAACGACGCTTGCAAAATGCAGGGTAGAATCATCAGCGATAGGAGTGCCCGATCAGACGCTTGAGTTAGACTTAGAAGATCATTAATGAATGATATCAAAGCGAGTGGGTGATGTAGGACAGAACCCAGCGCCGCGAACACCCATCATCTGATAGATTAGAAGAGAAGAGCCAATGTCCGTCTACAGTAGCCATGCAATAGAACGTCTTGAAAGGCACTCAAATGAAGGACAGAAGAGCAAGGATAGAAACCGAATGAGGGTAGTTTGGAATAAAGATTAGTGCCAGACTCTATCAAAAGCTTTGATATGTCAAGTTCAATTAGCAAAAGTTTCACCGAAACCCCTAAAGCGAGGATAGACCAAGATCAGTTTTAGAAAAACAGAGAAGATCGCCAGTAGATCGCCCTATTACGGAAACCCGCTTACGACGATCAGCATAGAAAGATTGTGCCAGCAGATAGATCGCCTAAAGTAATCGTCCAGACCAATTTTTTTTTGCCCCGAATTATAGTATGAATGTACATAATCAAAACACTAATCCCCAAAAAATGATTTCCAGGCATATATTCCCCCCCCCCCCATTTAAAACACGACTTTGTTAAAAAGAGCGCGAAAAAAATCTTCCCTCCAACAGGGCTACGGATGTTAATATGATGACGATCAGAACAGAAGCCGCCAGACACTCTGTAGCTGACACCCTTTTTCGGCCCAAATGTTATGTATGAGGAGTGTACTCCGGCTGTCAGACAGTGATAACTGTCGCCAGGGACAGATAGATTAGAGCTACGATGCTCAATTACTAGACACCGAAAGAAATGGACGCTGGTCGCGTATAATTATTTTTAAAACGAACCTCAGATTGTCATGGATCTCTTCCCTTTCCCCCCCCTTTTCCCTCCTTCCTTCTTCTTTCTATTCCTTTCCTCCCCCACCCCTTCCCTCCTTCCCTCCTATATGTTTGCAGCCCCCAGAGTACGGAGTAGGATGAACAGAGTGTTAGCAGAGCACTGAGGCTTCAGAGGAGGACTGCGCACTTACTCCAAAACATGATTGGTAAATAAGTGAAACATGTGTGTGTGGGAAATCACAATGAAGGTAACGTTTCGAGAAATTCACCCCCTCTTTCCTATGGCTTAGTTTGCACCCGAGCCCCTCCAGTCAAACAGTCATAATACTCGGAAACACCTACTAGCATTAACTACAGACCCCATAGAGCTTGGAAAAATGCTGCGGCAGGGAAGGCAGAAAGATGCTGACAGACCACACCACCACAGGTCTATCCCACAGGAGACACGCCCACTCCACAAACAAATGGTTTACTTGGGTCTCTGTTAAGAGCAAGCCCTTCAGTACGTGCGTAGCCGTCCACCGCTGCCTGCCCGAGTCCTGGCGTCCCTGTCTAACAGGGCCCACCATTGTCTAAGGTATGGCTGTTGCCGACATGAGCGCACTTGTCTTACGGGGAGGGCGCCGTTTCTCAACACAACTGCCCCTCGCCCCCCACACACTATAGGCGCTGTACACCTACACACGACCACTACCTTCCGTTGCCAAACTTTTCTCAGAAAGGACACAGCTGCTCTCTTTTATCTTGCTGCCCACCATAAGGGATGCTGCCATGTGGCAGATAGCAAAACAAATTTATCAGAAACACCCAAATATTTCAAGTACATATTATATCTCCGGTGTTTAAGTAGCCTCTCTGCATCAGCCGCGCGGTAGATGAGCTTTCCCTGATCGAAGATAAAGTCACCGAGCCTGAGCCGGAGGTCTGCCCAAAACCTGAGAGCGTGAACAACTCGCGGCGATTGCAGATTTGCATTGCGGATTATTTAAAACGCCTGACTGGATACAAAAAGTCGACGACGTATGCCTATGATAATATCGTTATGGTATAGCATTTGATGCATTAAATCAGGAATGATGAATGGTCCGTTGGACTGATTACTTTAAGAATCTTCCTTATTAAGTATAGATTCAAAAAACTTTAGAAAGGCCAGGAAGCAAGCTAATAGCGACGGCAGTTTTTTCTGAAGGCAAGAACGGTCACCCTTCTTCAGGAACAGGTTGAGGTAGCAAACTTCCAGCAAGAAGCGAAAGGTGGAAGTAGATAGACAAAGACCCGGTCAAATGTTTGACCAGGCAAGTGCAAGCACAGAAGCACGTTTTGAGAACAATAGCGAGCAGGACTCGTCAGGACCGTAAGCCTTCACGAGGAATCATCAGGACCAGAAAGGGCAAAGAAAATATCATCTCCGCATACTAACGACAGGCATAATATAGTCAGCAGGACAGAGTGGAGAGAAGGCCAGGAACAAGCCAATTCATCAGCAGAGTGAATTTTTAGCAAATGTTTGAGCGAGAGTCAGCTTTAGAAGTAGATGAGACAGCCCCTGTGCGAAGCCATCTCAGGTGCAAGCATATTAGTGTAAAGATGAAGAAGAAAAATGGTTCAGAGGCATAATATATGCTGAAATATATAGCAAAATATATGTGACCGTCCATAGAACTGTAGCTATATATTTATCTGTAATAATCACTATACATACGGCACCTATGATATATCACTACCCACATACACATACAGTAAATCAAGAAGGTCTATGCACCAGGCGCCCCCCTGAGAGGAGTTTAGATGAACTACCACCGTGATTCATGTCTCCGCTACCAAAAATAACACCCTCGCTAGCTTTTGGCCCCTTATCTCTGCACCGCACTCCGTCCTGGGGACCAGGATAGACCTTCGAAACATTCGTAGGGTCTTTAAGAATCATCTTAGCACTAAGCATTATCCTTAGATCGGTAGTAACGCGTTTAGATGTGTTTCAAGCAATCTACGAACATCTCATCCACCATATTTAGTTCTTAATAGTCCACCATATTTGTTCTTAGTGCCTCAAGCGTTGCTGCAGAAGCCACCCGTAGGCTCGTTCGCCTAGGGTTGTAATGATGAGGTTTTTTAATATAAAACTGCCAAGCCCATAATAAAGTTGGGGGGGGGGGACTTTTTTTTTTTTTTGGTTTTTTTGGGAGGAGATTAATAAGTTGGTTACTTAGGGTACGCCGTATACCTAAAAATTCTTATTTCTCAAACCTTGGCATGACAATTTCTATGTAAAATGGAATTATAGAGATTTTATTTTATTCCATTTTTTGCCATTGTGAGCCAATTCTACTATGCAAATTGCCACTTATATATATTGCCACCCTTTCGAAGTAAGCTTAAATGGGTACGCAGAGTCGCGTTGTTTTTTTTTTTTTTATTTTTTTTTTTTTTGTGGAGTTTTACGTCCTAGTGAATATTGCATCATGCACCAATAGAGTTCCAAATACTAGCGTGGTAAGCTCTTCAGATCGTATGTTCATCAGCGCCCACTACATCACAGTGTCACAGCTTTCTACGTTAGGCCTAGAAACGCTGTCCATGCCATGATCCTCTTAGACGAAGCTCAGGGCATGGTCTCCCGGTGGTGCGGCCCGAGCCCGGTGTGAACACCGCTCTCTGAGCCCTGCTGCCCCCACCACTAGCTGCCGCAGCCTCTGTCACTGCCTTCAGACTCTTTCGATGCCTGACAGTTTGGAATAGAGACCTCCGGACTCGATACGGCTTTGACCAGGATCCTCCCTGGATCTTTAATCCCCGCGACAGTGAACAGGTTGGGTGGAATGCACGCCTCGGCACCTGGGCCAGGCTGCCAGCTAATCAGTAGTCTGCCAAGCTGGTCGGATGACAAGTTCAGCTTATGCGCGTGTGATGGAGGTCTTACATCGAGTGTCCCCTATACTCCTCGCCACGGCCTCAAGCCTTCAAATCTGCGAGTCACGCGAACTAGCGGTCGTCTCCTCTAACTCGCCATCAGCGAGGAGGAGAAAGAAGAAGAACATTCGAGTGTGCGAACCATGCTCCTGTACCGCACGTAGAAGGCACAGCTGTTTGGACCTTCTTGGCTGCGACGTCATCACTCTGAGCTGCGTTGAGGATGTGCTTTGCGGCCGTCCTCTAGTACTGCTGAGTGGCACCTTGATGTCGTAGTAGAGTTTGCAAGTACACCTAGCCAGGCCAGTACTTGACTATGATTTCCAAGGCGTGTTCAGCTTCTTTGCCAGTCAGCTAACAGCTATCATAGGTCCACATATCCGCAGCGACTTGCGGCGTGGAGCCATCTGGAGTGGGACACTCCACACACCCTGATACTCCATGCAGCTCGGACGGGAGACGCCCCCGTTGGGTTTTTTGGGGGGGTGGATTCACAGCTGGACCAGCTGCGCCGTAAGGAAGACCTAGCCTGTCAGTGGGACATGTTGCACAGGATATACTCCGCTGCTATCTCCGTGAGATACTCACCGCCCTGGCATCCTCCTATGCCAACTCTGCGTGACTACGGCCATCTCATTCACGCTAGCGACAGCAGATTTTCTAGCCACACTTGGACCGTGAAGCCCCAGTGTCAGATAGAGGTAGGCCCGTCGATGCTGGTGATAAGGTGCGCCCAGGGGCAACTACGTTTGTGTGCCAACACGCATATACTCCAGAAGAGCTTGCGTCCAGCATCTTCTCCAAATGCCCCCGGCGTGAGTACCCACCCTTCCACCCCGTGCTGGCCCCCCCATAAGCTTGAGTCACCTTGCCCGTACGCATCAGTGAAGTCGGCTGGAGTCGTATCGTACCAGCCAGATCATAGAGAGCCCTAGAGCCACCGTTGAACGCAGGCCTTCTCAGCGTGAGCACCGGGTACCTCTGGTACAAAGTGCCAAAGGTACCTTACCAGATGCTATTTAGTCCCTGTCACGACACATGCCTCCCCCTTGCATCAACATTGGAGTGCAGTTCCACATAGCTGATACGCGTGGCATCGCCCTGGTAATTGTCCTTACCTACCCATCGCTAACCACAATGCCAACTATGTTGCACGTACCCTGGCTTAAAGTTACGCCGCTATAACAAAAATTCTTTTCTCAAATTGTAGGCATGCCTAATTTCCACGTAAATGTCCATCTAAACGACCGATTGTATCAATTCCATCATTTATGCCAATCTTACTAAATGCAAAATAGCCACTATTCAAGCTATGTTTCAGCATATAAATATCATAAAAAGTCCATTCTTTGCCCCATCAGCAAGAAGCCTGCTATCCCCCAACAAAAAGTTGCAAGCTGGAACAAACCACCGTCTAAACTTCAATTTGTTACATAAGAAATACACCCTGACCAAATTCGAAATAATCTATATTTCACTTTCATTGCACCTACGGACATACCCATAATGTCTCATTTCATGTTGAGATTGTTTATTGTTGCCGTCAGGACGTTGTTAGGGCGAATGTGAAGAAGGCGCATGCCCAATGAATGCTATGCCCTAACTGAAGCCTCATAAGGGACTGGAATGATGTGAAGTGCCAAATATAAAGAAATGTCACTGTAGCGTAGAAGTGATAGGAAAAGGATGCCAACTAAAAGGAAGCGAAAGCGACAGCTGCGGCAAGAAGTGGAGGAGCGAGAATAGGATGACAAGGCATGAGATCGGAGAAAATGAGTCCAAGCTGCAAGGCATACGGATGGCGGTAGCCCATAAAGATGAGATTGGCAACGAATGAAGATAGTAGGTGGGCTACGCAAGAGTGTATGAATGCGAATTGATAGAGAAGCAGATTATGCTTCAAAAGAGCAGTGCTAGAACGGACAGACTAAACTAGCGTAACCTTAAGGTGGTGTGTTTAGGGGAGAGAGGACTACGTGCAGCTAATGCTCGCTACTGTAAGAGTGCGAAAAGTGAAATACATAAGGCCTATAAGTTGCAGTTTAAACAATACAATACAACACAACCAATCGATGGTTTTAAGTATCCCTGAAAGGCTTTCGCTCTCATCATAAGGAGCATTTCTTTAACCCACACAACAGCCTAGTCGCCCCAAATGAAAAAAAAAAACATAGGGGGGTCCTGGTTTAGCGAAACCCCCCAGTGAAGGCTAAGGTTACGATAATTAATAAGCCCGCGCGTCGCGCGTACGCTGTAGGTTAGTTAACTAGCGTGGGGCGTCTTGCGAGGGACGTCAAGCCCCCCTAGTTATAGTCAGAAAAGTATCTGCCGTCGAATACGCCCCAAGTATTCGGTTTGAAACTGAACATATTACCATCAAATGAGTATTGTGAAGGCATAAAGGAATGCGTGCACAATGGTGGACAAGGATGTCTGAAAGATTAGAGCTACACTTGAATGGGTATATGAGTAAAGCTTGAAACTCTATGAATGAATAACGTTCAATGTTGGAAGCTGGGGTAGTGAGATGTTATTCTTCGTTTAAAGCATGTTCAAGGCCACTACGTGGTAAGCCATCAGGTAGCCGCACAGTCTATTGATAGGATGAATGTAGCGGAGCCCAAGTTGTAGCTAAGATGAGGGCATGAGCGGCGGTGGATGAGACAGACTACAGCACTTGATAAGCCCCATTGCTTTTTACAAGAGATTTATGCATAAGGAGAGAGCGCTGTTATATATGCTATATGTGCCGTTAGAATGAGCGGAGGGATGCCAAGTGCGCATGAATGACAGCTGCCTTTTAGTACTAACAGGGTTAATAATATGTACTTGTAATAAAAGTTATAACGGAAACGGACTCACTGCACAACTATAGCCTATAGTGAGGACAAAAATAATGACATAAAAAATAAGCTAGATAAGGACCTGTAGAGCCCGCATCCAACTCCTGCGGAATATGCAACCGCGCAGGCGCTATGCAAGCAAGGCGAAATTGTGGGCGTTAAAACACAAAAAATCACTAGAATGCACAGCTTTCAGTTCAACCACAGACCACTATATCTACTAGAACTATTACGCGCCAGTGTTTTGAAATCGCCGCGCTGCCATACAGCCCCCAACGGGCGAGCGCTCAGTTTCTTAGCAACGCTCGGTGAGGGAAACTGCACTACAGCCAATCGCTCTCCCGAAAGTTTTTTCGTTTTTTATTGTATATTACTCCGTTGCACGTTTTATTAGTGTGACATAAAAATTGCCCAAACCATTCAAGCCTGTTTGTGTCAAAATCAATTCGACCCCAGCTTTACGGTGGGCGAGGCGGGGGGGGACACGCGTTACTGGCACGTTCGTCCTTAACATTCACATGCTGTGCCGCGTCCTAAACTCTATGACCTCTCGTGAAACAGGAGACTTCACGTTAACATGTCGAAGGGAACGCTACAAGTGGGATGACGACGCGGGAGTAAGAGTTACGCGCGGCAGCGATGTAGAGTACGTCGCCGTGAAATATATTCACAGGTTTCTATGAGTCGGGAGGAACTGGTAGAGTCTCTTCCAGTTCGCTGTCTCTCTAACCAAAGGACGTGTGCCTACATATACAGGTGGCTTTGCCGAAGGATGTGAAGGCGACGAGGTATGCCTGTTCGGCTACACCACAGCCAAGGCGCACTTCCAAAAGGTCATTGTCACCCCTTGCGGGAGGAAGACGCACCAGCTAAGCCACATTCAGCGCTATAGCCAACAACCACTGTTTCTCGAGAAGTGTACTATCTCAATGGCAGGTGCCCTGTGCAATGTTTCACATACTAAGTACAGCAAAGATAAGAACAGTGCAGAGTGGGCGGGGGGGAGGTGGGGGGGGGCGGGCATGGGGGCGTATGCCCAACCGCTAAAAAACAGTTGCCAACTGTAGTCTCGCAACCAGAACACAGACAAGAAGAAAAAGTGACGCGCTGCAAGTCCAGTAGAAGACTAAAAGTGAAGCCTGAAGTGTATTTGTGTTTATTGCTTCATTAGATTTAGCTCACACTCAGGTGAAGCCGACTTATGTTGTTGTGACGCAAAATTTGTAGTTTGTGGCGCAAGTCGATCGATATCTGAGGCCTTGATATGGGAGTGAAAGGCATGTGTGACCCATATTCACATGCGAGTGATCTTTCACTACTTAAAACTACTGTTTGACATCTCTCTTTCCCTGAGCCTCTACCCTAGCCCCCCACCCCACACCCTTGTTAAACTCGGAGACGCGGGTCTTATAATGATGAGATGATAGTGTAGCGACCCTAGTATAAGTAGTTACTGTTTGTTAAGTGTGTAAGCCAATAAAGTTCAAAATAGTGTGTATTATTAGTAGATGCTGTTGCCTGGACATAGTTAATTTATTCGTTGTTAGTATGTGTGCGCTCGTACTGCCTATATGTATATATATATATATATATATATATACTTATCTATATAATAATATACTATACTAATCAATTATATATTAGTATATTATATACAATATAAAAATATATACTATAGTAGATATATACATACTATACTATAGATATATCATATATATAGATATATAATATATAATCATATATAGTATACTATTAATATGAGTAATATATATATACTAATATATATATACTTATATATCTATATACTATGTACTAGATATATACTAATAATTATCGTATATAATGGATATATCACTCAATATATATAGTATTATATATAACTAGATAATATATACTATACATACACGCCACACAAACTAAACAAACAATAATCTAATCATCGCCAGGCAACACACTCCACCCCCCCACCATAAATATACAAACTAATTTAATGAACTAAGGCCTAACACACACAACTCAAACCAGGTTAAACTAACTATACCAGGCCATACACATAATCTTCATCTATCTATAAAAACCCCGTGCTCCGAGTTTACAAGGATGTGAGGCCCAGCGCTGTAGAAAGCGCTGCAGGAAAAAGAGAGAAACAAACAGTCAGACAAGTAGTATAAAGATCACCAGTGAAATGGGTCACACAGCTTTCACTCCCCATTCAAGCCCTCAGCATATCATCATCGACGTTACCCACAAACACCAAATCTTTCCACACAACAACATAAGTACGCCCTTCACCTAAGCAGTGTGAGCTACACACTACATCGAACAAAAACACAAAACACTCAGCCTTCAACTTGTTAGTCTTCTACTAATTGCCAAGCCAGTCAACTTTTCTATACTTGTCTGTCGTCTGCTTTGCGAGACACCAGGTGCACTAGATTTTTACGCTTGGCCATGCACTTCACTGCTCTTCTTTGCTGTAATAGAATGATGAAAAGCCCATTGAACAGGGCACCTGCCATGCAGAAAGTACACCTTCCGACGCAAAACAGTGTCAAGTGAGCTTGTTGGCATAAGCGCAATTCGTGATGGCTAAGCTGGTCGGACTTCCTCCCCAAGGGCTGCACAATGACCTTTTGGAAGTGCGCCTGGGGCCCTTGGTGTAAGCCGAACAGGGCCATACCTCGTCGCCCTATTCTCCTTTCCAAAGCCACCTGTATATGTAGACACGATCCCTTGGGAGAGATTTGACAGCGAACGGCGCCGAAGGATCTCACCAGCCTACCCGCGACTCAATGAAATCCTCGTGAATAGATTTCACGGCTTTGACGACCACATCCAAGCCCGACCCGTTGAACTCACATCGCCCGTCGCACCCACTGTACGTTCACCTCGACATGTTAACGTGAAGTTCCTTCTTCACGAGGGAGGTCATAGTAAGGACCCACACATAGTAGCACTGTTAAAGATCAAACGAACGTAACGCCAGGTAACCGCCCCAGTCAACCAATTGATCTTGACACAAAGGCCCTTGAAGGGCGTTGCAATTCTTTTATTGTCACATCTAATAATAAAACGTGCCACGGAAAAGCTAATAACAAATTTTTTTAAAAAAAAAAAAAACTTTCGCGAGACGATCTGCCGGTCTAAGCTGCAGTTGCCCTCACGAGCGTTTAAGGAAACTGACGCCTCCCCGTGTTCCGTCTTAGCTATCGGCGCCGGCTATGCAGCGCGGCGATTTCAAAACAGTCCGTGTGCTAGATAAAACAGTTCAGAGATATAGTAGAGCTGCTGCTGTTGCAAACTGATGAACTCCGAAAGCCTGCATATCTAGTCGATTTTTTTGTGTTTTAACCCCACAATTTCTCCTCTTGCCTTCATAGCCCTGCCAGGCCCGTCACACGCTTCATATTTCCGCAGGAGTGCTGAGCTACTACAAGCCTTACAGCTTATTTTTTATGTCTGTATTTTTGTCTTTATCCCACTATACATATATTGTGCAGTCAGTCCGTGTCCCGTGTATCAACTTTTATTACAAGTACAAATCTATATAACCCTGCTAGTACTTATAACAGCTGCCCATTTCATTCCACTTGCCCATCCACTCCTCATCATAACCCACATACTACATATAGAACAGCGCCATTTCTCTCCCATCATATCTCTTGCAATGCAGTACAATAGTCGCTATTGCGACATGCCTCATCCACCCCCTCATCCCTCATCTTACACAACTTGCTCCCTAACATTCATCAATACTAAGACCCTACCAGGCTTACACTAGTGGCTTGAAAATGCCTAGAATAACATCTCACTACCCCCAGCTTCCATCATATAGAACTGCATTCCATCTCATAAGATTTCGCGTTTACTCATATACCATTCAAGTTAAGCCGACCGGAGTACCTAATACTATCTCAGACATCCTTCGTCCACCAATCAACATATCCTTTATCCATTCACCTTACATTTAGGTAAATATGCTAGTCTTCAACCAATACTTCGTATTGACCAATACTTTATCTGACATAACTAGGGGGGTACGCTCCCCCAGAACGCCACCGGCCTAGTATAACTAACCGTAACCCGCGGCATTAATTACGTAACCTCAGCCTCACGGGGGGTTATCGCTCAACCAGACCCCCCATGTGTTATTTTTATCATTTGCCCCGACAGCTAGTATTGCTAGTGGTGCGGTTAGAAACTGCTCCTTAATGATTTTACATAGAGACGAAACCTATATCAGCCGATAAACTTAAAACCACACGATTGGTATGTCGCCTGTAATTGTATTGGTTCTAACTGACCACTATATACCCTATATGTAGTTTCTACTTTTCCACCCTACAGTACATGCATTACATGCATCTAGTCCTCTCTACACCCAAACACACACATTAGGTCTACCTAAGTTATCTGCCGTTCCAGCACTCATTTTACATAATCGCTTCTCTATCAATCCATCTCATACACCTGCGCTACCAACTACATATCATTCATTCTTTCCCAATCTCACTTTATAGCTACCGACCCATCCCGCTATCCCTTCACTGACTCAATTTCTACATACTCATCCTTGTCACCTATTCTTCCTCTCCCATTCTCGGCAGCTCCTTTACCCTTCCTTTTATCATCCCTTTTCTATACACTTCTACCACAGACATTTATTTCTATATTGCACTCTCACTCATTCCAGTCACCTATATGATATTCAGTAGCATGCATTCATTGCCCACCCTTCACATTCGCCCCAACAACGTCATGACCAAGAATAAAACAACTAACATGAATAAACATTATAGGTATCGCCGTAGCGTCCAAATGAAATGAAATTCCGAATATATAGATTATTCGATTTGAGCAGGGTGTCTTTCTTATTGTTACAAATTGAAGTTTAACGGTGGTTTAATTGTTCCGTTGCTATGTCCACTTCAACTTTTTAGCCGTTATCGAGCACTTCTGGCTATGCAAAAGCCGATAGACTTTATATATTTATATGCCAAAACATAGTTAAAAGTTGCGATTTTGCATAGTAAGAATACTGCCTAAATGCAAAAATGCGAATTAGATAAAATCGTTCTTAGAATTCCATCTCTTACATAGCGCGAAATGGCCGCCATGCCAAGTTGAGAAAAAAGAATTTTTGTTATACGGCTGTAACTTAACCAGCGTACCAAACATAGTTGGATTAGGGTTTACGATGGAGAGAAGGACAAGACCAGGGCGATGGCGCCCGACACTATGCGAAAACTGCAGCCCAATGTTGATAGCGGAGGAGCATGTGTCAGTGACAGAGGCAGAAAACCCATATGCGAATGTACCATTTGCGCCACTTTCGTACCAGAGAGACACCGGGTGCCACCTGAGAAGCCTGCGTCAAGGTTGCGCTCAGGCCTACTACTATGATCTGCTGGTGACATACGACTCCAACCGACTCACTGATCGTATCTGCAAGGCTAGACTCAACTCAGGCAAACAGGGCGGGTGGAAAGCGGTCGGTCACTTCACGCCCATTTGCGAGAGATGCTGCGACGCCAAGCTCTTATGAGAGTATATGCCGCTGCTTGCACACAAACACGAGTTAGCCCCTCGCTTGCCACCTTATCACCCAGAATCCGACTGAGGCCGCATAACCCATATGACACTGACGAATTCACGGGTCAGTGCTGCCAGTCTGCCTCTTGTACAGCGCTGAAAACTGAATGCTAGACAACGCCAGAGTTCAGAGGAAGCCTAGCCAGGGCGGTGAAGATCTCACGGACCCTAGAGACCGAGATATATCCTGCTCAACAGTCCACTGACCAGCCAGTCTCCTAACCAGCGTGGTCCAGGCTGTGAAACGGGGCGTTCTCCCGTCCGAGCCTGCAGGAGATACAATGCTGTCGGCAAAGGTGTCCCCACTCCAGATGCGCCCTCACCACAGCGACCCAGACGCCTTCGTTGTATATGTTGACCAAGGAAAGATGGACTGACTGGCAAAGAACTGTAACACCCTGGGAAATCATAGTCAAGTACATAGCCTGCAGGTATTGCTGCTACTTCAAACTCTACTACGACATCAAGGTTCACCACAGACTACGAGGACGGCACCAACCCCCAAAGCACATTCACTCACGCAGCCTCAGAGTGATGACGGGTCGCAGCCAACAAGAAGGCCCAAACAGCCTGTGACTTCTACGTAGCGCCGACAGAGCATGCCGTTCGCACACTCAGAATGTGGTCCTCCTCTCCGCCATGATGGCCGATAGTTAGACGTCGAGGACTTTTTGACCGCTAGTTCGCCCGCTGGACCAAGATTTGAAGCTTAGGCCTGAGCGAGGCAGTATCAGGGCCGACACCAGTGTAAGAACTGCATCACACCCAGCGAACTTGGTCAGCCACAGCTATGCAGACACTGAATTAGACTGGCCCCGCCTAGGCCAGGGGCCACGAGGCGGACATTCACCGTATCCACTGCCTCGGCGATCAGATACAAGCGAAGGATCCATGGTACAAGCCGTACTGAGGGGTTCCGGAGTTCTCTATCACACTCAGAGCACCGAAGAGTCGTGTACAAGAGGTGACAGAGGCTGCCGCGCAGCAGTCGGTGGGGCAGCAGGCCCAGAGACGCCGGTTCATCCGGGCCCCTCGCGCAGCCCACCACCGACGGAGACCATGCTGCCCTTCCAGGTCTAAGAAAGGACATGCTGCCACGTCTAGCGCCAACGCTAGAGCTGTGACACTGTGATAGTAGTGCCTGAAGAACAACTGATCAGAAAGCTCTCACCCCCGCCCTAGTCATTGGAACTCATATTGCGTGCATGATGCAAATACACAGGACCACCCGTGATCATCTGCGTACACATTAAAGCATTATTCGCATAAGGCGTGTGCCAATATAAAAAGTGCAATTTTGCCCATAGTAAGAATTGCTCAAATGCAACAAATAGGAATAAAATAAAATACTTCTTAGAATTCCATCTGTTAACATAGGAAAGTGTATCGCCAAGGTGATCAAAAGCAATTTTGTTCATACGGCCGTTACCCTAATAAACAACTTATAATATAACTTTATATGGCATTGCAATTGCCTATATACTAAAAAAACACCTTCTCATCACAAACACTACGAACAGCCTAGGCGTGCTGACTTCTCAGCAACCTTCGCCACTAAGAACAAATATGGTGGACTATTAAGAACAAATATGCGCGAGCTATGAATGTTCCGCATTAAGATTGCTTCGAAAACACATCTAACAACGCGTTCATAACGATACTAAGATAAATATTCAGTGCCTAAGCATGATCTTAAAGACCACTACGAATGTACTCGAACATCCGGCCCCCCCAGAGCGGTAGCGGCAGAGATAAGCAAAAGCTAGCGCAGGTAGCGGAAGACAGAAATCACGTGGTAGTTCATACTAACTCCCTCTCAGGGGCGACTCGCGGATAGCATAGCCCTTCGGATTTACCTTAGTATGTGCCCGATAGTGGGGTCAAGTGATATACACAGTATGCCGTATCGTATATGATTATAATACAAGTAAAATTATATAGCACAGTTCTTATGGACGGCACATAATATTTTCATATAATATTTCACATATATTAGCTTGAACAATTTTTCTACTTCATCCTTTCCCTACTCCTATGCTTCACCCAGATGGCGCCACAGCTGTCCTCATCCTACTCTAAAGCTGAACTCTATCGCTCAAACAATTCTTGCTAAAAAATTCCAGCTCTAAGGCTTGATGCAAGGGACTTGTTGCCTCCTTACGCCTCCACCCTCCTTGACTATATTATAAGCCTGTCGTTCAAGATTCTACGCGACATGATATTTTCTTTGCCCTTTCGCACTAGATCCTCGGAGCTCTTACGCGTCCTGACGGAGTCCCTCCCTAATGCTTTTCAAAAACTGCTGCTTCTTGTCGACTTGCACCTTGCCTGCGTCAAACTTTTACGTCTTTCGCTCTAATCTATACTTCCACCTTTCTCTTTGCCGGGAAGGTTTGCGCACATCCAACCTGTATCCTATAAGAAGGAGTTGAGCCGTTCTAACTAATCCTTCAAAACTTGCGCCTCCTATAGCTTTGACTTCCTAGCCTTTCTAAAGTTTTGAATACTATACTTAATAAAGAAAGATTCAAAGTAATCGCTCCAGACACCATTTCATCATTCCTCGATTTAATGCAATCCAAATCATAGCCATTAACGAGTATATCAACAAACGTCGTCACTTTTTGCTATCCAGTCAGCCGTTTTAATAATCGCAATCAAATCTGCAAATTCCCAGATTTTTCAAAACGTCTCAAGGTTTGCAGACGCTCAGGATCGAGGCTCGTGAGCTACCATCAGGAAGCTCATCTTCCCGCGCTGATCAGAGAGCGCACGGCTAAACACAGAGATACAATGTAGTACTTGAAAATATTGCGGTGTGCTTATCGCATAAATTATGATATTTGCCTATATGCCAACATGACATAGCCATCCCTATATGGATAGCAGCCAAGACAGTGTGCCTTTCAAGAAGAAACCCAAAGTAAATGGCTTTGCCACACGGCAAAGGAGTGGCCGTGTGTTTGTAGGGTGGATACACGCTATAGTGTGTAGCGGGCGAGCAGTTGTCTGTTGAAGAAACGGCGTCCCCCACCGTAAGACAAGTGCCTCAGTCAAATCCATACCAGACGCAAAGGTGCGCCCTAGTTAGACAGGGACGCACCCCCCCCACCAGGACTCGCAGACAGCGGGCAGACCACCACGATCATGAAGCTTTGCCTCTTAACAAGACAAGTAAACCAGTTGTGGCAGTTTGGGCGTGCCCTGTGGTGAGAGACTGTGGTGGTGTGCGCTGTCACACTTTCTAGCCTTCCCGACCCCGCATAATTTTCCCAACTCTATCGCTTGTAGTTAATAGCTATATAGCTCGGTTTCTTACGAGTAAAGGACGTTGACTGTAGCTCCAAAAACAACCATAGGATTTTCTCGAAAGTACTTCATGTGTGATTCCCACACACACCATGGTTTAACTAATCACAATCCATGTTTTGCGAGCAAGATGCCAGCAAAGTCGCCAGTGTACTACCTGCCTGAACCTCGGCTCATAAGATAACACCTGTTCATCCACCTCGTACTCGGACTCAAACATTAGCGATCCCATGACAATCTGAGGTCGTTTTCCCTTCATAGTATACGCGACCAGGTCATTTCTTCGCGTGCTAGATTGTTTACGCAGCATCGTACTCTAGATCTGCTCACAGCGACAGATTCACTAGTCTGACACCGAAGCTAAAATCGCTCATCATAAACATTTACGCCGACAGCGTGGTCAGACAGAGGGTGACTGCGCAGGCTTGCCTAGAACCTTCTGACGTAATCAATACAGTCGTAGCCCTGTTGGAGCAGAGCAAGATTTTTTTTTCGCGCTCTTTTTTTTTTGTTACAAAAGTCGTGATTTTACGGAAATAAGGCCGGAAATCAATTTTTTTTGGATGGATTTAGGTGTTTTGAATGCTAACATTTCAACATAATTCCGGCCCCCCAAAATTGGCGCTCTGCGAAGATATACTTTAAGGCATCTATCTGCCCTCAAAATTCTATCGATCGTCAGTACGGTTTCCGTAGAATTGGGCGATCTACTGCGCGATACTGCTAGCTTTCATAAATGAATCTAAAGGATCATCCTCCATTTCAGGTGTTCGGTTTTTTCCTTATTTTTTTTTTAGCGTGATGAAACTATTTTGCCCTATGCCCTTGACTATCAAAAGCTCTTTGATAGAGTCTGGCACAATCTTTAATTTCCAAACTACCCTCATTCGGTTTCTATCCTTCTCCTCTGTCCTTCATTTTAAGTTCGCCCCTTTCAAACCTTTACTATTGCAGACTACTGGTAAAGACGCGCACATTAGCTCTTCTCCTAAATTATCAATAGTGGTTAGTTCCCCAGGGTCTGTCCCTATCACCCACTCCGATTTCTATTTATTTTTTCATTCATAATGATCTTTTCTAGTCTACTCAAAGCCCTATCCACTCATACGCTGATGATTCACCTGCATTTTTCAACGTCGTTATTAGACGTCCAATCTCAACAGGAAACTAAGTGATTTCACGCGAGAGAATGCCACGAGCGCCTAACTTCTGATCTTCTATAATTTCTGATTGGGGCAAAGCAAACCTTGTTTTGTCAATGCCCTCAAAACCCAATTTCCTCACCATATCTACTCGACAAAACTTTAACCAGAACTATCCCCTCTTCCATTCAAGGACTCTCAACTGTCTCCTCTTCTACAATGAACATTACTAAGGACTATCCTTTACTACTAAAAAATCTATATGAACTGGAAATCTCACATCTCATCCTCTTGACTAAAACAGCTTCATAAGAAGTCTAGTGTAGTGCTGTGGCTGTCTGCGTCCTTTTTTTTTATTCCCCCCCCTCCTCAATTGCTTGCCCCCTCCTACAGCGCATTTTTTTTTTTTTTTTTTAGGTTGGCCGGCCTTATACGCCCATGTCATAGAGTATATGTCTCACATGTTTGGGCGAGGATCACTCATACAGCTCTCCTAAACAGGGTTGAGTCAAAAGCTTTTCGTTCCTATCTCATCAACTCCTCTCCTCCTGAACTGACTGTCTTCAATCTTCAATCACCGCCGCAATTTTGCTATCTCTTGCCTCTCTTCTACCAGTTATTTTCATGCTCACTGCTTTTGAACTTGCCCTAACTGCATGCCTCCCCTATTCCCGCCGCAGTTCTCGCTGCCACAAGACTTTTATACTCATTCACATCCCCTATTACTGTCCATTCCTAAAGGCGGTTCCTAACGTCACTAAAAAATAGCCACTTTTTCCGCTAGTATTTTTTCAGCAACTTTCTACAAACTACACAAGTTACTATTATTGTAAGGTTAATAAGGTTTAATGAGGTTGGGTTAGTATTATTGTGGAGGGTCATTTAGGACTTTAGGTGGGGTGAGGGGGGGTTTTAAAGGGAGTAACTCTCCCCCACTTTAAAATTACGTGTTAAGAGGTATCTGTGAAGGTCTGGAGAAAAAAACAACACTAAAAGGGTGGGAAAGGATTATATTTACCATTTTTAGCCAGCCGAATAATTATATATAATTGTGATTAATGTTGCCACATATAAACCCTTTTGGTAAAATTTCGGTAGTGGGCTTTTCACCGATTTCGAGGCGAATTAATTTTCCTGCATCGTTTTTGATGAATATGGCACTCGTTTTTTGTCGAAAATATATTTTTGTTTAGAGGTATGGGGGGGCTATCCGAAAACCTTGTTTCCGCTTCGCACTGCCACATTATTGATTTTTTTCTTTCTTGATATCATCTGTTACTAAACCAAACCCCACCTCTAACCTAATCTGATTCAACCTAACTTGACAACTAACCAAACCCCACCTCTGACCTAACCTAACCTAATCTGATTTAACCTAACTTAACAGTTTCTGGCTGAAATAACGGTAGTTTTTTTTCGGTAGTACGTACGTACATGTAACGCCATTATTATTCATTTGTGCCGTGGGAACTGGGTTCAAATAAGAAAATCGGGAATGAAGAAATCTACACGATGATGTAGGTACAAATCCTAGAACCTTTGAAAGCCCTCCCAAAACTAATACCCCCATTTTAGGGTGGGTTTTATTAATGGGATACATTATCCAAGAAACTAGACGATACCTGGAACTGTCGCCGATAGGAATTCTCGCCGACGTCGGTGGGTGTTCCAATTTTTTTTGGTCGGCGAGTGTTCCTATTTTACCCGATTTTCTGCATCCAGGGATTAAATACCAGCAATACCCGGGAGCAGTTAGGCTAGGTTATGTGGTCAGGGTATGTTGGCCAGCTGACTATTATGTCTAGGTTGGTTTGTGAATGAGTGGGGGGATTCCCCCCCAGCTCAGAACCGAAAATACCGACTTGACATATTACAGTAGATGGGTTAGGTTGAACCATAGACCACTGTATCTCTGGACTGCGCACGGAATATCGGCTTGTTGCACAATGGCCCCCAAGGTCGGGGCGCCTGTTTTCAACTTCACTGTCCACTCGGTAACCAGGAAGGATTGGACGCGAGTTTTCGTAGGTTTTCAGTTTATAATAGAAAGGATTCAGTTTATAACAGAAAGGGTTAATTTAAAACAAAACAAACATAATTTTTTTTTTCAAGTGCAAATATATATATAATTTTATATATAATTATATATATATATATATATATATATATATATACAATATATATATATATATATAATATATCAATATGTATATATATTATTATCATATCTATCATATATATATATCTATATATATATATCATATATATATTATTATATATTATAGTATATTATATATATTATATATCATATCGACTATATATACTATATATATCTATATATATATACTATATAATATATATATATCTATATATATATATATACTATATAATATATATATTATATAATATATATATATCATACACGCACACAAACTAACAAACAATAAATTAACTATGCCAGGCAACACACTACATATTACAAACTATTAATGAACTAGGCTACACACTAACAAACAGTAAACTAACTATAACCAGGCTACACATCATCTTCATCATTATAAAAACCCGTCTCCGAGTTTACAAGGGTGGGCAGGGTAGAGGCTCAGGGAAAGAGAGAACAAACAGTAGAAGTAGTAAAGATCACCCAGTGAAATGGGTCACACAGCCTTTCACTCCCATTCAAGCCCTCAGATATCATCGACTTCCCCACCAACACAAATTTTCCACAACAACATAAGTCGCTTCACCTGAGTGTGAGCTACACACTAATGAACAATAAACACAAAACACTCAGCCTTCACTTTTAGTCTTCTACTACTTGCAGCCAGTCAACTTTTCTTCTTGTCTGTGTTCTGGTTGCGAGACACAGTTGCACTGTTTTTACGCTTGGCATGCACTTCACTGTTCTTTTCTTTGCTGTAATTAGATGTGAAAGCATTGAACAGGGCACCTGCCATTGAGAAGTACACCTTCTCGAGAAAACAGTGGTTGTTGGCATAGCGCAATGTGGCTAGCTGGTCGTCTTCCTCCCAAGGGTGACAATGACCTTTTGGAAGTGCGCCTTGGCTTGGTGTAGCCGAACAGGGCATACCTCGTCGCCTTCTCCTTCCAAAGCCACCTGTATATGTAGCACACGTCCTTGGTGAGAGAGACAGCAACTGGGAAGGGACTCACCAGCCTCCCGCGACTCAAGAAACCTGTGAATAATTTCACGGCGACGACCACATCCTGCCCGCGTAACTCTACATCCCCGTCGTCACCCACTTGTACGTTCACCTCGACATGTTAACGTGAAGTCTCCTTCTTCACGAGGAGGTCATAGTAGGACCCACACATGTGAATGTTAAAGACCGAACGTGCCAGGTAACCGGCACGTAACCAATTGATTTTGACACAAAGGCTTGAATGGGTTGCAATTTTTTATTTCACACTAATAAAAACGTGCACGGAGTAATAACAAATAAAAAAAAAAAACTTTCGGAGACGATTGCGGTAGTGCAGTTTCCCTCACCGAGCGTTCTAAGGAAACTGACGCTCCCCGTTGGGGCCGGTATGCAGCGCGGCGATTTCAAAACACTGGCGCGTAAACAGTCCAGAGATATAGTGGTCTGTGGTTGAACTGAAAGCCTGCATTCTAGTGATTTTTTGTGTTTTAACCCCACAATTTCCCTTTGCTTCATAGCCCTGCCGGTTCATATTCCGCAGGAGTTGGCGGGCTCTACAAGTCTTACAGCTTATTTTTTATGTCTTATTTTTGTCCCACTATACTATATTGTGCAGTAGTCCGTTTCCGTTATAACTTTTATTTACAAGTACAAATTATTAACCCTGTTAGTACCTTATAACAGCTGCATTTCATTCCACTTGGCCATCCCTCCCTCATTCATAACCACATATACATATATAACAGCGCTTCTCTCCTTATCATATCTCTTGCAATGCAGTACAAAGTGCTGTACTGTCTCATCCACCCCCTCATCCCTCATCTTACACAACTTGCTCCCTACATTCATCCATCTATAGACCCTACCATGGCTTACACTAGTGGCCTTGAACTTGCCTAGAATAACATCTCACTACCCCAGCTTCCATCATTGAACTATTCATTCATAAGTTTCGCTTTACTCATATACCATTCAAGTGTACCTAATCTTCTCAGACATCCTTGTCCACCAATCACACATTCCTTTATCCTTCACATACTCATTTAGGTAAATATGCAGTTTCAACCAATACTTCGTATTGACCAATACTTTTCTGACATAACTAGGGGGGCTACGTCCCCCAAGACGCCCCCGGCTAGTTAACTAACCTAACCCGGGCATTAATTACGTAACCTAGCCTCACTGGGGGGTTATCGCTAACCCAGACCCCCCATGTGTTATTTTTTCATTTGCGACAGCTGTTGTGTGGGTTAGAAATGCTCCTTATGATGAGAACGAAACCTTTCAGGATACTTAAAACCATCGATTGGTTGTGTTGTATTGTATTGGTTTAAACTGCACTTATACCCTTATGTATTTCACTTTTCCACCTACAGTACATGCATTACATGCACTAGTCCTCTCTCACCCTAAACACACACATTAAGGTTACCTAGTTTATCTGCCGTTCCAGCACTCATTTTACATAATCTGCTTCTCTATCAATTCCATTCATACACCTTGCGTACCCACCTACTATCATTCATTCGTTCCAATCTCACTTTATGCTACCGCCATCCGTATCCTTCACTTGACTCATTTTCTCCATCTCATCCTTGTCACCTATTCTCCTCCTCCACTTCTCGCAGCTTCCTTTCCCTTCCTTTTATCATCTTTTCTATACACTTCTACCACAAGACATTTCTTTTATATTTGCACTTCACTCATTCCAGTCACCTATAGGCATTCAGTAGCATAGCATTCATTGCACCCTTCACATTCGCCCAACAACGTCCTGACCAACAATAAACAACTCAACATGAAATAAACATTATAGGGTATGCCGTAGGTCCAATGAAAAGTGAAATATAGATTATTTCGAATTTGGCAGGGTGTTTTCTTATGTAAAATTGAAGTTTAACGGTGGTTTGTCCACTTCAACTTTTTGGTTTGAGCACTTCTTGCTATGCAAAAATGGACTTTTATATATTTATATGCAAAACATAGCTTAAAGTGCGATTTTGCATAGTAAGAATTGCTCAAATGCAAAAATGGAATTAGATAAAATCGTCTTAGAATTCCATTTTACATAGGAAATTGGCATGCCAAAGTTGAGAAAAAGAATTTTTGTTATACGGCGTAACTTAACCAGGGTACCAACATAGTTGGATTGGGTTACGATGGGAGGAAGGACAAGACCAGGGCGATGGCGCCCGACAGCTATGGGAAACTGCACCCAATGTTGATCAGGGAGGAGCATGTGTCAGTGACAGAGGAGCCATCTGGAAGGTACCTTTGGCACTTTGTACCAGAGGACCCGGTGCCACCTGAGAAGCCTGCGTTCAAGGTGGCTCAGGCTCTCTATGATCTGCTGGTGACATACGACTCCACCGACTCACTGATCGTACTGCAAGGTGACTCAACTAGGGCCAACACGGGGTGGAAGGGTGGTACTCACGCCCATTTGGAGAAGATGCTGGGACGCAAGCTCTTCTGGAGTATATGCGTGTTGCACACAAACGAGTTGCCCCTGCGCCACCTTATCACCAGCATCGACGGGCCTACCTCATCTGACACTGGCTTCACGGGTCCAGTGTGCAGTCTGCTGTCCAGCGTGAATGAGATGCAGTACAACGCAGAGTTCAGAGGAGTGCCAGGCGGTGAAGATCTCACGGAGATACCGGAGTATATCCTGGTCAACATGTCCACTGACCAGCAGGTCTCCTACCAGCTGGTCCAGGCTGTGAAGCGGGGCGTTCTCCCGTCCGAGCTGCAGGAGATCAAGTGTGGCAAGGTGTCCCACTCCAGATGGCTCACCACAGCCCAGTCGCTCGTGTATATGTGGACCAGAAAGCATGGACTGACTGGCAAAGAACTGAACACCCTGGAAATCATAGTCAAGTACTGCCTGCAGGTGTACTTCAAACTCTACTACGACATCAAGGTTCACCACAGACTAGAGGACGGCCCAAAGCACATCCTCACGCAGCTCAGAGTGATGAGGTCGCAGCCCAAGAAGGTCCAAACAGCTGTGACCTTCTACGTGCGGACAGGAGCATGGTTCGCACACTCAGAATGTGTCCTCCTCTCGCTGATGGCGAGTTAGAGTGAGGACGACCGCAGGTTCGCCGTGACCCAGATTTTGAAGCTGAGGCCTGGCGAGGAGTATGGGGACACCAGTGTAAGACCTCGCATCACACCCAAGCTGAACTTGTCAGCCACCAGCTTGCAGACACTGATTAGCTGGCAGCCTGGCCAGGTGCACGAGGCGGCATTCACCTGTTCACTGTCCGGGGATCAGATCCAGGAGATCCTGGTCAAGCCGTACGAGGTTCCGGAGTTCTCTATCCACACTCAGAGCACCGAAAGAGTCGTGAAGCAGGTGACAGAGGCTGCGGCAGCAGTGGTGGGGCAGCAGGCCAGAGACGGGTTCATCCGGGCTCGGTCCCACCACCGGGAGACCATGCCCTGCTTCAGGTCTAAGAAGGACATGCTGGACACGTTCTAGGCCAACGTAGAGGCTGTGACACTGTGATGTAGTGCCTGATGAACCAACTGATCAGAAAGAGCTTACCACGCTAGTCATTTGGAACTCATATTGGTGCATGATGCAATACACAGGACCAACCGGACTCTGCGTACACATTTAAGCATTATTCGATAAGGGTGCAATATAAAAGTGCAATTTTGCATAGTAAGAATTGCTCAAATGCAAAAATGGAATAAAATAAAATCTTCTTAGAATTCCATTTTACATAGGAAATTGTCATGCCAAGGTTGAGAAAAAGAATTTTTGTTATACGGCGTACCCTAATAAACAACTTATAATATAACTTTATATGGCTTGCAAGTTGTATATTAAAAAAACCTTCATCATACAACCCTACGAACAGCCTACGGGTGCTTCTCAGCAACCTTAGCACTAAGAACAAATATGGTGGACATAAGAACAAATATGGCGGATGAATGTTCGTAAGATTGCTTGAAAACACATCTAAACGCGTTACTAACGATCTAAGATAAATCTTAGTGCTAAGATGATCTTAAAGACCACTACGAATGTTCGAACATCCGGCCCCAGGACGGAGCGGCAGAGATAAGCCAAAAGCTAGCAGGTAGCGGAGACAGAATCACGTGGTAGTTCATCTAACTCCCTCTCAGGGGCGCCTGGTAGCATAGACCTTCTTGATTTACCTTGTATGTGGATGTGGGGTAGTGATATACACAGTTGCCGTATGTATATGATTATTACAAGTAAATATATAGCTACAGTTCTTATGGACGGTCACATATATTTTCATATATATTTCACATATATTATCTCTAACAATTTTTCTTCTTCATCTTTCCCTCCTATGCTTCACCCAGATGGCTCCACAGCTGTCTCATCTACTTCTAAAGCTGAACTCTTCGCTCAAACATTTGCTAAAAATTCCACTCTGGCTGATGAAGGGCTTGTTCCTCCTTCTCCTCCACCCTCTGACTATATTATGCCTGTCGTTAAGATTCTTCGGAATGATATTTTCTTTGCCCTTTCTGGCCTAGATCCTCGGAAGGCTTACGGTCCTGACGGAGTCCCTCCTATTGTTCTCAAAAACTGTGCTTCTGTGCTTGCACCTTGCCTGGTCAAACTTTTCCGTCTTTGTCTATCTACTTCCACCTTTCCTTCTTGCTGGAAGTTTGCTCACATCCAACCTGTTCCTAAGAAGGGTGACCGTTCTAATCCTTCAAACTGCCGTCCTATAGCTTTGACTTCCTGCCTTTCTAAAGTTTTTGAATCTATACTTAATAAGAAGATTCTTAAAGTAATCGTCCAGACCATTTCATCATTCCTGATTTAATGCAATCAAATCATAGCCATTAACGAGTATATCAACAATACGTCGTCACTTTTTGTATCCAGTCAGCCGTTTTTAAATAATCCGCAATCAAAATCTGCAAATTCCCCGAGTTTTCAAAACGCTCTCAAGGTTTGCAGACGCTCAGGCTCAGGCTCGGTGACGTACCATCAGGGAAGCTCATCTTCCCGCGCTGATCAGAGAGGCACGTAAACACAGAGATAAATATAGTACTTGAAAATATTTGGGTGTTTCTGATAAATTTGTTTTGCTATATGCCACATGCATGCATCCCTTATGGGTGCAGCAAGACAGCTGTGCCTTTCGAGAAAAGTTTGCACACGGAAAGGAGTGGCGTGTGTAGGGTGATACACGCCTATAGTGTGTTGGGGCGAGCAGTTGTGTTGAGAAACGGCGCCCCCCCGTAAGACAAGTGCCTCAGTCCAACACCATACCAGACCAGGTGGCCCTGTTAGACAGGGACGCCAGGACTCGCAGCAGCGGTGGACCACCACGACTGAAGCTTTGCCTCTTAACAAGACCAAGTAAACCAGTTGTGGAGTGGGCGTGCCCTGTGGTGAGAGACCCTGTGGTGGTGTGGCTGTCACACTTTCTGCCTTCCCGCCCGCATATTTTCCAACTCTATGCTGTAGTTAATGCTAGTATGTGGTTTCCGAGTAATGACGTTTGACTGTAGCTCCAAAACTAACCATAGGATTTTCTCGAAAGTACCTTCATTGTGATTCCCACACACACATGGTTTAACCTTATTTACCAATCCATGTTTTGGAGAAGTGCCAGGTCCTCCTGCTGAACCTCAGGCTCTGCTAACACCTGTTCATCCACCTCGTACTCGGGCTCAAAACATATAGGATCCCATGACAATCTGAGGTTCGTTTTCCTCATAGTATACGCGACCAGCGTCATTTCTTTCGGTGTCAGATTGAGCATCGTACTCTAGATCTGTCACAGCGACAGATTCACTGTCTGACACCGAAGTACAATCGCTCATCATAACATTTGCCGACAGGTGTCAGACAGAGTGTCTGCGGGCTTCCCTGTTCTGACGTCATCAATAACAGTCGTAGCCCTGTTGGAGGGAAGATTTTTTTTTTCGCGCTCTTTTTACAAAAGTCGTGTTTTTACGGAAATAAGGCCTGGAAATCAATTTTTTTTGGTGGATTAGGTGTTTTGAATGTACATTCAACATAATTCGGCAAAAAAAAATTGGGTCTGGACGATTACTTTAGGCATCTATCTGCTCACAATCTTCTATCTGATCGTCAGTACGGTTTCCGTAAAGGGCGATCTACTGGCGATCTTCTAGCTTTCCTAACTGAATCTTGGTCATCCTCCTTTAGGGGTTTCGGTGAAACTTTTGCTATTGCCCTTGACATATCAAAAGCTTTTGATAGAGTCTGGCACAAATCTTTAATTTCCAAACTACCCTCATTCGGTTTCTATCCTTCTCTCTGTCCCTTCATTTTAAGTTGCCTTTCAAACCGTTCTATTGCAGCTACTGTAGACGGACATTGCTCTTCTCCTAAATCTATCAATAGTGGTGTTCCCAGGGTTTCTGTCCTATCACCCACTCGCTTTCTATTATTCATTAATGATCTTCTAAGTCTAACTCAAAGCCCTATCCACTCCTACGCTGATGATTCTACCCTGCATTTTTCAACGTCGTTTATTAGACGTCCAACTCAACAGGAACTAAGTGATTCACGGAGAGATGCCACCGAGCGCCTAACTTCTGATCTTTCTATAATTTCTGATTGGGGCAAAGCAAACCTTGTTTTGTTCAATGCCTCAAAAACCCAATTTCTTCACCTATCTACTCGACAAAACCTACCAGAACTATCCCCTCTTCTTCAAGGACACTCAACTGTCTCCTTCTTCTACAATGAACATTCTAGGACTATCCTTTACTAAAAATCTGAACTGGAAATCTCACATCTCATCTCTTGCTAAAACAGCTTCTAAGAAGTTAGGTGTGCTGTGGCGTCTGCGTCCTTTTTTTTCTCCCTCCCAATTGCTTGCTCTCTACAGGGGCCTTATACGCCCATGTATGGAGTATGTCTCACATGTTTGGGGAGGATCCACTCATACAGCTCTCCTAAACAGGGTTGAGTCAAAAGCTTTTCGTCTCATCAACTCCTCTCCTCTGACTGACTGTCTTCAATCTTTCAATCACCGCCGCAATTTTGCTTCTCTTGCTCTCTTCTACCGTTATTTTCATGCTCACTGCTCTTTTGAACTTGCTAACTGCATGCCTCCCCTATTCCCGCGGTCTCGCTGCACAAGACTTTCTACTCATTCACATCCCTATTCTGTCCATCTTCCTAAAGGCGGCGTCACACTAGCACTTTTTCCGTCTAGTTTTTTTCAGCAACTTTCTACAAACTAACAATTTTCTGACTGCAAAGTCTGCAAGCCGTCACACACACAGAATCGTTCGCCTGCCTCACTAGTCAGCTGTTCGATTGTAAACAAACATGGTTCTTTGTGGTTTGTGGTTTAATCACTTTGTGGTTAAGATTATGTTTCATTAAAACCTATAAGGTTAGGTTATGTTTTATTAATACCTATAAGGTTAGGTTATGTTTCATTAAAGCCTATAAGGTTAGGTTAGGTTTCATTAAAATCTGGTTAGGTTAGGTTTCCTTAAAATATATAAGGTAAGGTTAGGTTTATTTTTTTCTTTTTTTTTCTTTGCGCAAAATAAAACTATCTCCATTACAACACGCACCTATTGTAGGCCAAGAAAAAATAGTCTTTGTCTCTGAAAACGACCGCGAAACTCTCGTCCATTATTACCGACGGTTATAATTACGTGCCTTGCATTGCATTTAGTTGTAGTAGAACAATTTCTTTCATGACATCGTAAAAAAAAGTAAGCTGAAAGGCTTGTGGAGCCCGCCAACTTCTGCGGATTATGCACCCAAAAACATAGTTACCGAAATAAGAAATGTAGGTACTTATTACTTCTATTGCCGTTTCTTTAGCTGTGCTTTCCTGTGCCTGTATGTTTGTTTTTTGTGCAATTAATTTTCTAAACTCAGATAAGTGAGGTTAAGTTTTGGTTAGGTTAGGAGGCATTCATGATTCTTAACACCACTGTGTGTCAGGGTGTGTCTGGTGAGTTCAGAATGGGGTATAAAACCTTTTCCCACACTCTAGGCATTCATGGTTCTTAACACCACTGTGTGTCAGGGTGTGTCTGGTGAGGTCACTCTTTGTAGTAAATCTTTTCCCACACTCTAAACATTCATAATTCTTAACACCACTGTGTGTCAGGGTGTGTGTGGTGAGGTGACCCATTGTAGCAAATCTTTTCCCACACTCTAAACATTCATAATTCTCAACACCACTGTGTGTCAGGGTGTGTATGGTGAGGTGACCCATTGTAGCAAATCTTTTCCCACACTCTAAACGTTCATAATTCTTAACACCACTGTGTGTCAGGGTGTGTGAGGTGAGGTCACTCTTTGTAGTAAATCTTTTCCCACACTCTAGGCATTCATGATTCTTAACACCACTGTGTGTCCGGGTGTGTTTGGTGAGCTGACTCTTTCTAGCAAATCTTGTCCCACACTCTAAACATTCATAATTCTTAACACCACTGTGTGTCAGGGTGTGTGTGGTGAGGTGACCCATTGTAGCAAATCTTTTCCCACACTCTAAACATTCACAATTCTTAACACCACTGTGTGTCAGGGTGTGTGTGATGAGGTGACCCATTGTAGCAAATCTTTTCCCGCACTCTAAACATTCATAATTCTTAACACCACTGTGTGTCAGGGTGTGTTCGGTGAGTTGACTCTTTGTAGTAAATCTTTTCCCACACTCTAAATATTCATAATTCTTAACACCACTGTGTGTCAGGGTGTGTGTGGTGAGTTCAGAACGGGTATAAAACCTTTTCCCACACTCTAGGCATTCATGGTTCTTAACACCACTGTGTGTCAGGGTGTGTCTGGTGAGGTCACTCTTTGTAGTAAATCTTTTCCCACACTCTAAACATTCATAATTCTCAACATCACTGTGTGTCAGGGTGTGTGTGGTGAGGTGACCCATTGTAGCAAATCTTTTCCCACACTCTAAACATTCATAATTCTTAACACCACTGTGTGTCAGGGTGTGTATGGTGAGGTCACTCTTTCTAGTAAATCTTTTCCCACACTCTAAACATTCATAATTCTTAACACCACTGTGTGTCAGGGTGTGTGGTGAGGTCACTCTTTGTAGTAAATCTTTTCCCACACTCTAAACATTCATAATTCTTAACACCACTGTGTGTCAGGGTGTGTGTGGTGAGGTCACTCTTTGTAGTAAATCTTTTCCCACACTCTAAACATTCATAATTCTTAACACCACTGTGAGTCAGGGTTTGTGAGGTGAGGTCACTCTTTGTAGTAAATCTTTTCCCACACTCTAGGCATTCATGATTCTTAACACCACTGTGTGTCCGGGTGTGTTTGGTGAGCTGACTCTTTCTAGCAAATCTTGTCCCACACTCTAAACATTCATAATTCTTAACACCACTGTGTGTCAGTGTGTGTTCGGTGAATTGACTCTTTGTAGTAAATCTTTTCAATCGAGTCATGCGAGAGACTGTTGGCTGTTATATAGAACCGGCTTTTAAATGTATCTACATGTACAATAGTCACTTGAATATTTTTAATACTTTTAAACATATTGAATTATAATTTGCAAAAACTTACTGATTTATATCGAATATCTTTAAAGTAATCACTATGGATTTTGATTTGACTAAGAAAGTTGACTTCAACTTTGCAGACAAAGACGATCACGAGCGACTGCCTCAGACTGACTGATTCAGACGGACTAACTAGTCAGAGCGAGAAAAAACTAGTCAGAGCGAGAAAAAACCAACGAAGTTCGACTAACTCGACGGAAAAAGTGCTAGTGTGACGCCGCCTTAATGCAAGAGTTAATCTGTATCTTTACTCTTTCATCCCTTTCACTGGTAAACTCTGGAACTCTCTTCCTTTTTCTATTTTTCCACTTCCTAGGACTTAAATCTTTTCAAAAGAAGAGTAACAAGACACCTCCCGAACTAAATTGGCCTACCCCTCTGTTTGTAATTTATTCTCTTACTGTCTTCTTTATAGGGACTGGCAACTAAGCGGGCTTTGTGTTACCCATTTTTGTTGTGCCCCGTGGCGCCAGTTCCTTGTGATGTAAAAAAAAAAAAAAAAAAAAAAAAAAAAAAAAAAAAAACGCTAGGAAGAACGTCATGTTGAATTGATGGTTCGATGTAAGTGGGACACTGAAAGAGTGGTGGGGTGACCAGACCCAGAGAACACATGCCCGTAGGCGAAAAGGGTCGGTTGTCAGATAACCTACAATGGGTCAGGACTACAGATCTCCCCTCTTAAAAAAGAGTCGTGAACTCATGGTACAAAGGTATAAGGGGCATGAACATAATGAGTAAGGAGCACATCACTGCCTGGTACCATGTATAGACATGTCTCCAATAAACTGCATCACATCTAAACGAGGACAATCTACTTAATAATAATGAA
>JACEEZ010003526.1:65000-70039 GCA_016584305.1 Chionoecetes opilio | reverse complement strand
TGAAAAGCGAAGAAATAAGATGCCATATAAAATGGGAATGAAATAATTGCAAAGTTAGGAGGAAAAGACCTGGAGTGATAATGAGAATACCAACAACCAGAAAAACATGAATAAAATATTTGGAGATACACAGGATGTTGAAAAATATTAGAGTGGCATTTCATACATGGACAAAATATGATGAAAAAGATAATACTACAATGATCCACCAAAAATGGAATATGCTGCCATGTATGGTCCCTGTGGAAATTATCCACTGTTACAACCGCCCTCTCAATTAGTGGAGTGGTGGTTTTGTTCCCCCCTTGGTAATGAGGGAGGTGTTGTTGGCTCACCATAGGGGAGAGTAGGAATGTATATATTATAATGGTAGTGGGTACAAGTAAGGTAATTTAAGTAAAATATAAGTATTCGATATGATAAATAAGCAATCCCAGTGGTATTAACCATTATCACCTTAATTAGAAAAGACTGGTCATTAGCTGCCGTTATAATATTTGCGCCTTAGATACGTTGACACGTAGCCTAGGGTATTGAGGGGCGGCCCCTGCCGCCCACGGAGCAATTCAGTACACTTTAGATTCCCACGAGAGCAACATCTTTTGGTAAGATTCTCTGATTAAGGGGAGCGTCACACCATTTCTTAATTATCAGTGTATTGTCATGATTTTTTTTTCTGTCAAAAGTATGCTAATGCCGAAATAATCCTAGCTCATTTTCAGATCCATAGCTCGATACCTAACTGCAAATGTGTTTTTTTTATTTCTTTAAAGAAATTTAACTCTTAATAAAGTTCTTATCCAATGACTTGCACTGATGAAAAAATTACCAAATATGCATTACAAAATATCCAAACGATTCATCTTTTAAGAATTTTGAATTTCATTCTTCACTTCTTAGTATTAAGAATATTTTTGTTTTTTTTGTATCTCGTAAACGTATTTGCAATTATTTACCCAAATGGAAAAAAACGAAAGATGAGCAAAATCACATATCTTGATTCCTCTTTCCAATGATATAGTTTATTAATTCGGTACAATAGTGGCGAAGTTATAAAGGAAAACTGGAAAATGCAATTTTTTCAATATCGAGGTTTAAAGGCACGTGGTTTAAAAAGCTGTGCGCCCTTTAAACCTCGAGGCTCAGTGAGTCTGAGCAGATGCTGGTTTGTTTATTTACTCTCGCAGCCACGCTCTCTATCCCTCTTGAAGTGCTATATGACATAGCTGGTATCTGGTCCCCCCTTTTGCAAAAGGTACTAATCACAAAAGGGTGCTAGCTGTCAAGACGTGCATGGACAGTTTGCTGAACTAAAGCCAGCATTCTCTCTCTCTGAGCCACTTTATGCCTTGATGTCCTCGGCATGGTGGTGGAGGAGGTAGAGAGCGTGAGGTACATCAATCCTGCGCTGAATAAATAGTAAATGGTCTGGAGGGAGCAGGAATGGTGGAAGGCTGAGAGACGAGCAGCGACACCCGGCTTTTCCCTCTACTCCCTCACTACTGAGGCCTTGAGACGACCCTTTGTCCCACAGAGAGGGACTGAGAGGTGCCAGTTTGCCTATGCCAGTGAATATCATACAAATTTTCTTTACGGATATTTTTCGGGGGGAGGGGAGAAAATCAGCCACAACTTAAACTTTTTCTGCTTTCTTTATAATACTTTGTCACAAGCTTGCTCTAGTGTTCAACTACGCATGATAATTTTTTCTAATATTTAGATTTTTTTTGGAAATATTCGTGTGACGCTCACCTTAAATCGAGATGTACCGTAAATGGCAGCGTACAAGTTGACTTTTTGAGCCTGAAAAAATCTCTCCAAAACTAGGGGTCGACTTATACGGCAAGGATAAAATCCAAACCTTTACCACCGAGTGGCAAACAAGTGGATCAGCACTACTAACAATCGCTGTACACCACTTACCGTAACTCCAGCAGGTTACCACAAATATTTCCAACTAAAACTTGTGTTCGGTGAAACTTACTTAACATATTTAACACACAGATTAATATATAAATAATAAAATAATAATAAAATTCTGTTTGACATCAACACAAAACCATAGGCTGTTTCCAACAGCTGATAACACAGATTGTAAGCAACTGACCGGAACGCCACTGAACCGAAGCGGCCAGTCAGACAACTACAACAACAAAACTGCCTGGCTGCTCGCCGAGCGCCAGCGCTGTCTCGCCCAACTCATCGTACCTCACACTCTAATAAACAACCGGTAATTCTGATCTACAAATATATCGTGACCATACATCTACGGGGGTAAAGACTTTTGTAAGCTTTGGCCTACCAGTCGCCCTACCGTATTTTGGGGGCCGACTATACGGCAAGTATAGGCCTAACCCGTAATTTTGAGCTAATAATCATGAGGTCGACTTGTACGCCTGGTCGACTTATACGCCGCCATTTACGGTATATACGTGCACTTGTATATATAAGTTAAGCCAAAGAACTTGTTAAATCAACACTGCGAAAATCCCACCGTGTCAGTGCTGGTTGATAGCTTCCCTGACACCTCAAATCAAAACACTCCACCTCCGCCGTTCACCTTCGGCCTGATCACGGCCGGGCCACACTGAATGTCATGTGCATGCAGTATTGATCCCGTCCTTCAACCCAACAACCCTCCTGATCCATCTGATAAGTATCCTAGTTGGTGGCTGGGGCTGGGGTATTTTGTCGGGAAAGTAGGCATGGGTTTCTGGAGGTAAGAATTCAAGTTAAACATATTTTTGTGTAATAAAATTTCCACAGTCCCATACAATAAGAAGCATGTGAAAAAATTGGAGAGGATACGGAGAGAATGGCAACAAGATGGTACCAGAGCTAGAAGGACTTTCTTATGAGGAAAGGTTGAAGAAAATAAAATTACCAACACTTGAGCAGAGAAGAGAAAGAGGAGACTTAATATAAATTTTTAAGCTGATCAACAAGATGGAAGAAACAGACAATGAGAGACTACTGACTGCAGAACAAAGAGAAGGTCGACTACACAAGAGGACATACAAAAAACTAGGAAAAGGGAGATGCCTGAACAACATAAGAAGTACAGCTTCCCTCATAGAAATGTAGAATTTTGGAATGGACTAAGTTGAGGAGGTGATATCAGAACATATGTGCACAACTGGAAAGAAAGACGGATAAATGTACATACGGAGACGGGACCACACAAGTGTAGCTCAGGGTTTTACCCTGTAAAACACAACTAGAACTAGGTAAAATAGCTTATATAGCTACATAGCTACTTAGCTAGCTTACTATACTTACTTATTAGCTGCTTAAATGTAGCCTTTAAAGCTAGCAGTTTGCTTTTACTCACTATGTGTAACAAAAATGTTAAGGTTTAAAAAAGTGCACCCCGGAGCATTATATTTCCTTAGCCAGAAGTGTTGTGGTAACCATAGTTGCCAACAACCATCCCGGGATGTGGGAAAGATTTTCGTGATAGAAAGGAATTTCAAATAGAGTTGAAAGGGGCAAAAATTTACCAAATTTTCTTTACTTTAAGTACTACAGGATTTCTCATCACTAAAACATTGCCACAGAAAACCCTTTAAATTTTTGGGGAGCCATGGGAATGTTAATGTTTTAAAAGTACCCATAAGTCCCACTGTTTATTTTATCCCACTTTCAAATGCAGTGTTTTTGCAATAAAACGGAACAATACAACAAAAAAAGTTAAAAAATTTTTTTATGACAATATCTTAGTGTTTTACGTGCAAATAACCTTTCTATATAATTCCTGATACCTTTCTCTTTATGGGATTTAAACAGAGGCCTCCATCCAAACCTAAAAGCTTTTGGTCAAATTTTTATGGGGGTTTTTTTTGCTTTCCTTTTAGGTAGAAAAATTCTTCAGCACGATAGTAAATAGTGTTTTGAATACCAAAACCCGAACATCACCTTTTAAATTTCCCATTGTTGCTAAAAAAAATTTGCATTCTTAGGTAATTTTCACCATCACCAGAGTAAAAATCACATGCAAGATAACTTTTAAGTAACAGTCAGCCCGAAAGTACGGATGCACCCACCCGCCTGGCCCGGCCCACAAGCTCACGGAGTACCGCCCGCCACCTTGTCCCAATCCCCTATTTTCCCCTGGGGAAGGAATGTTTTAGGAAACCCCTTTAACACTTCCCACTCCAGTGTCAATGCTTCCCCTGCCACCAAAAACTCCGGCCATTTGATTTATCCCCCTTTGACTGCCCACCCTGCTGGCCACTCTGCCCTCCACCCCTCATGATTCCCCCATCATCCCCTTGTGGTCATTTTTCCCCTTTTTAGAGACCGCGGGGCTTTTAGAATATATCGAAAAAGTAAAATAGGTTTTTCAAAAACTTATCTGCCAATTAAGATTAAGGTTCGCTGCCCCTAGTGCACCGCTGAGTATAAACCGGGGGGCCTTCAATATATTTTTCCAATAAGGATTAGAATTTTTCTTTTTTTTTTTTTTCTTTCTTTAGGTAAATTAAAAATTTTCATCAGCCGAGCATAGGCATGATTTTTTTTGTTTTAATTCACTTCCCCTTTCCTTCAACACCTTCCAGGGATCCCCATCTTCTACAACATCACCGCAAAACAAAGCCCACGATCTGGAGCTATTTGCCCAAAATTTTAAACTAAGGACTCATGAGAGAATTCCTCGGAATTTCCTTTTAACATTTGGGTCCGATATTTCCAATACGGATACACTTATCTTATCAAAATTTGAGTAAATCATGGGCGGAAACTTATTTTGGCTGACGTCGCTGCCGTTTTCTTTTCAGTCCGGATAACACACCGCACCTAAAACAATCACAAAAACTTCAGGGTGATCACCCCCGTATACACCTATCCTAACTAAATCAATATTTAGCCCCTGGAAAAAACTGGGGTTTTAACATCATTATTTTTGAGGGAAAGGAGGATTTTGTAGGGTGATTCGGGGGGGGGGGGGGGGGGGGGGAAGAAAGAAGTGGACTCCGCAGGACAGTTATCTCTCCCTTTTCAGGTATCTGTGTATTAGGGTTTCCTTCCCGGGCCCCGGG
>JACEEZ010003526.1:32500-60000 GCA_016584305.1 Chionoecetes opilio | reverse complement strand
TGTGATCCTCAGATTACAAGTACAGTCAAACCTCAATATAACGGACTAAAGGGGGGGAGGAGTGGTCCGTTAAAGCCGATTGTCCGTTATAGCGAGGGTATTTTCCCAAGGGTGGAAAAATGTATGAAAAAAAAGAAAAAAATGAAATAAATGAGAAATAATCACACACAACCAGACTGTGTAGCTATGTTGGGAGGTAAACAGTGACTGGCACTACATGCTGAATTTGGTCCGCTCCTACACGTGAAATAAATGAGAAATAATCCCAAACACAACCAGACCATGTAGCTATGTTGGGAGGTAAACAGTGACTAGCGCTACATCAGGGATTTGCCACACTCGCCCACAACTGTTCGGGACTGGTATTAGGAGAGGTAGTAAGTATCCAGGCTCGCTCATTACTGCTTGGTATGCTATGAAATTTCATTATTCTAGTTGAATGTAGACATATAATCACATTTGCATTGCTATTATTCATACACATGAGTAAAGATATGAAAATACTTTCAAGGCGCTCATCCACGCCTGGCAGCGTGGCCGCGGCAGCAGCAGCAGAATCATGAGACATTATAATCACCCCAAAATAGATAAAAAGGAAGAAAAAGTCTCCCATAAAGTGATGGGTTATCCCTAATATGTTGATGCTTTCTCTCACCGTCTGGCTAGTCAAGCTCAAGCTCTAGTGAAAGGTAAACAAACTACGAGCCAGATTCAGCCGTGGCTTCCAAAGGTATTGCTTATTATCATGACTAATGCTCATTATTATATATATTATATGGTTGTGAAGTGCAGTTCTATACACGTGTCACTATTTAGGTCAGTGTAGCACTGCGTGTCACCTTAGATAAGGGTGATTTAGTGTGTTGAGGTGACAGGGAGACGTAGCAGTGGCCACGCCATAACACTAATAGTCACTATTTTATACAATACACACCTTCTACCACTAAATTACTAGCAACACAGGCTCCTTCCTTATATATCTTAATATGTGATACATCAAAACTCCTTAAAACCCAAGCATTCCAAAGTAAAATGAGAAGATAATACAATTATGTTGAGTTGACAATTCGAGCGGCGGTAAGCGGTCTGATATGCAAAAAGAAAAGAAAAAAAAAAAAAAAAAAAAAAAAAAAAAAAAAGTCACGCAAATGGAGTCCGTTACATCCAGAGTTCGTTACATCGAGGTCCGTTATATCGAGGTTTGACTGTACTGGCGTAAATAAGATATTACATGGGAGCATCACTAAACTGTGTGTAGAGGGAGAAGCAGGTATGGCGGTGTGATGCCAATGTCCGAAATTCTCCATTCTACCAACCTAGACTACGACTTCCCTTTTTTTCTTAAAGTTTTGCCACAAGATCTCTCTGCATTTTCCTGGTGATCAATCAAAATTCTGGCACTACACCCTCACCTGCGTCACCTGAAGAGGACGAAAACAGCTCTCGGGCCTGTGATTAATTCACATGGCTATACCAGGATGAATATCATGTCCTGACATCACTGTCCTTCAACAACAATAACAAATATACTCACTACCGATACACCTACACAGAGCGCCAAAAGTATTGTTCGCGACATCATAACACAGCGCTTCCATACGGGAATTCAGAAAATGTACTCTATGGCAGCCTACTGACTTCCGAGAGAGATATCTTACATATGGCAGCTTGTTTAAGGCACGGGCAGTCCATCAAGACCGTTGAGGAATGTTCAGATGCCACTTGTCAACTATAGACGAAGCATTTAAAAAAGTATCGCCTTCCTTCCCGCGAGTAATTTGAACAGACGCGCATTGGTATAACTATCATTATTTTCATAATGAGTGGTAAGAAAGACCTAACAAAAGAGCAAATTAAAGTTATTGTATCTCTACACAAGGCAGAGAAGCCAGTGGAAGAAATATCAAGGATTGTGGATGTTACGAGGAGATGTGTGCATAAGTGGGTGGAAAGTTTCACGGTGGGTTGCAACGTTGCGACAGTCGCGACACCATAACATTATAAGTGGCCAGGGCGAGGATGTAAAACATCAGCAAGCACCCTAAATGTCATGAAACGTCAAGTGGATGCCCATCCTCAATTAAGAGCAAGAAAATATTGCGATTTTGACTTTTACATCCTCGCCCTGGCCACTTATAATGTTCTGGTGTCGCGGCTGTCGCGACGGTGCAACCCACCGTGAAACTTTCCACCCACTTATGCACACATCTCCTCGTACATCCACAATCCTTGATATTTCTTCCACTGGCCTCTCTGCCTTGTGTAGAGATACAATAACTTAATTTGCTCCTTTGTTAGGTCTTTCTTGCCACTCATTATGAAAAATAATGATAGTTATACCAATGCGTGTCTGTTCAAATTACTCGCGGGAAAGAAGGCGATATTTTTTTTAAATGCTTCATCTATAATTGACAAGTGGCATCTGAACATTCCTCAACGGTCTTGATGGACTGCCCGTGCCTTAAACAAGCTGCCATATGTAAGATATCTCTCTCGGAAGTCAGTAGGCTGCCATAGAGTACATTTTCTGAATTCCCGTATGGAAGCGCTGTGTTATGATGTCGCGAACAATACTTTGGCGCACTGTGTACTTCAAGGTTTTTTTTTTTTATAAAATCAATCTTTGCTCGGCTGGCTCAAATGCACTTTCTGCCTTTTAAGAGGCATTGTCAATACACAAGAATGAAAAATTGTCATACGTACCCACTGAAAAATAGCTGCAAATAAGCAGCAAGCATAGCGTATGCACACACCAAACATTAACATACAAATTGGCATGAAAATGCTTAGAGTGGCGACACCTAGTACAAGGTTGATGATTAATTCAAGTTTTATGATATTTGTGTACTGTACTGAACAGGTTATATGTTTATAAAAACTAGTTGTACACACAGTAAACACAACAGTAACACATTGCAAACAAAAACAAAATTAATGACAAGCAAGGTGAATGGAAATTAGTGGCTTATTCAAAATCCATATTTTACTTATACAGTAAAACCTCTCGCATTCAGACCCTCATTATTCAAACTTCGACATTATTTGGACCTTCTCCTCCTTTTTTCTTTCTTTTTCCTAAAACTTTTCTTTTTTTTTAAGGGGTAGGTAGGATGTCATGATGTGAGTCGAGTCAGGGAGGTTAGAGGCCAGGCAGCCAGTCAGAGCTTATATGATCCGTCACTGAGCATATACTGTGTATACTGTAATTGTGGTTTCTTTTACACTTTTTTTTGGTCCAAATTTGTATTGGCGAGTGATCTGAGGCCATTGAGCCTTGGACCCAGATCCAGCAAGGGAGGTGGTATCTCCAGCTACCACCCGCTCTCCCACCACCTAGATATTACCTGCCCTTACTACCGTATCCAGTAAGCCTCCCTCGGTAGGTAGTAAACGGGTAAGAAGGCCCTGACTGGCTTGAGCGAGTAATGACGTCATCAAACTTGTCATCAGTTACCAGCCAATGACAAACTGTTTCTAAAACTTCTTGACCAATCACAAGTCAACATGACGTGTGACACGGCCTTTAAAGGTCGTGTCACACACACTTTTCCGTTAGTGTTACGGGGTGGCCGTGGCAAAGAATGTTTCTCCGTCACTGGTTACGGTCCGGATATGAGAGGTTTACTGTATATACAGTACAGTATATGCGGAAAGTGTCAAGAGGCCCCGTGAGGCGTATTGACAAAGCTCTTGCTACATCCCGCGCTCAGCAGCCTATAGGTTTGTGTAACGGTCCTATCGTATGCCAGGCAGCTCAGTATGCTATAAGTAGCTGTTTAGACAGATTACCCAATAATGCTGCCCCAGGCATGAATAATTTAGGGTACGCCGTATAACAAAGATTCTTTTTCTCAACTTTGGCATGCCAATTTCCTATGTAAAATGGAATTCTAAGACGATTTTATCTCTTTCCATTTTTGCATTTGAGCAATTCTTACTATGCAAAATTGCACTTTTATATTGCACCCTTTCGAATAATGCTTAAATGAGTACGCAGTGTCCGGTTGGTCCTGTGTATTGCATCATGCACCATATGAGTTCCAAATGACTAGCGTTGGTAAGCTCTTTCTGATCAGTTGGTTAATCAGGCACTACATCACAGTGTCACAGCCTCTACGTTGGCCTAGCACGTGTCCATCATGTCCTTCTTAGACCTGAAGCAGGGCATGGTCTCTCGGTGGTGGGCCCGAGCCCGGATGAACCCGTTTTCTGGCCTGCTGCCCCACCACTGCTGCCGCAAACCTCTGTCACCTGCTTCACGACTCTTTCGGTGTTCTGAGTGTGGATAGAGAGCTCCGGAACCTCATTTCGGCTTGACCAGGATCTCCTGGATCTGATCCCGGACAGTGAACAGGTGAATGCCGGCTCGTGCACCTGGCCAGGCTGCCAGCTGATCAGTGTCTGCAAGCTGGTGGCTCACAAGTTCAGCTTGGGTGTGATGCGAGGTCTTACACTGGTGTCCCCATACTCCTCGCCGCCCTCGGCTTCAAAATCTGGGTCAAGGCGAACCTGCGGTCGTCCCCCACTCTGACCGCCATCAGCGAGAGGAGGACACATTCTGAGTGTGCGAACATGCTCCTGTCCGCACGTAGAAGGTCACAGCTGTTTGGACCTTCTTGGGCTGCGACCTCATCACTCTGAGCTGCGTGAGGATGTGCTTGGGGCCGTCCTCTAGTCTGTGGTGAACCTTGATGTCGTAGTAGAGTTTGAAGTACACCTGCAGGCAGTACTTGACTAGGATTTTCCCGGGTTTTCAGTTCTTTGCCAGTCAGTCCATGCTTTCTGGTCCACATGTACATGAGCGACTGGGCTGTGGTGAGCCATCTGGAGTGGGACACCTTGCCACAATTGATCTCCTGCAGCTTTGACGAGAGAACGCCCCCACTCACAGCCTGGACCAGCTGGTAGGAGACCTGCTGGTCAGTGGACATTAGGGTGTCCCAAAATGCAAATGTTTTGAAATGTTGCACGCTCGTGTGTTATTCCGGTTTTTTCATAGTAAAACAGTATTGCGTTGAAATTTGGGCGAATTAAGTAATATTTAGGGGTCCCGACAAAGTGAACATTTAGGTGACGTGTGACTCGATTCAGGAAATTTTTCTAAATTTCCACTTTTTTCTCCCTCAGGTTTATTAAACATGGCAACAAGAGCCGCTAGTAATCTTTGGCTGATCGACAAGGCTCCAATCGATGAAATCACCGGAGCCCGGCTACCATCGAAGGAGCAGGTCCTCCTCCGCTACTACCACCACCACGGGAGATGGGCGAAGACGGAGAGGCGGGGAGCAGGAAGGCAGGTGGTGGAGGAGGGTCTCCCCTTCTGGTCGCGCGCCGGGATTCCGACAAACTACAGAAATACACGCCGGCACAAAGCTGTCAAAGCTGGTAAAGGCGTACAATGACCTCAAGAAGAACAAGAACAAAGACAGGCCGAAACATCGTATGGATGAGGAGATTTTCAGAGGAGACCTCCAAGAAATCTTCGACCTCGCACACTCCTCCTCTCTCCAACGGGCAGACGTGAAGGACGAGGACAAGGAGTTCCTATTGAGTCAGAGAGAAGACAGAGAGGAATCATCCATGGCTGGAATTGACCTCGTGACAGCGAAGAAGGTGGAGAAGCAAGTCGAGCGCGGAACTAGACTCAAGCGGCTCCGGGAAACGTGAAGACAGCGACATTACCAGGCTGACTGAGAGGGCGGAAATCCCAAGCCAAAGCAGTAGCAGCAGCAGCAGTCCTGTGTCGACGACGTCATCACCAGCTCGTGGATCCCGAAGCCAGAGGAAAAAACTCAATCAGTCGCCATTGATCTTAAGGATCTTAACCTCATTTCAACTTGGGATCGAGAGAAGTTGTCGGTGCGGCAAGCAACGTCAACGTTCGCAGCTACCGCTCAAGTTCTTGGAATGGACATTGGGAGTATGGCGGTCTCGAAGAGCACGGTCCATCGAGCACGAATTGCAGGGAGAGAGCAAGCCGCCAAGAAGATGTGGAACTGCGGAACCAGGAGATACCTGAGAGGTTGGTCCTGCATTGGGACAGAAAAACTCCTCCCGTCCCTCTCTGGCGATACGGAGGACCGCATCGCGTCCTCCTCACAGGGGAAGATGACGACCGAGTTCCTTCTTGAGGTCCTGGCAAGCTCGGATTCGACTGGCAGAAAACGTGGCTGCAGTGGTCTTGAAGGAGGTGGACGAAGCGGGCGTCAGGGACAAGATCATCGCCTTCTGTTTCGACACCACGGCTTCGAACACTGGCATGGTGCAAGGTGCTTGCATTCGGATTGAGCAAGAACTCGGACGAAGCTTGCTTTGGTTGGCCTGCCGCCATCATGTCCACGAGGTGACCTCAAGGATGTCTTCGAAGCCAGCCTCGGCTCTTCCTCTGGTCCTGACATTGGAATCTTCAAACGAACTCCGTGATCGATGGTCCTTCGTGGATTCCTCGCAGAGAGAAACGGTGGAAACATCGGAGGACCTCGTAGAGTTCTTCGCCACCAATGACACTGCCAGCAAGCTGAAGGACGACGCATTGGCCTTCCTGAAGGAGGCTCTGATGTCGAAGAACCATCCCAGGGAGGACTATGAAGAACTTCTCCGTCTCTCCTACCTGTTCCTCGGTGGTGAAGGGCCAAACCATTCCGCCGTCCTGGAGCTCTCCATCAAGCCCAGTGGATGGCCAAGGCCATCTACTGCCTCAAGCTTCAGATGCTGAAATCCCAGCTGTCGCTGACTGGTCGAGAGAAGGCCGGAGTGGAACGAGTGGCCCTCTTCGTTGCTCTGGTGTACTGCAAGCAATGGCATGAGGCACCGATCTCTGTGAAAGCTCCGTTGAACGACGTGCTCTTCCTTGAGATCCTCAAGACAACCTGACCAAACCGTTGCCAAGGCAGCAGAACAAGCCCTGCGACGCCACCTGTGGTACGTTTCCGAGGAAAAAAGCGGGGGACTGGCCTTCTTCGACTCAAGGATTGATATGGAGGAGAAGAAGCAGATGGTCAAGGCATTGGACAAGCCCGCCTCGAAGAAGGAACTCAAGCGATTGGAGGGAAAAAAGATGACGATGTCTTCTCCCTCTCGTCCTTCGTCACTTCGAAGACACGGTCCCTTTTTTCAGAAACTCAAGCGGACGAGGGCTTCCTGGCAAAGGACCCGGCATTGTGGGAGGAGGACGACCGATTCAAGGACGCTCGGAAACGGGCACTTGGCCTCCGAGTGGTCAACAATGCCGCGGAGCAGGGCATCGCCCTAGTCCAGCGCTACCTGGGGTCCACGAAGTCGGCCGCACAGGAGAAGTATCTCCTCCAGTTAGTCCACCACCATCGGAAACTTATGGGGCGGGAAAAGAAGGAGGACCTTCAAAAGAAGGCTTTCTGAATGGAAACAATGAAAACTGTCTGTTTTGGTTTCCTTATAAGTTTCTTTCTAAAATTGTGGGATGTTTTGAGTTTTTTCTTTGTTTTTGAAGGTTATTAGAAAATTGTTCAGTTTGTCGCGACCCTTAAATATTCTCCGAATTTCATCTAATTTCACAGGAACTCTTCTTATGCATGCGTGAACAGAAATAAAACACGAGCAAGTGAAAAAAACATGTTTCATTTTTTCCCGCTATGATCTTGGGACACCCTAGTGGACATGTTGACCAGGATATACTCCGGTATCTCCATGAGATCTTCACCGCCTGGCACTCCTCTGAACTCTGCGTTGTACTGCATCTCATTCAAGCTGGACAGCAAGCAGGCTGCACACTGGACCTGTGAAGCCAGTGTCAGATGAGGTAGGCCCGTCGATGCTGGTGATAAGGTGGCGCAGGGGCAACTCGTTTGTGTGCAACACGCATATACTCCAGAAGAGCTTGCGTCCCAGCATCTTCTCCAAATGGGCGTGAGTAACACCCTTCCACCCTGTGTTGGCCCAAGTTGAGTCATCTTGCAGTACGATTAGTGAGTCGGTGGAGTCGTATGTCACCAGCAGATCATAGAGCCTGAGCCACCTTGAACGCAGGCTTCTCAGGTGACACCGGGTCCTCTGGTACAAAGTGCCAAAGGTTCCTTCAAGATGGCTCCTCTGTCACTGACACATGCTCCTCCCTGATCAACCTTGGGTGCAGTTTCCCATAGCTGTCGGGCACCATCGCCCTGGTCTTGTCCTTCCTCCCATCGTAACCCAATCCAACTATTTTGGTAACCTGGTGCTTCCCCTGGTCAAGGTCCCTGGCCGATGCCATGGCATCCTGCCTGGCCCTCCTCAGCTTGTTAGGATCGCAGACCAGGTACGACATGTCTGGAGAGAGGTGGCCGTCAGTGATAAGGTCCTGGAGGAATCCAGAAGCCAAGGCAGCAGCAGCAGTGGGCGGAACGTCGAACCGGATGCTTGGATGCGGAGCTGGTCTTCGACCGTACGTGTTTGGCCGATTTACGCTGTTTTTTTGTGACTTTTGGAGTTTGGTGATAGGACCTTAGACCTTAAACAGTATCCAACCCTGAAACCACCTACGTTGGGTAAATAATAACGTGGAAAATCCAGTTGCCAGGAAAAAGGTTTTTACCCGAAAAACAAGGCGATTTTGTATGAGAAGTGAGCTTTCCGGCGTCTGGCGGACTTAATGTAGGTCTTACGGCAATATCGACGGCATACTTCCGATAGAGTTTTTAGCACTCTACAACTTTGTCGTCAGTGAAATTTTTTGAATCTCGAACTTAAGTGGCTTTTCTGTGAGTTTAAAGATGGTGTATGCTAAGTTATGTTTTGCATATAAATATAAAAGTCCATTTTTGCATAGCAAGTGCTCAAACCAAAAAGTTGAAGAGGTCAAACCACCCTTAAAATTCAATTTTACATAAGAAAACACCCTGCCAAATTCGAAATAATCTATATTTCACTTTTCATTGGACCTACGGCATACCCTACCAGGCATGGTTAGGGGAGGAGTCTGTTCTTGGCTCAACTCTGCCACCTCCTTGATTGGCTTTGTTCCTGCCGTTATTTTGCCTCCCAAACCTCAGACAAGCACTCAGGATGGTAAATATGAGGTTTACTAGAGAGGAGAAGGCACGTATTCTCACCTTACGTGAGGAAAAGGTGTCTGTGAAGGAAATTAGTGAAAGGATGGGCCGTACTAAAGTAGCCTTTTTTGCCTTGATCAAACAAGCAAGTGGCAGACAAGTTAATAAGGCGAGAAATTATCAAGAACCCATGAATAACAGCACGGGTATCGAAACAGGCGCATGCAGGCCTGCTTGAGGACGTCGCATTGAGGACCATTCAAGAACATTGTCAAAAACATCTCAAGCTGCCTCTTTGGTCACCAACTAAGAAACCGCTACTGTCGAAGAAAATGAGGCAATCTCATCTAGCATTTCGAAGAAGTACCAACACTGGACTGCACAAGACTGGAGAAAAGTAATGTGGAGTGATGAATCGGCATTCGTCGTCGGGGCCAAGAGGAGCGGGAAGCTTTGTCGCCCAGCAAGAGCCAACATGTTCCTAGCTCGCTATGTCAAGACCACAGTAAAGCACCGATTCTGTTATGATTTTGGGCTGTCTTAGTGGTGAGTTGGGTCGTGGGGGTTTCTTTGTTTTACCCAAGAACAGAACAATGAGCAGTGATGTTTACATTGATGTGCTAGATGAACATTTGTTGTTTTTCTATGGTTTGCATGGGTGCACTTTTTTACAAGCCTTGTCACACATCCTGAAAAATGATGCATTGGCTTAGAGATAACAGTGTTAATGTTCTAGATTGGCCAGGAAACTCACCAGAACTAAATCCAATGAAACAGATGTGGGGCTATATGAAAAAAAAAAGTTTGAAGAGATGGACACGTCGTCTGTCCCCAGACTAATCAAGTCACTGAAGGAGCTATGGGTCAACCATGTTTCTCTTGATTATTTCCAGAAACTGTCTGACTCCATGTGCAAACGTGTTGTTGATGTACTCAAGGTATACTGTTCCACGTATACTGTATATGCTAGATTTTTACCGGATTTCTGAAATTTGTAATAGCAGGGTCCATATCATTCATAATAGCAGGGTCCATATCATCGGTCTATTATAATTACGAAGTATGCTGAGAAATAATAAAAGATTATACTGATGTTGAAAGTGAATAAGAAAACTGGACAAAAAAATCCCAAGATAGTTTTGAAGGTGCATCTTATACTGTACAAAGGTGCATCTTATACTGTACAAAGGTGCATCTTATACTGTACAAAGGTGCATCTTATACTGTACAAAGGTGCATCTTATACTGTACAAAGGTGCATCTTATACACCAAAAAATATGGTACATCCAACTCTCCTTAAGACCCGTGGGTCAAAACATAACTCAGTCGTAAGTCAAGAGTTTCATTATTGTTGTTTACATGTATGGCGGAAATTTGCTCAACTTATCCAAACTAAAGCATCTTCCTAGGTGTTCATCATGTACTGTATTTGCCTTCACGTCTTGTTTCTCTGTATTCTATTGGCCCATCAAAGGCCTGGGCCCAATCATAGGCCTACAGTGAGTTTCCATACATGTAATTGGCTCATGGTAAATGGGAAAATGGGATGATTCGCCACGCCTCGGCCCACAGCCTGCAGTCCTCAACCCTTACAGCATCGACATCATTAATCTAACTCCGTAACTATTTTCTTGCATAGGTGCCAACAGTCCTCTAGTAACAGTCCTTTAAAACAATTTTGGCTGGGTGAGCTGAGTGGTTGCCAAGCTTGCCCCAAGACAGGACAACAATACCAATGGATGGGATACCGTTGTGAACCCCGTTATGAGGGATTGGTGCAGATATCTCGCTGCACACCACGTACTGTACTCCCATCATTGTGTTTGGACGAGGATTGCGCTCCGAGGCACATGACAGGACGAAGCCTACCACATATTTCCATATAGGCAAAACATGTGCGGCAGAATCTATTACCATTTAGTGTCATCTATATCTACACAACGAGAGGTTGCTGCAAAATCGAAAATCGGGCCAAAATCCTAACGACATACCAGTATGTCACCTGCCGCATAATGGTTAAGTCACCATGTAGTACACAGACAGCCAGCTGCTGCAGACAAGCCCTCTGAGATACTCATTGTAAGTGTAGTATATTCTAATCATATCTTCAACTGAAATTCATTTTCAGCATTTATCTTTACTTTCCATTATGTATCATACATTCTAAATTCTAAATCTTGACATGAATTACCGTATTTGCCGGCGCATAAGACGCACCCTTATTTTACATAAATATTTTGAGAATTTTTTGTTATTTGTGTTTTGAGGACATATTTACTTTCGTAAATGTATTAATAGTTATTATAAAAAAGGTTTGTAAGGAAAACAAATGATTTGAGCATGTACCCAAATACAATATTCACAGTGCAGTGAATGTGAATGAAAAATTATACTAGTTAAAATGTAAAGAGAATGTGTGCGGCAACCAAAATCGGTCATCATTTATTGCAGGATGATCCACGAATTGATATTATAATATTATCTTCCTATGACATTGAGCTCAGATTTAATGTTGTAAGTATGCCTTTGTTGCTTTTCTGCTGTGTTTAGACTTTGTGGAAAATTTGCAATAAATATAATGGTATTATTTCGGTAGTGGGCTTTCAAAAGTCCTAGGTTCTTACCTCCATTATCGTGCATCTTTCTTCGTTCTGTGTATTTTGAGCCCCATTTACCATGGCGCAATCGAATATTAATGGCATTACATGTACAGGGAGGTCCCGTTATACGAGCATTCGGTATACGAGAATCCAATGATACGAGATGTGTAAATTAGGGTCTATTTTCAATATACGACATCGAAAATCCAATGCTACGACATTCAAACTGGGGTGAGTAAAATGACCAAGTTATTTACTTCAGTAAACTACAAGTTATTTACTAAAATTATAGTCATTTACTGACTACAGGAGAACCTCATTTAACCGGCATTTAAAACAACGGCAGCCTCAAAACAACGGCACTAATCAACCCAGGCATCCCCCCCCCCCCCGGGCCTCCAGCAAGGAGGACCACGGGCTAGCTTGAGCCCGTCAGAGAGATCCTGTGAAAAAAGAGAGGAGAGTGTTCGTGCTGCTGGCTTGCGACACGAGGACTGGCTTGTCCATCCTGACGAGGAGTGCGGGGTAGAAAGGGGCACTCAGCACTCAGCACTCAGGCAGAAACTTAGTTTTCCTGAATAGTTTTGGTGTGTTTTGAATTAATCTGGCTCTCGTTTTAGTCGGAAATCAATGTTTGTTTACATGTGTGTGGGGGGCGGGCACTCCCCCCCACCACACACATGTAAACAAACATTGATTTCGACTAAAACGAGAGCCAGATTAATTCAAAAACACACACCAAACTATTCAGGGAAAACTAGTTTCTGCCTCGAAATCGGTGGTTGCCCAATAACAAAAATTTACCAAGATATTAAGCTAACACTGTAAGGTAACCATCTCTACCTTTTTGTTATTGTTGCAGGGCACCGATGTCAGGATTGAAGATATTCGCCATGGTTTACACCTGTGAATCTAGCACAGTTGCAAGGGTTTATTAGTCTTCCTCAGGAAGGTACAGGTGAAGGCATGATGGTATGGTGTGATTCGGCCTTGAGGCGGATGAAGTTTTGGCGCCGTGATGGGTCTTGGTCTTGGTGTGATGTGTGGAAGACTTTTGTCCCGTCTACAGGTACCGTTGCAGGCTTTTTACTAGCACTTTTTCCAGTTACAGTCTACAATTTCCTTATCCATAGAGATGCAGGGGTGAGGATTGAGGGATCGAGGTGGTATAAAGGCCTACCCTGTCTCCCATCCATTTACAGTGGAGAGCTGCAGCGGGACTGCGGGAGGGGGGTGATGTTTACATATGACGGCCATCTTGGCAGCAGAGATAGCCACCTTGTTGCCCCACCTCTTGTATTCTCTTAAACTACAGCTTTTTCTTGGTGTTATGCATTACTGTTGATATTATTAGTAACACAGTTACAAATTTGTGTTCAGTGGTCTACTGCTCAACACAGATCACTCGAGACCCCCTTAGTAATACACCACCGGCCATTCTGCATTCTCTGCCTGACCGCTCATTAGTAATATGGCCGCATTAGACGCAGGGTGAATTTTGCATTCCGTCTAGGAAAAAAAACTGCGTCTTATGCGCCGGCAAATACGGTATATGCAATGGTCCCTCACGTTTGGCAATTTAATTAGTCTAGCCAAACCAGCGCCAAAAGTGAATTTTGCCAAACGCAAATAGTACTTTCAATGGGAAAATTATCCATTAGTCTTTGACGAGGCCCGAGTTCACCCTTTTGACCTCCATTTTCGTACTTTAACTGCTTAAAAGCAAAGACATTATACATGAAACATTAACAACAATACAAAAGACAATGGATAATAGATAACAGATGTTATTTACCATGAATTATTTAGAGTTAGGCCTGGTGAAACGAGTGTGTGGTGGTTGTGTAGGCGGTGGTGGTTGTGGCTGTGTGTTTACCTTTCCTCCACTCTCGTTTCTCCGCTTTTTTGCCCTTATCCTTATTGTCACCTGGCTTCCTCGAACCACCACCACCACCAGTACTTGTAGATGCCATAGTCTTAGCGCAAAACGGCAAAGGTAGCAAAAAACTTGGAGCAAAAAACAGCGCAGGCGTCAAGATGGCTGCCGGGAAGATAACAAACACCAACATGGTGGCTTGCGGGCGGTGCATTCTGGGCCGACGTCATTCAGTGACGGCAGCGCACGTCTCGCCAAAAGTGAATTTAAAGCGCTACTATCGGATTCTGGTACCATATCCAACCTATCGCCAAGCTGAGACTCACCAAACCAAGTATGTTGAAAAACCTAAATGGATTGATAGAAATCAAACAGATCCTGCTTTAGAAATTTCTGTAATCTTGCTTTAGAAAGTATTTCAAAAAATTGAAAGATCAAACATAACTGATTTAATATCAAATGTAATTATGCATTATATGTTTATATTAAGATTAATTTTCAGTCACTTTTGACTCACAAAGTTGTAAACAAACAACTCAACAACTAAACCTCAAGCTCATGCTGTGGGTTTCCAGGTAATGATATTTTTTTTTCCGACTGCTTTTAACATTCTGCATCTATTTCAACAGGTGACCATAATTTTAGTGTGTCTTACTTCAATATCTACTTTTAAAATTATAATAAATTACATTCTTCTATAGAAAACCAAAGACCTAAGACGAATCTTACGTTTTTAGCTTATTTTTCTATAACTTTCACATACATTACCTAAGTCATAGACCACTGTAAATCTGGACTGCGCACGGAATATTGGGCTGTTGCACAAGGGCCTGAAGTCGGAGGGCCGCTCGGATTCATATATATATATATATATATATACGGATCATATAGACTGGTTTATCAGTACACACAACCCTCGTTTTCCCGGACTAATAGGGGGGAGCACTGGTCCGGGAACTGCAAACGTCCGGGAATCGCAACAGTCCGAGGCCATTACTCACCCCGGACGTTTATCCTACTCTAGTATTTACTGTCCGGCAACCGCCAATATCAGTTACCCCGCCCCGGACTTTTACGTCACTTTGTTGTTGTTTTTAGTGCTGCGAGGATCCCTTGGGGAACACTATGAGCCCTGGTGATGTCCACAGGCACTGTAATTGACCTGTCTTCCTCAGGAAGGCACAGGTGAGGCGGATGACAGCGTGTTGCCGGGGGGGTGTGTGTCTTGGAGAGGAGTGTGTTTTACCCAAATGTAAACAATACGACCGGGGAGCATGCTGAACCTGGGGGGAAAGGCCCCGCGGCCCAATTGGACCAGGTGGGGACAGGAGACGCTGGGCCCAAACCGGAAAAATTTTGTAAATTTTACGGAGGGGCCCAGGAAATTACCCGGGATTTCTGACAACCCCCAAACCCTGATTTGCCCGGGGCAAACCCGATACCCCGGGAAATGGGGGTTTCCGGGGGGGGGAAAACGGGGGTTGTCTGAATATGATATCCCTGAAAACCCTTCGTAAATGTTTGTTCTATAATATTTCAAATAAAAAAAAGAAAAACCACGCTAAAGAAATGCCATTACGGGGACCCTAAAGGGGAAAATGCATTAACTTAATATTCATTTAAAACTTTTCCCCATTTAAAACTTTGCGGGGTAACCCTTTTATCATGAAGGGTAAAAAATTAAAAGTGAAATTTTTATTGGGCCTTTCCATTGATTTTATTTCGTTTTCTGATAAATAAATTTTACCACAGGGCAAAAATTTTAGCTTCAACTAAATAAAAAAAAAATCATCAATCGGGAAATTTTTCCCCCGAGGGATGAGGTTATTTTTTATTTAAAACGAAAATTTTATACAGGGTTTTTTTTTCCCTAATTCTTTTATCAGAAAACGAAAAATTAAGAAAAGGAAAAACAAAAATTTTATAAATTGAAAAAAAAAATTATTTCTGCTGTAAAAAAACACCCCAATGGAAATTTTTGCTATTAAAAGTCCCAACAGTGGATTCCCCCGCACCACTCATTGTGTCTCTTTATGAAAAATTTTATACTCCCCAATGAAAAAATTTGGGGGTTTTATAAAGCCCATTGTTTAATTTTCCTTTTTTTGCCCTCTCGTTTTCAAAAAATTTATGGTTAAGATTTAAATCAGTGATTTAAAAAAAAAATCTTTTGAAAAAAACATGATTTGAATCAAAAAACCCCTGATTAGAAAATTAGTAAAAAAACCGGGGGGGCGTAAAAAATAAAAAGCCCCCTGTTTCATTTAAATTTTAAAGGGATGGGTCTTGGGGAAAATTCTTTCCCTTTTGTTTTCTATTTTTGATCCCTGCAATGTTTTCCCTTTTTGTTTTGGTCCCCGGGGAGGTGACCCTGGGCGGGGGTTTGGGGCCCATTTATGGAAACATTTTTGCACTTTTGGGCATGAAAAAATATGTTCTGGAAAAAAAAAAGAGAGAAAAGTGTAAATAGGCCCATGAAAGAAGTTTTCTACATTAAAGTCCCCTGGGATGAAAATTAACCCCAATTTGTAAAAAGGGCCCAACCCTAAAATCAGCCACCTGTCATGGGAAAACCAAGCTAAATAAAAAGAGGTCCCTTTGGGGTATCCCTCCCCTTGGGGTTTTAGTCCTCCAGTCTAATGACCATGGAGAACAAAAAAATAATTTTAAAAACCATCCCTTTAAAAATCCAGCAAAAAAATGTTTTAAGGGTAAATATTACAATGGAAGCAGAAAGTGTATCCGGTTGGAGTAAAAGTTTATGAGATCATAAATTTTCTAATGACCTACCTGCCCAACTCCACCTCAGAAGAAAGTCCCCTTTTGTTACCAAGCTAACTTTCTGAATGAAAAATTTAAAAACAAATTACTTTTTGCATAAGATAGAGGTATAAAATTTTCATGGTAGTTACATAATGGCAAAAAAAAACCAACATCGCCTTTTTTTTTTTTATTTTTTACTTGTATTTAATTCCGCCCCCCCACCAACGGGTATGTAAGTGTGCTGGGGACGGGGCTCCCCCCCAAACCCAGTATGAAAGGGCTGTGCGGGTGCCGGGCCCCCAACCAAACAGTTTTGTAAGCTGTGCTGTGACATTTCCCCCCCACCAAACGGGATGTAAGCTGTGCTGTGACGTCTCCCCCCAAACCAGTATGTAAGCTGTGCTTTGACAGTCCCCCACCAACAGAAATGTAAGTGTGCTGTGACAGGGAAGGGGAGTAGCGGGAAAAACCTACATCTGCCTGGGGCATAACAGTAAGGGCCCCTCCCGGGATCCCGGGAAATACAGCGACCCAACTGTGACATGGAGGTAGGCGGGTGACAGACAGAACCCGGGTTTAAAAACCGGATGATTAAAGAAGATAAACCCCCTTTATTATTAAAACTCGGGGAGCCCAAATTTTGATACATGAAGGGACTGAAGTAATAATTGGCAGAAAAAGTTTCATGCAGATAAGTATCCTGTTATCAAATTTGAAGGAAGTGAGAGAAGACCAAAGTGTGTGTACATGTTAAGAAATAACATTTTTCAAAAGGGCTCGTTTAAAATTTGGAAATAATTCCCCCAAAGGGCCAATTTCGGGTAAATAAAATTTTCGGGGAAAACCAAACTTCCTTTATCGGCCCCTGGTAGCCGTTGTAACGAATTTTCTATAAAATCCTGATTCTGCAGTGGTCTGTATGGCTACCCCCAAGCCTACCCAAATGAGTGGCCGTTAGCAGAACCCCACCAAATATTGGTACATTCAGCTGAATTTTCTGCTATATAGAGCATTGGAAAATGGAATAACGGAATTTATATTTTTTTCCCCCTTAAACCAAAATTTTTTTTTTTCCGGTAAATCAATTTCCGGGTTTTTTACTTACTAACAGAAAAAGGAGACAGAGAAATTTAGGTGAGTTTATATAAGAAAATTTAAAACATTTAAAAAGGATCCCCCTAATTTTAAAAATTTTTTTATTTTTATCTCAAAGGACGGGTGGCCTAGGGGCCAAAGGAAAAACTAAAAAAAAAACCCCGTTTTTTCCCGGGGTTTTGGGGAAAGAAGTTATTAAGAGATTGCAGACAAGTGGGGGGGGACGGGAGGGGTCTTGACACCCCATTTTTTTAAAAAATTTTTAAGTCATAGAAGATGGAAAAATTAAACGGAAAGGGGTTTCCAGATTTTAAACCGGGTGAAAGAAAAATAAAAAAGGGTAAAGATGGGGTTTAAAAACCCCTACAATGGAAAAGGGGATGGAAAAGAAATAAGAATGAGAAATGAGTTAAAAAAGCCCTTGGGCCCCGCCAGGCGGGCAGGTGGGGAGGAGGAAATTGCAGTTAGCAAGTTTTTGGAGGATCCTCCGAACTGAAAGGTTTCCCGGGGGGGTGCTGGGGCTTTCAAAAGGAAACCCCAAAAACTTTTGTTGCAAACCCCTTGGGGGAAAGTGTGTTAACAAAAAAGGACAGTCAAAAACATACATATTTAAAAGCCCTCTCCATACACACAACCTTTGGCCAAATTGTACATGAAACCCCCCCTGTTTCCCCGCGACCCCCCGGCCCCAAGCGTTTTTCACCGCCCTCCAGGCCCATAGGTAACTCAGTTGCTACCGAGCAAAGCGGGAAAAACCAAACCCCGCTCTTCGCTGGGGGGCCCGGTTATCTCGGGTTCACTTTTAATAAACCTAGGGAAAAGTAAGGGTCGTTTCCCCCCTGGAAAAACCTTTCCCACAACCACCCCGGGGTCACCACTGCCACCCCCGGGGCAATTTTTGGCCCGCAGTTTTCCCGGGCCCAGAGAAAAACCAGAGGACCGCCGGGTAGCAACTCCCCCACCGCCCCCCCCAAAACCCCCACCGCTGCCCAAACGCCACGAGGCACTCTTCACCACGAAAACCACGCTCTCCCCCTGGTTAATTAGTCTTCAGGCTGTTTTCGTGGGCCCCTTTGAAAGATAAAAAGTACAGCGTGGGGAAAATTGTGTATAAAGGGTTTTTTAGGGTTCACCCGTTTTCCCCATAAGTGCTTCCGTGGATTGTGTATTAGTGGTGTGCCCCTTTGTTTGGGGGGTTGTGCCGCCAACCCTCCCTTTTCCCCCCTCGCGACCTTGAACACAGGTGCCGCAACCCGGCAACCCCCCCCCCAAAAACACCCCCCACATACACACAAAAGCACAAAAACCACACAAAAACCCCTCGGGGTCAAAAAAAGTTTTTCCCCATTTTTCCCGGGTTTTGGGAGAATTTCAGGACGGGGGGATTTTTTCTAGGGGGTTCGGGGTCTCTCAACATGCCCTTTCCCCCCACGGCGTCCCCCCCCCGCGGCTAGTGGGTCGGAATATGACGGGGAGGGGTAAACCCCCCTTCTCCCCCCTTTTGGAGCCCCCTAAGCAATCACAAAATTCATCTCCCGTTCCCAACCACCCAAAGGTTGACCCTTCCCCGGTGAGCCTCCCAGTGATGTCATGTCATAACTTCCCCGGGATTTCGGGAAAGGGCCCCCGGGCTTATTGAAAAAAGGGCTCGTCGCTTACAAGAGGACGAGGGAAAATTTTTAAGCGTGAAGAGGGGGACTTTCGATTGACCAACCCGGGGGCCCAGGAGGAAAAAAGGAAGACGCCAGTTCCAATTTTCTCGTAAAAACCTGTTGTCCCCAAAACACAGCCTCCATTTTGGTGCGCGGAAAAATTCCCTCCCCCCCCCAGCCTCCCCCGCAGCTGATGCAGGGCCCTACTTGTCCCCCCCTGTCACGGCACTGCGATGACCCTTACTGCTCCCCCCGTTGCTTCTCCTCCTGTGGGCTACCCCCCACTTTCGGCCTTCTGAAAGGCAAGCACGTGGCTCATAGCCCCCGACGTTTGCGATTGAGCCCCCTTTCAAAAGGTTTTGGCAAAAGGCGTCGATTTTGGGAAGATTTCTCGACCCTGTGAATTTTTCCCGAAAAATGCCACGGGCAGAAAACAACTTTTTAAAAAAACGGAAAGTCGGTGTCACTTGACTTTAAAGGATCCCCAAGAATTTCATAGGGACGCACCCCGACACTTCCTTTACCTGTGACAGAGGTCTTGGACACTCTAGTCTCACTTCAAAAGCCAAAGCAATGAAGCGCTCCCCTTGGCCCTTTAAAATCCTGTGCGTAAGGGAGGGGCGGCGAGTCATTTCCGATTTTTAAAATCGATTGAAAAAACCTGGCGAGGAGGTCGACTTGTGCAAGGGAATGCTATGACTTTCGCGGAGATCCAGCTGAAAATGGTTTTTGTCATGGGGGTGATTTTACTCGGAGATGAAGAGCTTTAATTTTAAGGCCCTTAAACTCCCCGACACAGGCGCCTTCCCCCAAAGACATGGTACCTGTTGCCGCTCATACGAAGCCACCACAAAAAGCCTCCGCTATTTACTCGTAAACCCAAACCAGTGCGCGCTATTTTTTACCTACAAAAAAGGCAGAAGCCTGACAAAAAAAGCCTCAATTTACTCAACAGCCAACTACAGGTTATGCAGGGAAGACTCAAAATAGAACAGGGTTTTCCCAGGCCCCCCCCCCCGCCTTTACCCCTGCCAGTCTTGGGGCGCGTTGACCGGCCCCCGGGAAGGGGCCCCCACCCCGGCCGCGGCCCCCCTGATACAACCCGGGCGTTTAAGGTCATTGGGCGGGGGAAATGACAGGTTTTCCCGCCAAAACAGCCCCAAATTGGCCCCCTCTTTCACCAGGGGCTGGCCACTACGACAGGTTCTGCCCCAAAAAGTCTAGTCCCCCGATGGTCAAAAGGGGGGCGCCCTTTAAAATTGGTCGCCCCATCACCCACTTTAAAGACCCTAAATACAGCAACTGCGTAGCGTAACAGATGTCCACCTTTAAAATTTCCCAAAAGACTCCCCCCCGGGGTTTTGTTCACCGGGGGTTGGGAGTCTACTTTGAAGGGGCCCCGAGAACCCCGAAAAACAGGCCGCCCCCACGTCACCCCCGTACAAGGGACAAGAACCCCCTGCCCCAAAAAGCCTTCACATAAACCCCCAGCAGCCTAAAAGCCTCTACCGTCCCCTACTACGGTGACGGGGATGGGTCAGAAATGGCACCTTTCTGTGGGTGCTTTTATGCAACTTTACGGCTTTCCCTGGGAAAAACTTGTACTGCCAAGATAAGGGGAAAGAGGGTATTTAAAAGCCTCCCCCCTCCCCCCAGTTTAAGCATGGAGCTGGTAACATTTTACCGCCTTTCCAAAAACCACTATGGGGGGTAAAGCACGTCAAAAGATGCGCTGAGATGGAAATCTCCTCCTAAAAACGTCCCCCTAGCTGTACCCTTTTGTACCCGCATACAAGCTGTACTGTTTGGCTGTTTTGCGCACTTTTCCCGCGCGAGTTGCCGGACGTGTTACTCTCCAAAAGGGGGATCTCAAGAGGCTCCCTTCTGGGAAAGGGCCCCGAGGATTCACGTGAAGGGGGGGACCGTACCCCCCCGGGTTTGCCCCCGGGGGCCCCAAAAACCCCCCGAGGGGGAGGTTCCCTTTCGCTTTCCAGCGCCAAGTTAAAGGGGGAACGAGGGTTCCCCAGGGCAATTTTCAGGGGGTCATCAAACCCCGCCGGTGGCCCTTCAGAGTGGTGTCACCGCTAGTCGTCGTTGGGCAAGGATAATAGCGTGAGAATTTCCACGGGGTTTACTTGCGAAGCTCAACTCCAAGTGGCCCCCAAGGGCACATCCTGCCCCCCAAATCCATTCACCGCCGTCCCCCAGTGTTAACCCGGGCAGTGCGGTTTTTTTCACCCACGGGAAGCCTTGTTTCGGGGGACTGGCATTTGGGAAAATTTCCCCCAAGGACGACCAAACACCTGACAAAAATTTATCACACCCCTAAAGGCCCCTTTCAACCCGCAGAGGTTCCCCCTGGGTTTCTCGGCTACCCGGTGGGCACTTTTTCGTCTCTGCGGGACCTGGGCCCTGCAGGGTGTAGAAACTGCGTTAAAGGGGGTTGACGACATTTTAAATCTTTGACGACAACTTCCCCACGATCTTTCCAAAACGTATTCACCGATGCTCACTTTTATGTCTCAATTTCCCGGGAAACACCTTAACAAAGACAAGTTTTTTGGTCGCCCGGGCCCAAATGTGAACTTTTGCAGGGGTTTTAAACCTCAGCTTTTAGGCGTTTGGCCGCGGATGAGGAAAAGAGTCAGTTTCCATCCGGGGACCCTTTTCGGGTCCCCCAAAATTGACTGACCTCCGCTCAAATTTTGGGGCCTTTTGGGGAACCGCTGTCAAGAGTTCCCCCCCAGCCCATCGCCTGCCCCCCAGGGCCAAATCTGCCCCCTGAGAGCCCGGAAAAAAAGGGGTTTCCCGGGGCCCCCTGATCACACGGGGGCCTTCAGTTTCCCCGTCAAAACCGCGCCCCTTCGACCCCCCGATTCTCGCCTTACTTTGACCCCACGGCCAAAAATTTTCCCGTCATTCTTCAAAAATTTAAACCTCTCGCCCCCTACGGGCTTGGTTAAGCCCCCTCTGCAAAAAACCATTGGCCCGGGGCGCACATGCCTTGTTCAGGGGGCCCGGGAATTTTCCCCGTGACGTCGGGGGACCCGGCTTTCCCCCCCATTTAACCGAGTGCCACCCCCGCCTGGGCCATGTTAAGTGCAAGGGTTACTTTATAGGCCTACAGAGGTTCCCCGTTTGGAAAGGGCCGGGCCACCCACCCCTGTGCCGATTCTCAAACCTACACCTTGGACGAGGTTGAGAATCCTCGCCTCCAACGCCCCAAAAGAGAAAGGGCTCGCCCTTTCCTGTTTACGGCCCCTGTGGGTGCTGGGAAACAGTTCTGCATCCCGATGCCCCCGTCACGAGCCCCCGTTAACCGCCCCCCGCCAGAGGGGCTAGATGGTGTGCACCGAAGCCAAAAGCAGACCCCAGGAGGTCGTGTCCCTTAATGCCAAACCAAAAATTCAAGATTCTTCACAACCTCGACCGGGTTTCACCCAAGACGCCGATAGGACTATACGGAACTCCGAGTCGCAGCAGGACGGACCCATCATACCCCCAGAAATAGGAAAATATGTGAAAAGGGGCCCCGAAATTACATGAAAGGGGTAACGGTTTGTTTTCAAGCTGTCACCCCTAATAGGATTGAACAATTTACACCTCCGAGCAATTTTTAGCCTGGGTGAACTTGATATTTTGATTTGGGACCTCCCCAGGGGGTTATTTTAAAAAGGTAAATCGGAAAAAATTTTTTCGAAAAAACAAAAATGGCAATTAAAAAAACCCCAAAACTGGCCCGTTACAAACTTATTTTTTGGGGTCCCCAAAAAGAGCCGAATNGTGATTTTTATCTAGAATGAGTTTTTTTTGTTTTTTAAATTGGTACTTCCAGCTTTGTACACATTTATTTAGAGTCCAGTAAGGAGCGTAGAGATTACAACCAAGTACAATGAATGTCTTGAGAACAGCCAGGGAGTGTCGGTTGGGGCGAGTGAGCAGAGCGTGTTTGTAGCGTCGATGTCCGAGGTCTTCTCTCCCTTCTCCTCGTGATTCTGGCTTCTTATCACTTCTTGTTGATCCTATACTTTATGCTGACAACTAGGCATTTGCCCTGTGACATACTTGAGAATGCAAGGTGTTCATGGGTCTCACGGTGAAACAGAGGAGGAAAGATAAATGTACTTATATATATACTGCATAGATATATAATTATATGTTTATAATGTTTCTAAAAATATACTGTTTCTTTTGATGTTAAGTACATGCACCTATCCTATATGGAAGCTATAATAAGTGTGACACTTGTGTGATATTAGATGTACACTAGTAATAGTTATGGAAGTTATTATATATGTTAGGAGTAAAAACTGACTGACAGAAGATCTGAGTGATGTTGAAGAACGCAGTGACAGCATGATGCAGATTTTGACATTCACGAGATCCAGTTCGTAGGGGATTTGATCAGCACGAGTTGAATGATTTAGCACGTGATTTGGGCCTATCCAAAAAAGCTTCAGAAATACTAGCATCAAGACTGAACGAGAAAAAAATACTTGAACAAGGAGTGAAGGTATCATACTTTCGAACCAGAGAAAGTACATTTCTGCGTACTTTCGAAGTGCCAGCGTTTTGTGTTTTGCCATAACATTCCTGGTTTACTGAAGGAATTAGGGCTTTCAATCTACAATCCAAATGATGGCGATTGTTTATTGATAGCTCAAAGCGGAGCTTGAAGTGTGTCCTTCTACACAATGCATTTGTTTGGCGCAGTCCCTATTGGGCATTCGGTCTGTCTTCGTGAAGAATATGGAGATGTAAAGAGAGTCATTGAGTTTTGCAATATGACAAACACAATTGGATCATCTGTGTTGACCTTAAAATGGTGTCCTTTCCTTCTTGGTCAACAACGTGGATACACAAAGTATCCCTGCTTTCTCTGTATGTGGGATAGCAGAGCTCGAGAGAAGCATTGGGTTCAGACGAATTGGCCTCCGAGATCTGATCTTAAACCTGGAGATCCTAACATTGTACATGAGCCACTGTGTTGACAGGAAGAAAATAATATTCCCACCTCTGCACATAAACTAGGTCTCATGAAACAATTTGTAAAAGCATTGTCAACTGATGGCGACTGTTTGAAGTACATCATCTTGGCATTTTCCTGGACTGTCAATTGAAAAAATCAAGGCCGGTGTGTTGATGGTCCACAATTCGACAGCTCATCAAAGATGAACATTTCAACGGTACTATGTCAGACCTTGAAAAGAATGCTTGGCTATCATTCAAAGACGTCGTCAAGAACTTTCTTGGAATACACGTGCAAGTAATTACACAGAAATTGTTCAGAAACTATTGGAGAGCTACACAGCGCTTGGTTGCAACATGAGTATTAAAGTACATTTTTTGCATAGCCATCTTGCCAACTTTCCGGAAAATCTTGGTGCTGCTAGCGACGAGCAAGGTGAACGATTTCACCAAGATTTGAAGGTTATGGAAGAACGTTACCAGGGTAGATGGGATGTGCATATGATGGCTGACTATTGTTGGAGCATCAAACGCGATAGTCTCAATTTGAACACTCCAGACAAAGCTACAAATGTAAATTTTTACCTTAACCTGCACACAATTATAGCCTTATCCTTTCTAAAAACATGATAATGTTAAATAAACATTCTATTCATGCCTATTTCTTTCATTTTTCATTGTATGTTAACATTTGCAACTTTTTATAAAATAAACACTGTTACTGTTATGTACAGTATTTTTCATATTTTTTAAGAAAACGAAAATCCTACAGTTCAAAAACTTGACGTGATAGAGAAAAACTGAGATCAGTTTTGGATTCAGCACCCAAACATTACTTAATAACAAGTGTCAGACCGAACTCAACAAAAATTTGTTCCCCAGTGTTATGAAAGATACGCAGAATTTTTTTTTTTGTAATATATTTCATCCATCCACGATCATTTTTTGTAATGTTAGGAATAGTATTGATAATTATATAATTCATGAGACTTGAAAAGCACTACACTATATATTTTTTATCATTAAAACGACATTCAATTATCTGATAAGTGAAGAAATTAATAATATTTTTTTTACTATTTTTTTTAGTAATAGAAACAAGAATTTGAAGCTATTATAAGCGATCAGAGTAATCATATTTTTCGACGACCAAAACAATGAATATAATACATTTGAGGTTATTATAAGCGAAATCATCAGAGTAGTCATATTTTTCTACGACCAAAACTGCGGCTATAGGCAGCTTCGTTATTTTTATTTATAGCCGTATATATATTTTTTATAATAAGATTCTGAATGATACGAAATTTTTTTGTAATATATTTCATCCAACCACGATAATTTTGGTAATGTTGTATTGATAATTTTTTAATTTATGAGACTTGAAAAGCATTAGAATATTTTTTGTTTTTACATTCAATCAATATTAACTGATAAGTGAAGAAATTAATAATATATTTCTTTTTTACTATACTTTTGAGTAACAGAAACAAGAATTTGAGGTTATTATAAGCGATCAAAGTAGTCATATTTTTCTACGACCAAAACAATGAATATAATACCTGTTAATCGGCGAAGGACGAGCGAAACCCCATAGCCAGGAAATTTTTGTCGGTAGGCCCTTATTTGAATCAAATCATATCGAAGACCGCTTGTCAATCGGGATTCCCAAGATATTGAAAGCGTGACGGTCGGTCGGGTCGGGTCGGGTCAGGTCAGGTCAGGTCAGGTCGGGTCGGGTCGGGTCGGGTCGGGTCGGGTCGGGTCGGGTCGGGTCGGGTCGCACGCTAGATGTGAGAAAAATCCCCGTATCCAGTGAGGGCCTTTCGCCTTTCCCTCGTAATAACATCACAGGCCGCCGTCACACGGGCGTTCCCATCTGCGCGTGCGCGGCGTTTTTTAACGTTCAATGGGACCTTTTACACGAGACGTTGCACAATGCAGCGCAAACGTCCCAGGACTCGCACGTTCTTCCTGACGCGCGCGTCCTTGCATGGGAGCTTGCATGCGACCGTCTAGCAGGTGTATTCGGACATAGACTATTATTATTATTATTACTATTATTATTATTATTATAGACGCTATACGTATAGTGGTAGATGTCCCAACATTGCCCAAAGATCGGTAATAATGAGCTCCAACCTCGCACTGGGAGGGTGAAAACTGGCGATCGCGAGCCACGGCGCGGTCCCAGGGTAAATAACACACACACACACACACACACCCCTACATCTGCTTCGTCAGGCAGATGGTCAGACGCACACGCTCTCTCTCTCTCTCTCTCTCTCTCTCTCTCTCTCTCTCTCTCTCTCTCTCTCTCTCTCTCTCTCTCTCTCTCTCTCTCTCTCTCTCTTTCTCTTTCTCTTTCTCTTTCCCTCTCCTCTCCTCTCCTCTCCTCTCCTCTCCTCTCCTCTCCTCTCCTCTCCTCTCCTCTCCCTCTCTCTTCTCTCTCTCTCTCTCCTCTCCTCTCCTCTCTCTCTCTCTCTCTCCTCTCCCCTCTCTCTCTCTCTCTCCCCTCTCTCTCCTCTCTCCTCTCTCTCCTCTCGTCTCTCTCTCCTCTCGCTCTCCTCTCCTCTCTCTCTCTCTCTCCTCTCTCTCTCTCTCTCTCTCTCTCTCTCATCTCCCCTCTCTCTCTCTCTCTCTCTCTCTCTCTCTCTCGCTCTCCCCAATACCCCCCAATATCCTATACAGCTGCTTCCTCTCCACCCCAATAACCACTTTCATTTTTAACCAAACTGACATCGGTCATTGTCACCCCCCGAAATCAATAATACCCCCTCACACCCACCCCCCACATCAATAATACCCCCTCACCCCCCCCCTCTTTATAAAAAGTAACCTGGGTTTTCGTAGGTGATTCTCACCCCCCGAATCAATAATACCCCCTCACCCCCCCCCACATCTATAATACCCCCCTCACCCCCCCCCTTTATAAAAGTAACCTGGTTGTCGTAGGTGATTCTCACCCCACCGAATCAATAATACCCCCTCTCCCCCCCAAAACCCCCCCCTTTCCAAAAAGTAACCTGGTTGTCTTATTATACTCCTACTATATATAATATATATATATATATATATATATATATATATATATATATATATATATATATATATATATATATATATATATATATATTATATATATATATATATATATATATGTATATATATATATAATTATGAATGGTAATGGATATTAATTAAGGTAATATAAGTAAACTTTAAGTATTTGGATACGATAAATATACAATCTCAGTAGTATCAGTCATTACGGTATCACCTTAATTAGAACGACCGGTCATTAGCCGTTGTCATAATAATCGTGCCTATTATTCTTGAACACGTAGATATTGTGGTGGCCCATCCGCCGTTTGCTTAGAGAGTCAGTACACTCCTGACCATCTCGTTAGCAACATGTCTTGTTAAAAGTATACTCCAAACTCTTACACCAGCAACATCTCTTGCTAAATGTATATACGTGCACTTAATATATAAGTGAAAAACCATAGGACGTGTCTTATCAACACAGTGTGTCAACCC
>JACEEZ010003526.1:12500-30000 GCA_016584305.1 Chionoecetes opilio | reverse complement strand
CATAAATATTAATCTGAGTTTCTTACCTATTCAATCAAACCATGGCTTCACCCGCCACAGCATTCCAAGCTAAGCATAACTAGGATACTTATCGCGTGGGATAGTGGGTGAATTATGGCTGTAGGTTTTGATCAATACTGCAATGATCTTGTGAAGCCGATCTGTGGTCGCCGGGATCGAGGCCGCCCGTGAAATACCGAAGCGGGGGGGCGGAGGAGAAGGTTTCGTTAAGTGCTTCAGAAGGGCTTTCACACCAAGTTATTGACGCCGGCTATTCATCAGTGTGTTGATTCTTAAACATGTCCTTTGATTTAAACTATATGTACAAAGAGTCTATATATCAATTCTTATTCAATGACAATCAGATATGATCAAAGAGAGGTACTCTCACGGGGAACTGAACATGTTACTTACTTGTAGAAAAGCATGCACGTATATTAGATTGAGGTTATCTCACGGAGGGTCTGGTGTACGGATTCTCCAAGGTGGCGAGAACCCGTACCAATACTATGGACACGTGCATCTGTCAGTGGCCTAGAAATCGTATGGGCGGCGGCCAATGACCGCGCTTCAAAATCAGGTGTCTAATTATGTAAGTGCAATGCTTATAACCACCGGCTATAATTTTTTTCATATCAGTACTAATCATTTTACTTAAAAAAACTACCTTAATTATTACCCATTACCATTACAATTATATTTATACATATCCTATACGCGCCCTCCTTATTATGAGCGGAAAATTCCATCTCACTAGGGGGGGGGTGGAAACAAACTACCACTCTACCAATTATGAGAGGGTGTTTGGTGGAAATTTCCACACTGGGGGGCCGGCGAAAACTGAAGCGCCGCTTCATGTGACACCACCCCAGGCCACATAGCGCGGAACATTGCAATAGTGGTCGCACTGTGGCTTTAGCTATTGTAAAATTAAAACAGCCTCTGATAGAGGTACAGTGAATATGCTGAATATACTGATCGGGGGGAGAGTTATCTCCTGATGTTATCAGATCCCCAGTAAGTCTATTCACCATTGACTTTCAAATGGTGTTAATAGCTCATTATCAGCGGGAAGTTCAGGTGGACCTAGGAAGGAGGATAGTCTACACTCAGATCTATTAAATCAAAATTTTTTTCGGGGGGGGGGAGGATCGAGGAAATTTGACCTGCCTGGGTCTACCATGATTTATCCAAAAATTTGACACCTTGATATCGGCCAACATTGTAGCCATTCCGCCAGTAATGAGTTCCTATGATTTTCTTCCACACCAAATTTAGTAAGATGGATGGCGTGTTGGGAATTAGTATGGGTGGCAGGTTTTACTTGGGAAGATCAGCTTGAAAATTGCGACCACGACACCTAATACCCTCATGATCAAGGAACCAGACCCAAATTTGGTCAATTTGTTCCTATGGGGGCTGGCTGAAGGCCAATAGCTGATATTCTCAGGAATACCTTGCTTCTGTATTGTTTCTGATACAAAAACTTTCAAAGGATCAGAGCTATCCTTCCTTAGTAACCGTTGCAGGGAATATTAAACCTTGCAGGGGAGTACTTAAACTTGCAGAGAGTATTAACCTTGCCAGGGAGTATTAAAACCCTGCAGGTCGTTATTACCATTGCAGGGAGTATCAACCTTGCAGGGAGAATAACCCTACAGGAAGTATTAACCATGCAGGGAGTATTTAAACCCCTACAGGGAATATGCTCAATAAGGAAAACCTTTCTGTCTATCACAGGATCTGGATCAATTCAGGTTACCTTATTATATCTTTCAGATATGTTCTGACTGGAGTTGGAAAACCATATTAGGATTATTATTTACACTCTTTAGCCAGGTTTATCTGGTATTAAGGTATTAAACCATAATCCTGTACTCAAATTGAGGTTGCTATCTCCTCGCACACATTATTATTAAGATTTCATTAGTGGCAAATATATTCATTATGAATGGGAATACCACTTTACCTCTAAAAACATCACTTATTGGTGTGGGCAGAAAAGTGGTTCTATTTGGTAATTAATAGGGTTGGCATGACTAGGAATACTCTTTGTTGACTGTCAGGGTATGTGGGATAGGTCCCCATCATTTACCTACCACCAGCACTAGTTGATGGTGGTAGCAGGGAGTCGCCTCCGTGGTGCAGTGGCTAAGCGTGCCTGGTACTAATACTGGCCGGGCCGTGGTTCGATCCGGGACAGGGCAAGTCGGGGGATGAGACCCAGCCTAACCCAGCTTTTCTTGACTTCCTTTCGGGGTTGATACATGGGTACTGGGGGAACATGGGGAAGGTAAACTGTGGTAACCCGGGAGTCACCACTAGCCCTGGTCCCGGATGGTAACGGGTTCTCACCCACACAGGCTCTAAGGTCCTATGCCAGGAGATGAGCACGCATGCCACGCGCAGATAGCGTTATGCCCCATCTCTCTTACTACCAGCACTAGTGAACATGAGACGTTTATGTATTTTGATGACCTTCCTTAGGTAACGCCCAAAATAACGGCTCCTATTATTAAGTGGAAAGGTCCATCAAACTCTTTGAAGGTATTACGTTATTTTGAAGTTTAAACACCCATTATCCTCAGCATTTTCAGCTGTGTCCTTAGTCCATTAACCGTTAACTAATACCAATATTATTACTACTACGCAGCTACCTACATTATATCTTCCTAATTGGAATAGGGGTTGACTATGTCATAGGTTGAGCCTTATTATTGGCAAAGAAAACCTGATATGGCTATGTTCACTTTATTAATTTATGGGTAGTTGTAATAATTCACTATCTCTCGTTATGAAGGATCTTTGTGCACCACTGTTAAAACATGGCCTTGAAATATGACTGCATTGCATTATGGAACACCTCAATCGGCAGTTGGAACAGATGCTGGAACACTCTCTATTAGTGACTGCCATTTCAACTACTTAGGGTCTGAGTTATATCACTGTTTAGGAAAGAGAGCGAGGTTATTGAAACAGATTGTTTCATTTACTACAAGTCTTAAGCTTATAAGGGCATGCATTTGAGCATGTTTACCACGGAGGACAGTTTAGGGGGGGGGGGCCCAAAAAAAAAAATTGTCTTACCAGGCGCATTAACCTTTCAACTCTCGTGAAACATCTGAATAGATATTACAGGTGGAGGGTGGATTGTTCCCCCTACATGAGACACAAATATTTTCGTACTTCCTAGCAAGTTCGCACAGAAACTAGGGATTGTATCTATTATTGAGTAGGTCTAAGTGGTTTACTGGTAGGTTGAGAAGTATGAATTCGTAATTACAGGCTGTTTGATTTGCTTAAACAGGCGCAGGATAACTACCATCACAAGGGATCCTTAAAACGCTGAGGGTGGCTGATATAGATGATTAACCTGCAGAGTATTATCGTGACTCCCTGTGGGGGGGTTCCTGCGTAAACTTGCAAACTTGGGTGTTAAGAAGCTATCGCTGTTGATGGAATTGAGCACACTCCAGCAATCCCTCATATTCCAATTACTTTATCGAGATATCTTTGACATTCGGTTCATGATTGATAACAAATATCGAATAATTTCTGTAACCCAGCTGTTTTATTTAACTTCAATATGCAGTAAGCCGTCTGATATTGTTCCATTTACTTTGTAGCGTTAGCAGACGCGAGTTTAAAACTATTATAGTCTATAGGGTTCGTCCCGATGACTTCATCACACGTATTATATAATCGTGTCAGCCAACCTAAATTTAGCAGCTAATGATTTAGTCACCTTCCGTCATGATTTAATTGATTAATCAAATGAAATATTAAATGCATGATTACGTTACTAAAAACAGTGTTAGTTGATAATTAATATATTATAAAATGCGGGAATCGCTGTTGGTGGCCTAACAAGGCGGGCATAAAACCAGGCCTATGGCCAAACCCCCACGTTAGTTATACAACTAACTAGTACGTAACCTCTGAAGGCTATCTACTACCACTAGGGTGATGGATAGGTAGTTGTAGTGACTGGCCGAGTCATTCTTGACGCTTCGAAGCACCCCGCCGCAAGACTTTATAACCACGGTTGTGGTAGGCTCCAGAATACCTCACTTCTTAACGACCCACCTTGAATCACAGATCATCAAATATTCCTCAATCGGGGGCACCAATGGGGGATTTCATTCACATAAATATGTTAATCTGAAGTTTCTACCTATCAATCAAAACCCATGGCTATCACCCGACACATCATCCAGCTAATCAAATAATAGGAGACTTATCGGTGGATAGGTGGGTTGAAATTATGGCTGTAGGTTTGAATCAATACTGTCAATGATCTTGTGATCGATGTGGTCGCCGGGATCGAGGCCGCCGTGAAATACAGAAGTGGAGGGGCGAGCGCGAGTGTTTCGTTACGCGTCAGAAGGGCTTTCACGCCAAGTTACTGAGACGCACGGCTATCATCAGTGGGTTGATTCTTAAACACATTGTCCTTTTTGATTTAAACTATTGTTACAAAGAGTCTATATACAATTCTTATCAATGTAATCAGGATAAGATCAAAGAGATGTTACCCCACGGAACTGGAATGGTACGTACGTAGACAAGCAAGCACGTATATTAGATTGATGTTATCCTCACGGAGGGTTGGGTGTACTGATTATCAAGGTGGGCGAGGGACCCCGATACCATACCTATGACACGTGTATCAGTCAGGTTGGCCTAGAATCTAAGGGCGCCGGCCAATGACGCGCTTCAAAAGTAAGGTAATAAATTATTTAAGTGCAAGCTTATTAACCACTTGGGAATATTAATATATCCTAGCCCAGTACTAATATTACTAAATTACCTTAATATTACCATTACCACTTACAATTATAGTATAATATCCTATACGCGCCCTCCTATGATGAGTGGCAAAATACATCCCACTTAGGGGGGGGGGGAGAAAACAAATACACTTCTACCATATGAGAGGGTGTTGGTGGATAATTTCCACAGTTTTAAAGATGACTCTTCTACACAAAGTTCTTTGAGGACCTTATCAAGGACAGGAAGCTGAGATGGGGGTCGTGCCCCGGCCTGAGAAGAGCATCCGGAAGACGACTCCTTGATTCTAACCCCAAAACTCACCCCTACCCAACCCGTTGCTCGGCAAACCCTGGCTAACATTAAACACCATCAGCTCGATGAGTGCTTCTCTTTGTTATAAAATGATACTCTTACAATTCTTAGTTTTATATTCATAATTAAGTCCAAAATCTGGAAAAATATTATATTCCAACTAAACAAAATACAGAAAAAAAATAGTAAGTGTCATTCAAGCTGAAAAAATATTAACAGGAGACTTGTTTTGTGACCTTACTTTTATCTGATTGTGATGTTATCACCCTAAAATAATACATATGGAACATGTAGGGTACAGTCTAAGACAAAAGTCCGTGTCATGAATTTTGAATAAGACAATCTGGTAAATGGCTAACCTTTTGGTGCTGTCTGCCGTATGTCATACGAAACGGGTGGTAGCACTGCATAAGTGCTTCGGCCTCACCAGAACTCATGCGGTATAATAGTTCGTATCCTCCACGAGTAATTCTTTAGATAATTACCAGTCTAAAAATAGAAGTGCTGAGGTTAAGTTTTAAAGCAGTGGTCTTAAACCTGTGGTTCGGTGTGAGCCAGGTCTCAGGGGTTCGGCGGAGGCCCTCCCCCCCCCTCTGAAACAAACATTGCAATTTTGGCTATTATTGTAACTCCGTCAGCGGTGAGGCTCGCTTCGCAACAAACCCCGCCCCCCCCCCCCCCCTTTATAAACAATCCTGGATCACACCGTATTCCCCTTTCTTTTTAAGGACCTAATACGCAATGACTTCTGAGTCCTTCCTTCTTCATATTATTATCCAAATATTACACATGGAAATTTTGAGGCAATTATTCTTAAATTTTGGCCATAGATAAAATGGAATTGGGCTATTATTATCCAAATATACTATTGAATTTTGAAGCACTATTTTTCCATTGATTATTATTTTATTAATATATATTCTTAATATTATTATGATTGCATGTGACTAGCTCTCTCCATAATCTGCCGTGATGTATGTGGCCTTCAATGGCTCAGGGTAAAGATTGAAATGTCTGGCGATCATTGCTGGGCCGAATATCATTCGAATCAACATCGAATAATATGATACATCAACGCAGTAAATCTATTGAACCTATGGAAAACTTGTTTGTTTTAGTCTTTGTCTCATCAGCGGCAAGATATGAAGCGTTGAACATTATCTGAACAGTAGCTTAAAAGATTCAGGCTTGCAACCACGAGCATGTAGCTGCGTTAAGCTGCGGTCAAACGAGCATCATTTTCTGGCAACACAAAACACGGCCCAAAACTCGGCTAAAATTGCCCTGTTTTGAAGACCAACATGTCGGTCTTTCTCGCAAGATATGTGAAATTCCTTCCACCAATGGAATTATTTCCATTAATTTTTAATGCACGCTCTAATTCAATATATAGAAGCTAAAAAAACACCTACATAGTGGCAAGAACGATTACAAATACGAATTGTGAAGTCTGTACATTTTTAAACATTGAAGGGATATATACACTTAGGAAATTTTATGAGTTAGGGGATGGTTTTCTTTTTCTTTGTTGGCTGTTCCTCCCTTTTAGGGGATACTGAACTGGACCAACTTATGTTGATCACTGAGGTTTGATGTTTGTGTTTATTTCACACTGACGCGACTCATCATTACACAAGAATCCCTTTCATCATTCACCACCCCTATTTGTGAACTAGTTTCCCTATTTTTATCCCTATTTTTCCAAAGACGTCTTAGATACGACTTGAGAAGCCAAAATTGGCATTTTAAACCGGCACCTCTGTGAAAGTCCGTTGTGACCAAAAAACACGGCAAGGTTTTTGCAGTTTGCTTAATATTGCGGCTGAATATTGACGGAAAGTTGCTCGTGTGACCGCGGCTTTAGGTGTTTTCAGGTTTCACGAGTTACATTTCATATTCGGACAAACCGTGACATGACTTTTGTCTAGACTGTACAGGACATGTACCCTATGATAGTTACTTGAATAAAAAAAAAACTTATTATTAAAAACCTTTTTCTTTATTTTTGTAATGTGTAGGTATGGCTTCAGACAATCCAAAGTAAATAGGGACTACTAGATAGTAGGAGCAAGGGTGGCGCGATTTCAAGGGATGCACGCCCCAAACGTCTTCTCTTAAAAACCGTGACGTCCACGCGTTGAATTTATCTCCGGCCGCCGTTTAGCGATATCACAGATACCTTTGCCCGAGTAGTACACTGCACAAATACGCACTGAAAACACTGCTCCCTGGGTGAATAGTAGTCGACAATGTATACCCAAAGAATTGAGTTTGGGTAAAACATGGTGGTAACCTCGAATTTAGGAGTAGTAATTTCAAAGCAGAACATAGAACATTCAAGTGAATTGTGCCTTTGCCTAGACACAAACCCTACCCGTATACTGAAAATACTGTCCCTGGGTGAAAGTTATTTGAAAAGATAGTACACGTATACCAATTAGATCTAGGGTAAAACGTATATATTGACAAACAATAATTCACCAGGGAGCAGTTGTGTCAGTATAAGGGGAGGGTACGTTTAGTGTTAATAGGCAAAGGCAATTCGCTTGAAATGTTCTGTGTTCTGCTTTGATACTACTCTACATTCCAATGTTTCCACCAGTTGACCCAAAATCAGAATTGGATCATTGTCAAACCAATATTCCAACCAGGGAGACAGTGTTTCAGTTACGGTAGGGTAGTATCTAGGCAAAGGACATTCGCTTTGAAATGTCTATGTTCTACTTTAATTACTACTCTACATTCAATGTTACCACCATGTTAAAAAAACCCCCTGCCACAACCCAAACCATAACCCCCACACCCCCCCAATGATCGAATTGGTATACTGTTAAACAACTATTCAACCAGGGAGCGGTGTTTCAGTGGTATGTGCAGTGTAGCTAATCGGTAGCAAAAAGTTAGATGTGAGATCGCGACACCTAGTCCCCGGGCACCACGGCGCCATATTTCTCAACCTCTCCAATGTAAGAAAATGGTGGGGGTCAGTAGGATATTATTTCAAGAAATCTGCTCCTCCATATGAAATACTATTCTGATCTGGTACATAGCACTATCACTGTTGCTGGAAACTCCAGAAGGATGCAGTAAACCATACTTGTGTTTACCTAACTCCACGTTTGACTCACGAACCTAAAACCTAAACCATGCTTAACCTCCTGACTAAAGCCAAAAAATCCACATTTGAAAGTTTCAGCGGCAAGGGTAAGAAAACAGAGGCGATGCAGGCACAAGAGGAAGAAGAGTGTGGCGGACGGTAAACACTGTCTCTCGCCCTCCCTATAAACAAACTGTCATTACTCTCCATAAGTAAATATTGCGACGAAGCTCATATGAGAAGGCTTCTAGAATACAATAAGGGAACAGAAACCAACAATCCCAATTGTATAGGGAATCTGGTCTATTGTAAAATTAATACGGGCATGAGGTGTGGAGTGGTGAGGTGGTGGGTCGTGACGCAACAGCACCTGAGATGGGTTAGTTACCTGGAGAAGAAGGTGTGAGGAAAGGACAAGAAATATATATAAGAAGGAATAGATGTGCGGATATGAGAGGTACGATCTTTGATAAGGGGGAGGATAGGTGTTGGAGCATATGTGAGCGAGAGAATATGAGAGAGTGAGAGGACGGAGTGTGCATGGACGAGATGTATGCACAGGTGGAAAATGGACTCTTCTCCCTGTGTAATCACAAGAACAAATATTATGATGCACGCAATACAATCTACATATATTCATAGACGTATGATAATATAAAATACCACAAAGGGACATAAACAAACATGTTTATTTTCACTCCTGTGTTGTAAGTAATTCCACATACCCAACATGGGCTGGCTATATGTCAAGAATCTCGTCAAACACGGCAGGTAGGAGATTACCTCACAGTCGTACTCCACCTGGGGATCTTCAAAAATGCGCGGCCGGGGGAGGATGTGGGCAGGAAGCGTACCAACAACAAGAGAGGCAAGACGGCATCAGTATGGACTGTTTTAATTTATATCTGTAATGCCGGAATTACCAACAAACGCCTCCGAGTTATATAATCTTACAGGAGGTATATGGGAAGGCCAAATAAACCATAGTTCTTTGTTAGACCAAGAGTAGCATAAATTTACAATGTATAAGTGAAACAGGCTACTTTTAAAGATAACTTCTTCAATTCTTCATTTCTAGCACCTGTCTTCGCTGTCGTACTTCTTTCTCCTCCATTCCCTATCTCCTCCTTCTATTCTCCCTTTTCCCCCTCCCAAACAGGAGAGGACACGAGGGTAATTCCGCGAGACATTAAATTCCGCGAGAACCAATAACTTTAGACTCAACTCCTAGTTTCCTTACCCCCGATATGTTCGATAATAGAACAAATACTTTAGATTTCTTAGAATACTAAAAGAATACAATAGAGATCTGGTTTAAACATTTAAAAATTAGATCGTTAGACGTTCGCTCAAAATTAAAAACCATCCAAACATTCTATTTCAAACTCTACAAAGGATTTCGAGTCGTGGGAAAAACAAAGTTAGGGCAATAACCGCGGGCTAGGTTAATAGCAGACGTTACTCGTCAGTAAATTAGATTTTTCATCATCCAAATTAAGATAATTTTGTTATCTTTAATCCTGAGTACGTATATGTACCTCACCAGCTTAATAAGAGTCGTTTCGACGTTTCACATCTCCTTCGGGAAGCCTTCAGAGTATCCAAACATTTTTATTTCCCGCGTTTAGCTTTCTCAGCGCGCCCCACCAGCCAGGTTGACTTCACAATTCGTATTGTAATCGGTTTTCGCCAACTTGTAGGTGTTATGTTAGCGTCTATATATGAATTAGAGCGGCATTAAACATTATGTCAAATAGTATCCATTGTGGAAGGAATTTCAGCAATATGCTTGCCGAGAAAGACGACATGTTGGTCTTCAAAAACAGGGCAATTTTAGCGAGTTTGGGCCGTGTTGTGCTGCCAGAAAAGTTGCTCGTGTGACCGCGGCTTTAACGAAGTACATGCTCGTGGTTGCAGGCCTGAACCCTTTTTAAGCTACTGTTTCAGGATGGGTTCCAAAAACGCTTCATATCTGCAATGATGAGGACAAGACTAAAACAAGAACCAAGGGTATTGCATAGGTCAATAGATTTACTGACGTGAGGCTCAGATTATTCGATGTGGAATGCGAAGTATATTCGGCCAGCAATGATCGCCAGGACATTTCATCTTTACAACTGAGCCATTGAGGACAATACATCACCAAGCAGGAGATGGAGAGAGCTAGTTCATAGCATATAATATAAATAAGAAAATTATATGATTAATACTATAATTAAAAAATAAATCGAAAAAAAGTGCTTCAAAAATTCAATAGTATAGTTTGGATAATATAAGCCATTTCCATTTTCATCAGCAAAAAAATTAAAGAATAATGCCTCAAAATTAAAGTGATATTTGGATAATAATATGAAGGAAGAAGGACTCAAGAAGCAGGTGGGCGTATATAGGTCCTTAAAAAGAAAGGGAATACAGGGCGTGAATCCAGGATTGTTATAAATGGGGGGGGGGGGGGGCGGGGTGTGCGAAGCGAGCATTCACCGGCTGCGGGAGTTAACATAATAGGCAAAATGCAATGTGTTCGAAGGCCTCCGCGAAGCCCTGAGACGGCTCCACCGAAACCCAGGTTAAGAACCACTGCTTTAAAAAAAATACCTCAGCACTTCATTTTTAAGACTTGGTAATGAAATACTAAAAGATTACTCGTGAGGATAACGAACTATATGACGCATGAGTTATGGTGAGGTCGAAGCACTATGACAGTGCTACCAACCGTCGATGACATAAGGCAGACAGCACAAAACGGTAGCCATTTACCAGATGTTTTATTCAAAATTCATAGACACGACCTTTTGTCTAGAACTGTAGCCTACATGTTCATAAAGTAACTATTTAGGGTTTACATCACAATCAGAAAACAGGCTAAGGTAACAAAACAAGTATCCGTTAATATGTTTCAGCTTGAATGACAATTACTATGTTTTCTGTATGGTGTGTTAGCTGGAATTATATTTTTTTCAGATTTGCTGTACTTAATGTTGAAGATAAACTAAGGAATTATATAGAATTATCTTAATAACAAAGAGAACACTCATCGAGCGGGATGGTGGTTTAATGTTAGCAGGGTTTGACGAAACAACGGGGGGGGGGGGGGTGAGTTGGGGGTTTAGAAATCAAGGAAGTCGTCGTCCGGATCCTCTTCTGCAGGGCCGGGCACGCCCCATTCAGCTTCCTGGTCCTTGATAAGGCCTCAAACGAACTTGGGTAGAAAGGATCCATCTTAATAACTGTGGGAAATTATCCCACCAAAACACCCCTCATAATGGTAGAGTGGTAGTTGTTTCCCCCCCCCTAGTGATAATTATTTTCACTCATAAAGAGGAGGGCGTGTATAGGGATATGTATATATATTGGTCATTGGTAATGGGTAAATAATTAAGGTAATTTTAATAAATTATTAGTACTGGGATAGGATAAATTAATATTCCCAGTGGTAAAAAGCATTGCACTTAAATAATTAAGCACCTTAATTTGAAGCGCGGGTCATGGCCGCCGACCATAGATCTAGGGCCACGTGACATGATACACGTGTCATAGGTATTGGTAGCGGGGGTCTCGCCCACCTTGGAGAATCAGTACCCAGACCACTCCGTGAGGAAACACAATCTAATATACGTGCTGGTTGTCTACAAGTACAGTACCATTCCAGTCCCGTGGGAGTAACATCCTTTGATCTATCTGGATACATGATAAGAATTGTATAATAGACTCTTTGTACATATAGTTAAATCAAGGAATGGTTAAAGAATCAACACACTGATGATAGCCGTGCGTCAGTAATTGTGTGAAAGCCCCTTCATTGACGCCGTAACGAAACACTCGCCTCCGCCCCTCCGCGTCTGTTATTTCCGGGCGGCCGATCCCGGCGGACACATCGGATCACAAGATCATTGCAGTTATGATCAAAACCGACACATGCATCATTCAACCACTATCCACCGATAAGTATCCGTAGTAGTTGATTAGTGGGATGATGTGTCGGGTGATAGCCATGAGTGTGATTGAATTAGTTAAAGAAAACTCAGATTAAAATGTATGTGACATGGAAATCACACATGGTGCCGATGAGGAATATGATGATTCATGTGATTCAAGGTGGTCGTTAAGTGAGGTAATTATGAGTACCTACCAAACCGCTGGTTATAAGGCTGGAGGCGGGGGCTTCGAAAGCGTCAGAATGACTCGGGGCAGTTCAAATACCATATGCCATCACCCTGTGGTAGTAGATAGCCTCAGAGCGTTACGTAATAGTAGCTGTTATAACTAAAAGTGGGGGTGGCCATAGTGCCTGGTTATGCGCCTTGTAGGCCAGCCAACAGGGATTTCCCGCAATGTATAATATAATTAATGATCAACTAACAATGTTTTTAGTAAAACGTAAATCCTGCAGTTAATATTTTCATTTGAGGTTAATCAAATTAAAATCATGGAAGGAAAGGGACTAAAACATTAGCTGCTAATTAGCTGGCTGACACGATTATTATCAATACGTGGGATGAAGCAGCTGGGATAACCCTATCAAACTATAATAGTTTAAAACTCAGTCTGCTAACGCTAAAAAAGTAAATGGGGAAAAAATATCAGAAGGCTACTGCATATATGAAGTCAAATTAAAACAAGCTGGGGGAAAGAAATTATTAGAATGTGTTATCAATCATGAACACGAATGTCAAAAGAATCTTGATAAAAGGAATTGAATATGAGGAGATTGCTGGAGTGTGCTCAATTCCAATCAACAGCGATAGTTCTTTAACCCAAAGTTTGAATGGTATTACGAAAGAACCCCCCCCACAGGGAGATCACGGATTATTACGCTTGAAGGTAATACAGCTATTATCAGCCACCTCAGGTTAATGATCCCTTTTTAGTGGGTAGTTATCCTGCCGCTGTTACGCAAATCAAACAGCCTGTAATACGATTCAAACTTTCTCAGCCTACCAGTTAACCACTTAGACGTACTCAAATAATCAGAATACAATCCCTAGTTTTAGGCGACTTCTAGTGAAAGTACGAATAATAATTTGTGTCTTATGTGAGGGGAAACATCCACCCTCCACCTGGAATATCTATTCAGATTGTTACACTAGAGTTGACAGGTAATGCGCCTTGGTATTTGCCTAACCTGTCTCCGTGATAAAACATGCTTCAAATGCATGCCCTGTAAGATTAAGAACATTGTAGGAAATGTAAACAATCTGTTTCATAAACTCACTCTCTGTCCTAACAGTGAAAATAAACTAAGACCCTACAGTAGTAGAAAGGCAGTCACTAAGAAGAAGTAGTGCAGCGGCTGTTCCACACTGCCGAGTTGAAGGTGTGCCTAATGGTAATGCAGTCATAGTAAAGGCAATGTTGACGTGGTGCACAAAGATCCTTCATAAGCAGAGAGATAGTTGAATATGTACAAAATACCCATAATTAATAAAGTGACATAGCCATATCAGGTTTTCTTGCAATAATGAGGCTCAAACCTATGAAATAGTTCAACCCCTAGTCCAATTAGGAAGAATAAAGGTAGGGTAGCGCTGTAGTAGAAATAATATTGGTTATTCAGTTAAAACTGGTTAAGGACTAAAGGACACAGCTCAAATGCTGAGGGAGAAATGTGTTAAACTTCAAAAAAAAAGTAATACCTTCAAAGACGTTGATGACATTTCAATTAAATAATAGAGCCGATATTTTGGGCTTACCTAAGGAAGGTCATTCAAAACACACTAACGTCTCAATGTTCACTAGTGTGGTGGTAAGGTATAATGGGAACCATCCCACATTACCCCTACAGTCGAACAGGAGCGTATCCTAGTCATGCACAACCCCTATTAATTATCAGAATCAGGAACCACTTTCTTGCCCACACCAAATAAGTGAGGTTTAGAGGAAAGTGGTGGTACAGTTCATAATGAATATATTGCCCACTAATGAAAATCTTAAGAATAATGTGTCGCGAGAGATAGCAACCTCAAATTGAATTACAGGATTATTGGTTAATACCTTAATACCAGATACCCTGCGCTTAAAAGAGTGTAATAATAATCCTAATGGTCTTACCAACTCAGTCAGGACGTATATGAAGATAAATAAGGGACCTGAAATGATCCCAGATCTGTGATAGACAGACAGGTTTTCCTTATTGAGCAATATTCCCTGTAGGGTAATACTCCCTGCAGGGTTAATAAACTTTCTGTAGGTAGTACTCCCTGCGAGGGTTGATGTACTCCCTGCAAGTGTTAATACTATTGCAGAGGTTAATACTCCCTGCAAGGTTTAATACTCTCGCAAGGTAATATCCCTCAAGGTTAATATTCCCTGCAAGGTTAATAAAAGGGATAGATCTTGATCCTTTGAAGTTTGTATCAGAACAATACAGAAGCAGGTATTTCTGAGGAATATCAGCTAGTGGCTTCAGCCAGCCCCATAGAACAAATTTGACATAGTATTGGGGTTGTCCTTGATATGAGGGTAATTAGGTGTCGAGGTCGAAAATTTTCAAGCTGATCTTCCAAGTAAAACTTGCCAACCATACTAATTCCAAACGCCATCATCTTACTAAATGTTGGTGGAAGAAAAATCATAGGAATCTCATTACATGCGGAATAGGCTACAATGTGCCCGATATCAGGTGTCAATTTTGGATAAAATTCATGGTAGAAAGGCAGTCAAATATACCTACGATCTCTCATTAAATTTAATAGATCTGAGGTGTAGAATAGTCTTCTATCTAGGTCCCACTGAACTTCCCGACTGGATAATGAGCTCTTAAAACCATTTGAGGTCAAATGGTGATTGACTATACTGGGGATACTATAACATCAAGGAGATAACTCTCCCCACGTCAAGTATACGTCAAGAATATTCCACTGGTACCTCTATTAGAGCTGTTAATTTTTAAAATAGGTAAAAGACACAATGCGAAAACCCACTATGTGAAATGTTCAGCGCATGTGGCCTGAGGTGAGGTCACATGAAGCGGACATTCAGTTTCGCCGGCCCCAGTGTGGGAAAGTATCACCAAACACCATCTCATAATTGGTAGAGTGGTAGTTTGTTTCCCCCCCCCCACCATCGTGAGGAGGAATTGTCGCTCATAATAGGAGGGCGCGTTATAGGGGTATGTATAATAATTGTAATGGTAATGGGGAAAATTAAGGTAATTTAAGTAAACGATTAGTACTGGGATAGGATAAATTATATCACAGGGGTAAAATAAGCATTGCACTAAATAATTAGCACCTTGATTTGAAGCGAGGTCAGTGGCCGCCGCCCATTAGATTCTAGGCCACCTGAACATGATACACGTTCATAGGTATGGTAGAGGGGGTTCTCGCCCACACGTGGATAATCAGTACACCAGACCCTCCGTGAGGATAACATCAATCTATATTACGTGCTTGCTTTCTACAAGTACAGTCCCATTTCAGTTCCCGTGAGGAGTAACATCTCTTTGGATTCATATCTGATTACATTGATAAAAAATTGTATATAGAACTCTTTGTACATATAGTTAAATCAAAGGACATGTGTTAAGAATCAACAACACTGAGGATAGACGGGCAGTCAGTAACTGGGTGGAAAGCCCTTCTGAAGCCGTAACGAAACGCTCGCTCCGCCCTCCGCTTCTGTATTCACGGGCGGCCTCGATCCCGGCGACCACATTGGATCACAAGATACCATTGCAGTATTGATAAAAACCTCAAAGCCATAATCAACCACTATCCACCGATAAGTATACTAGTTAGTTGATGTAGCTGGGAATGAGTGTTCGGGTGATAGCCATAGTTTGATTGAATAGTTAAGGCAACTCAGATTAAATATGTATGTAAATGAAATCCCACAATAACATTACTGCATGAGGTCTGGACATCCTAAGCTTCTCATTGACAGTTTCACTGGTGAAAAGTATGTAAAGCAACTCTCAGCATGAGGCAAAAACGCGGGGAAAGACTGCTGGATCACGTGCGTTTGCGCAGTGGCCTTGGGTGGGGGCGCTATGATTGGCAGGGTGATGGGCGGTAGTAGCCGAAGGTCTTTTCAAAAAAAATTGGACGCCACAGTCGACCTTGGCTCTCTCCAGAGACACGACAATGCATACGAAAATCTGGATTAAAATTGAGTGACTTTAGCCGCTCGGTGGTAGGTTAGATGATCAGATATTGCTATGACTACTATCCAGAACACGAGAAGGGTTCGCGTTGCGTAGTGGCCTGTTGGAACCTGAAAGGCCAAAATGGGCGGGCTCGCCTTTTATGACTGCTAGACTGCCTTATATATATACTATATATAATATCTCTATAATATATATTATATATAATATATATATATATATATATATATTATATAATATAGATATAATAATAATATAAGCGAAAGTGTGTCTGTCTGTCTGTTGTCTGTCTGTGTGGTGGGAGTGTGTTGTGTGTCTGTTGTCGGTATAGGTTCGCCCGTGGCGCAATCACCTCCATATGGCACATTTTTGGAACCAGGTCGACCAGGGGAAGGTTTTAAACGCACTTATGAGATGATCCGATCATTTTTTTTTTTTTTTAGCAGCCTATTAGCGAGAATTGTGAAATAAAAGTGGGTTGCGAGAATTAAGGAAACCTTGATGTAGGGTGATGGGTAATGGGTGTGGGGTGATGGGTGAGTGAATGGGTGGGGGGTGATGGGTTGGGGGTGATGGGTGATGGGTGAGGGAATATGTGGGGGGTGAAGGGTAATGGGTGAGTGAATGGGTGTGTGGTGATGGGTAATGGGTGAGTGAATGGGTGGGGGATGATGGGTAATGGGTGAGTGAATGGGTGGGGGGTGATGGGTAATGGGTGAGTGAATGGGTGGGGGAATACATACATTTCTACATCCATGATTTCAGGAAAGTTAGAAGGGGCTATCTGGAGAGTCCGTGTTTGGTGGGCCGAAGGCCCACCAATAGCCCTCCGCAGGAGCTAGCCAAAAAGTCCGCCCGGAGGGCGGCTTTGCGGCTAGTATATATATATATATATATATATATATATGATATATATTATATGTAAAATTTATATTATAATTTTATATATATATATATATATATATATATTATATATATATATATATATATATATATATATATATATATATATATATATATATATATAATAACTATATACTATATTTTATATATATATATATATATATATATTATATATATATATATATATATATATATATATATATATATATATATATATATATATATATATAATAATATAAGCGAAAGTGTGTGTGTGTGTGTTGTGTGTGTGTGTGTGGTGTGTCTGTCTGTCCGCTCTGGGTGCCGCTCTCTGT
>JACEEZ010003526.1:0-7500 GCA_016584305.1 Chionoecetes opilio | reverse complement strand
TAATATAATAATATATATATATTAATATATATATATATATATAATATATATATATATATATATTATATATATATATATATATAAATAAAATTACATTTTTACTCTCCCCACGTTAAAGAACAACACCTTCCCATCAAAGGGGGGGGGGGGGGGGGGCAAACCCCCACCCACCAATCCAATGAACGCAACCGGAAAAACCAGGGCGCTGGCATTTTTAACAAAAAAGTTGGTCTATTGTTTTAGGCCCCCGCGATAATATTTTCAAAAATAAATTTCGTGATAAATATGAGCACCGCATCTGAATCCCAAAAAAATATATTTTCTTCTTTTTTCTACTATTGTATGGAGACATCATTACGATGGAACGTTTATAATAGCAATTTAATGCAAATTACTCGCCTCGGTAGAAAAGCTTAATATTTTTTTTCATGTTTTTGTGGAAGAAAAAAATTTTTGGGCGATGTTCACATGTTTTTAAGACAGTATGCTGCGTCTGGCAAACGCTTGTAAAAATACAATAAAAATGTTTTGGAAAAACGAAGAAAAAGAATGCCGAATTCGCCCTTTTGCTGCAACAATGTAGGTTAATTGGGGAGCTCAGGGCCGGGGGGGGAAAAGGGTGGGGGGGAGATTGTGGCGGGGAGATTGAATCAAAAAATTGCAATTTCACGGTCGACTCTTTGCATTCGGGCTTTCTATCTGATTGTACACAAAATAAAGGGAAAAATATGACTGCCTAGGTATAGAAAACCCTATAAACTTTCGTTATTGACTATTAAATACGAGTAACTTTACCTCGCCCCCTCAACTATAACCACTGGTTTTTTGGGTTTAAATTTTATGTTTCAAAATCAGGCTTCATAAAATATACATTAAAAAAACTTTCCCTAATTTTAACTTTTGTGTTTAAGTGCAGGGAATAAAGCCCATATTTTTTTTTCCATAACCCAACTTATTAAAAAAAATGAGTTAAAACTGCCAGGCCCCCCTGGATTTCGATTTTATCTTTTAAATTGAGGGGGCGGTTGGAATTTTTTCCCACGACTGGGGTGGCAAAAAAAAGAAGCCCCCCTGCAAGTGAATGATCCAGTCCACGTACGCCGTAATATTGAATAGAGGTTTCGGCACCCCAGTTTTTCCCTACTTTTAAAATTTAAACCCGGGGTAAAGTACATGTGAATATGCAGCTATATTTTTTTGGGAAGAGAGTATCTCGAAATTTTTTATGTCCCCAGATTATCTAGGGTGACCTAAAAATGATTTTAGGAATTTTCTTCACGGGAAGTTCGGGGGACGTAGATAGGCGACTAGTCTACCTTCATATCTTATTTTGAATAAAAGATTTGTGGTAATTTTTTGATGCCTTCCCATGTTGTACCAAAATTGCTCCCGATATCGGCTAATGTGGCAGCCACCCCCCTTGAAAACCCGAACGAGCTCCTAGAATTCCCCCTCCCGGCAAAGGGAGTCTGAGGGGACACCCCTCTTATTTGTGAGTCCTCTGTGCGGACTGATTTCGAAATGCGGACGGGACGGCGGGAAACTTTTTACGCCCGCTTTTGTCCATATCTCGTCCGAATTCCATCGTCGACCGGGTCCGCCCAGCGTCCTTCAAACACTCACCGTTACTATTAGTCCGCTTTTTTGGTCCCCCACTCGTCCGTAATAAAAAGGGGACCGGGGCCTTTCAGCGTCCGCCTAGTCCTTTTCACCCGTTACTTTTACATCGGCTTGTCCATCTTTCATCCGTTTTATCCCCCATGGACGGGCTGCCAGCGTCCCCCTAGTCCACTCCCTTTACTATATTTTATTTTGATAGTATTCAGTTTTTATGAAACCGTACACATTTTAAAGTTTTTATAAGTTTCCATATTTCCCCTAATCTCCACATAATTTAGGTGGTGTAGTTATCACAAACCCTCGTATGGACCCAGGTCTCTCTTTTTTGTTTTCCTTTTGTTTTCTTGTGTACTAACAGATTTTTTGCAACTGGAGTTTTGCCCAACACTTGCAGAAAAAAAATTTAATGCTGCAATGTAAATTGCAAATTTTTTTTTTTCTGCAAGTGTTAGCGTTAATATTCTCACATTTTGCGAATTCTTTTAAGAAACCCAAAATAAACACAAAGGAAAAACAAACAGCAGCAGACCTTTGGCCATAAAAGGCTGTTTGGGGATTACTACACCACCAAAATTATTACATTACTTTACTTTTTAATTTGCAGAAAAAAAATTTGTTTGGGTTTTTGGGCCTAGAGCGCCTATAAAATTTTTTTTTTGGGGGGAGGGGAAAAGTAAAATTCATGATATTCATATGGGAAACTTTATTTGAACCCAAAACCAAGACAACATAAAAATATACAGAGTTGGAGTTTTTTTTGTTTTTTAGGGGCGCTACCCACTGGGGGAAAAATATTTTTTTCCAAGGTTTTGGGGGGGTGAAAGAATCATATCTGCGTGACTCGTGAGTAGTGGGTGTGCTTCTGTCTCTCACAGGGTAGGGGAAACGTTCATCAAAAAAAAGAAGTCATGTCCCACTTGTGGAAACCCAAAGGTGAATTTTATGAAAAATATTCACCTGAAATCAAAGAGAAAAAAAAAAAAATTTTAAAGAGTTTTTAGAAAAACAAATCATTTGGGTTTCCCAAAAAAAAGACTGCATCACTTGTCGGTCGTCTGGGCGAGCTCGATGAGAAGATGTGTCTTCCGAAATTTTTAAGTATTGGGTTAGTGCTTTTTTGGAGATGAAAACCCCGCCCCTTCTGAATGTCTGTGCACACCCCCTGAGCGCCCCCATCACCTGCCCCCCCGTCGTGCCCCCCCGCCTGGTGTACAGGGCCAGCTGCCACAGCGTGGGTGGGCGGGGGACAAAGGGGCTGCCCCCAGGCACGGCCGGCGACCCAAACACAGGGGGAAGGGGGGGCGGTGTTCCCCCGGCGCAGGGGAGGGGCACGGTCGCGAGGGGCATTACGTGCACATCGGTTTCCAAAAAACTATGACGTGGTTCAAACACCCCTGATCTTTCCATGAAACAACCTTCAACCCTACACCGAATCCCTGCGGCCTTCACCACCCTTGGGGAGGGACGAGGGTGACACGCGACGAGGAGGAGAGGTGGTGATGGGGCAGCAGTGTCCCCCTGTTGTCGCTGAACGGGCGTAAAGAGGTGTAGGTGGTGCTGCAGACGATGGGGACGAGGGGGAGGTGATGAAAAACGCTGCGCCACGCCCCGAGGTTTTCTCGGGGAGGGGGGACGAGGAAAAGGTAAACCAGCAGGGGGGGGGGGGGGGGGGGAGTAGTGTTTAGATACAAGAAATAAGGAGGAGCAAAAAAAATGGGGAAACAGAGAACAAAGACGAGGAAGATGTAAAGGGAAAGATAAAACATACAAAAGTCACCTCGACAGAAAATATAAAAAAATAAGGGAAAAACCCAAATAAAACACCACAAACAAAATCTAACTCTTTTGGCAGCTTGCACACCGACGCAACTAATTGCATGAAACCAGTTGCTTGACGCCCCAGCCCGTTGCATTCGATGACCATTGGTTTCTCATATCGAGGCGACGAAAAACTCGGCTGCGTTTTCAATGATACCGCGCAACTGACTATGTGGCCGTGAAGTGATCAGTTTCAAACCATAACCAAACGGGCATACATGAGGGTTTTTTAAAGTGTTTAGAGTGCAAGAATTTTTTTATCATCAAAATATTTAAAGATAATATTAGTAAAAAAAAATAATAACGACAAAGCAAATGATAATAATCATTAAATAATACCAACAATAAAAAAACAACAGCAATAATAGCTAAGTACTGCAAGATCTATACTTTTAGATGGATGGGAATATCGGGACCCAGAACAGATATGGCGGGAAAAAAATCTGCGGTAGCGCCGCCATGTTTCACTATAAGGGGAGATTTTTATGTTTTTTAATTTTTTTTTTATTCCCCTAAACCTCACCCCCCCCCCCCCCCCCCCCCCCCCCCAAACCCCCCCCCCCCCCCACCCCTTCCCCCCCCCACCCCCCAAACCCCAACAAGGGCCCTTTCACCCCACCCACCCCCCCCACCCCCCCCCCCACCCCCCCCCTCCCCCCCCCCGCAACAACAAAAAACAATTTTTAAATGTTTTTCCTTTTTACCACCCCATGCACAGAAGTACTACATTTTTCCCCCAGCCCGGAAGTTGCCGAGGCCTGTGGTGAGGGGACGGTGTAGGTCCCATACCCCCACCCACCCCAGAAGACAGGAGGCGGGCTCACACCCCCAAGGGCAACACCAAAAACAAAACACCGGGGAGCCGGTTTGGTAAAAAAAAAAAAGGGTATTTACTGTATTTTATTACTACCAAATCATAATATTACAGTAATACTAAAGCATTAATTGGGCGTTTGATATTACTTTTCCCCCTTGTAAAGGGGGTTTCCCCCTTTTTTCCTTCCCCCCTTTCCCCCTCCCCCCCCCCTTTTTTTTCCCCTCCCTTTTCCAACCCCCAAAAATTCCCTTTCCTCTTCCTTTTTTTTCCCTTTTTTCCTTCCTCAGGGAATTTACCCCCTCCCTTTTACTAAGGGGTTAAAATGGTTATTAAATTTCTTTACCCTTTTTGCTTAGTTAAAAACGGGGGGGCCCCGGGTTTTAAGGGGCTCTTCCCCTTTTCCCCCCCCCCCCTCCCCCCTCCCCCGGGGAAAAAATTACTTAAATAGCTTTTTTCTTTTTTTTTCCCCTTTGTTTTTTTTTTTTTCTTTAAAAATAGTTGGGAAAGAGGAAAGGGGGGAAAAAAACCCCCAAATTTAAAAGCGGGGGGGGACCCACAGAAGAGGAAGGAAAAAGGGAATTTTTAAAAAAAGGGGAGGAAAGGAAAAAAAGGAAAAAATGAAAGGGAAAAAAAAATTTTCAGGTGGGGAAAAAAAACAGGAAGGAAGGAAGGGAAGGGAAAGGAAAAAAAAGGGGGGAGGAGAACGGAAAAAAAAGGGAAAAATAGAAAGGGGAAAAAGGGGAAAAGGAAAAAAGAGGAGGGAAAAAAAAAAAAATAAGAAGAAGGGGGGGAAAAAAAAAAAAAGAGGAAAAAAAGAAAGAGAAAAAAGGAAAGAGAAAGAGAAGAAAGGGGAGATGGGGGGGAGGGGGGAAGGAGGAAAAAGAAGAAGAAGAAGGGAAGAGAAGAGGGGAGGAAAGGAAAAAGGGGAAAGAGAAGAGAAAGGGGGGAAAAAAAAAAATAAAAAAAGAGAAAAAAAACCCCCAAAAAAGCAATGGCCCCCACAAAAGGGGGACCTTTTCCCCCCTTTGAAGACCCGGGAAAGCTGGGGGTTTTTGGGGGGGTTTAAAAAGAAAAACCCCCACAAAACCCCAGCCCCGTCCCCCCTTGAAAGGGGGGAGCCCCTTTCTCTTGCAAAGGGCCGGGGGTGGGGTTAACCAGGTAAAAAAAAAAAAGTAAACCCCCCCCCCCCCCCCGCCACCCAAAATTAAAACCACCCCACCGAACAAATTTTGTTGAAGGGTTTAAATTATAGGAATTTAAACCCCAAAAATTTTAAAGGCCCGGGCAATCCCCGTTGGGGAAAGTGTGGGGGATGCATTTTTTTACGGGGATGAAAAATAAGGGGGGGGTTGGGATATAAAAATTGGAAAAAAAAGGGTTACCAGGATGGACGTCAAACAGGGGACAAAGCATCATATATACATATAGACAGACGGAACCAGACATACACATAAAAAAAAAGAGGCTACAAATCAGTACACATGTACGCCCCACAAACCTCAGTCCCCCGTCTCCCCCATGCAAATGTATGAAGTCCTTCTGGGTGATGCTGGGTTTTTCCTCGGGGGGGGTGAACCAGGGGGAAAAAAAAAAGGGGTACCAGACTAGACCCCGGCGCCCCCACGTAAAAAAGGCGGGGCCGCCTCCTACCACTCCATCTCGCACAGAAAACCCGCCAGGGCCATGCCGTCACACTCCAGATTCTTCCTGAAGGAAAAAAATAAAAAGATAGCCCAAAAATTAATTAAAGCAGATAGAAATAACACAAAGAACTATACTCCCGCACGTTAAGTGGCGAAAATGGGGGTCCCTTTATTACCCCCTTCCGAATGCACGGGTTGGGCTGAGGTGTTGGGGGTTTGGGGCTTTGGGGGCGGAACTTGAGTAAGGCATTTCACCCAACACACAACACCTCAGTCAATCCCGTGCGTTGGAAAAGGTGGGAATGAGACCCCATTTTTTTTTTCCCAACTTAACGTGCGGCGGGTAAGTGGAAGCATGAGGGTAATCGACAGTAGAAAAGAAGAAAAACCCCCCCCCCCCCCCCGCACACCCCAAATTAAAACCTTCCCCCGCAGCAACGAAATTTCCCTGTGTGAGTGTGGAGAAAAACTTTCGAAATCCCCTCCGAGGAATCCTTCACCAGCAAGGTTTTCAAAGGCAGGGAAAAACACCCGTAGGGAGAGTGATGGAGGTGACGGGAATAGCTACATTTTGGGATATTTTGGGCAGAAAGATTAAAAAGGGATAGAAAAAGGTAGATAGGTTAAGTAGTGCACCAGGTTGAGGGGGGAGGGGTATAAACGGCGGGGTAGTTCCGGGTTTTTGGGCTTGAAGGACCCGCTTTTTAAAATGACACAGGACAACACAAGTTACCCCCTCACTTACTATAAACCCGAACAATACAAAAATTTTAAGCTCCGTACCCCTTAAAAACCCCGCACAAAAAGTGCTAACTACAATAGGCTACGTGGGTATTAAAAAAGATAAAAAAGATAGATGGGTGATAGAGAAATACTAAAGAATAATGAAAAAATAATGATTATAACAAAAAAGCAAAAACAAAAATAGTAGTAATAGCAATAATATAAATAGAAAGAGGTCCATGAAAGATAGTCCCAAAATAGAGAGGGGGCCAAGACGGGACCGTAAACCCTCCATCTCCGAAACCTCATTCCATTATATGTCTCCCGAATCATGCCAAATCTTCTTCAACTTTCTGAAACTCCTTCATTTATAGAAATGTAAAATCTTTCTGAAACAAACCGTCCGGACTTTTTGGGACCCAGCTAAAAACATATTTTAACATTTTTCTTTTCATCTTTCCCCTTATGCTTTACCCTGATGGGCCCCCAAAATGTCTCATTATTACTAAAGCGAAATCTTCGCTCAAACCTTTGCTGAAAATTCCACGGGTGCAGGTCAAATGGTACTGAGGCGAGTGGAAGCGCTTTGACCCACAAGCTTTTTCGTCCCAAGTCATAAAAACACAAGTCAAATTTGGGGATGAGGTCATACCGTAATAAAGGGCATCTTTCCTTTTCCAACTTTCCCCTAGGCAAAAAGGACAAACCGTCATCAAGGGTTCCCTTCTAAGCCGACTTTACCGCAAGTTTTTCAAAAAATTAAAAGGGGGGGGGGGGGGGGGTAGAGAGAGAGAGAGAAAGAGGGGAGAGAGAAAGGGGGGAGAAGGGGGAGAGAGAGAGAGAGGAAGAAGAAAAGGGGGGAGAGAAAGAGAGAGAGAG
>JACEEZ010003525.1:92500-101602 GCA_016584305.1 Chionoecetes opilio | reverse complement strand
GTCCCAAACAACTAGCAAATAGAACAGTAACCGACAGAAACACACACACACACACACACACACACACACACACACACCACACACACACAACACCACACACACACACACATAACAGAGCCTCAGCCTTACACAAAACAGAACTTAAACAGAAAACACAACAAAACAGAAAGGTCGAAAAACAACAAACAACAAACAACAAAAACAATGTGAGGTTAACAGGAATGCAACAGGTGGAATACAAGTACGAAAAGAAGTAAAAAAAAATATTATAAAAAAACCATTACTAGAAGCTTAGAAATTGGCGGAGAAAGTAAATAAAAATTCCTCAATAGGCATTTAACCCAAGTAACTAGCTTTTTTAATTTTTGTAAAAAAAAAAATTACGTTTGAGCCTATAGCGCATGTAGGCTTTTTCTTTTATCTTCCTTCCTTAGGCCGATGTGAAACAAAAGACAATCACGAAGCCCTTTAAGATATCAAAACAAATCGTCTCTCAAAGGGAAATCTAAAAAAAATAAAAAAATAAAACTGGGCCGAAACAAAAACATGAAACAAATGAAACCGGGTAAAAAAAACCACACACAACAACACGAAACAAATGAAACTGAGTCAAAACAGCTAAAAAATACGAAGCAAATGAAACTGGGTAAAATCACACACACACAAACGTGAAACAAATGAAAATGGGTGAAAAAAAAACCATGAAACAAATGAAAATGGGTTGAAAAAAAAACATGAAACAAATTAAAATGAGTAAAAAAAACCATGAAACAAATGAAAATGGGTAAAAAAAACATGAAACAAATGAAAATGGGTAAAAAAAAACCATGAAACAAATGAAAATGGGTAAAAAAAAACATGAAACAAATGAAAATGGGTAAAAAAAACCATGAAACAAATGAAAATGGGTAAAAAAAAACCATGAAACAAATGAAAAATGGGTAAAAAAAAACATGAAACAAATGAAAATGGGTAAAAAAACCCATGAAATAAATGAAAATGGGTAAAAAAAACCATGAAACAAATGAAAATGGGTTAAAAAAAACCATGAAACAAATGAAAATGGGTAAAAAAACAACCATGAAACACAATGAAAATGGGTTAAAAAAAACATGAAACAAATGAAAATGGGTAAAAAAAAACATGAAACAAATGAAAATGGGTTAAAAAAAACATGAAACAAATAAAAATGGGTAAAAAAAAACCATGAAACAAATGAAAATGGGTAAAAAAAAAAAAAAAATGAAAAAGGGTAAAAAAAAAAAACCATGAAACAAAATTAATAAACTGAGTCAAAAAAACATGAATTAATGAAACTGGGTCAAAAAAAAAAAAAAAATGCACGACCCAAATGAAGCTAGATCGAAAAAAAACGAAACAAATGAAACAGGCTCAAAACAAACTCAAACATTCACATCTGCAACAAAAAAAAGGAAATTAAAAGGAAAAAGAAAGAGGACGAGAGAAGAAAAAAATCAAGCGTGGACAAACTCATAAAATAGAAAAGTCAACGAAATTTTGTAACACGATCACGTAGGCAAAGAAATAAAGGAAAAAATACATGGCCTAACTTTTCCCGCCAAATTAGCATAAGTTAATTAGTAATGAAAACGCGGGTGATAAATGGATATTAAAACGGACCAAAAAACCTGAAGGAAATAAAAAAGATTGACCAGATGTGAAGAAAAAAAGTGTATGATGAATAACAAAAAAATAATGGACGTGAAAAATATAAGAACTGAAAAACATGAATTCAAATATAATCCAATAATAGAAGAGAAAAAAACAAGCCAATCAAATTTTTAAAACGATTAAAGAAAATTTTCTTTAAATTTAAAGTCATTGGCTTCTCTCTCTTCTCTCTCCCTTCTCTCTTTCTTCCTCCCCCCTTCTTTCTCTTTTTCTCTCTTTTCTCTCCCCTCTCTCTCCCCTCTCTCTCTCCTCCTCTCTCTCCTTCTCTTCTCTCTCTCCCTCTTCTCTTCTTCTCTCTCTCTCTTCCTTCTTTTTAAAACTCCAATATTTAGTGTTGAGATTCACAAACAAGGGACAAAAGATTATTGGAAGAAGAAAGATAGACTGAATAAAAGATAAAAAATAGAACAAGAAGTAATAAGAATGATATGTAAAGACGCAAAAAAGAAGATGAGGAGAAAGAGGAGGAGGAGGGGGAGGAGGAGGAGGAATACATAGGAATCTAGGAAAACAGACACCGGGGGCCCCATTGGCCTAAAAAGGGGGACTGGTACTACTACTACTAAAAATCAACTAATGTAAGAGGGCAGTTGGAAATGATACCATGTCCCTAAAGAAGATGGAACATGGAAGTTTCGTATGAGAAAGATAGGATATGAAATTACAACTACAACTATCCTATCCTAATCGTCCCGGGGGGACTATAAAATGAATTCGCTTTTTTTTATATCATACCCATTTTTTTTACAGTGCGCGCAAGTCTTTTTTTTAAAATGTATTTTTTGTGCTGGTTTTCGACATTTGCTGGAAATTTGTTCCATCGATCACAACTCAACTTTAAAAAATTTTTTTAGGGAATCTGTGATGAAACTTGACCGTTTATTTTTTTAAAACCTTTATTTCTTGTTTCACTGAGGAGAAGTTCGAATAGGTTCTCTTGATTAATGACTCAAACCCTTTTAGGATCAAGGGTTTCTATAAGTCCCCACGAATTCTACGATCCTTTTAAAAGGAAACATTTTAATTTCCGCGTCCTCTTCATAAATCATTTCGCAGAGATGGAATTTGTTTGGTTTCTCTTCTTTTTTCACTGATTCCCAATTGGCTTGATCTTTTACGAAAAGGGCGACCAAATTGAAAAGGCAATTCTAAGTGCGGCCTAACCAAAGACGTGTATAATCGTGTCATTACTTTCGGAGTTTTATTTTAAAAATTGCGTTTAATGAAACCCCCATCTATTCGCCTTTTTTTTGGCGCTAGGGGAATGCCGACTGGTTTTTAAAATCATTACGATGATGACACCTTAAATCCTTTCCCGCTGTACTTTAGTTAAGATTTTTTTTGCATTTTTAGTTATATTGGGTTATCGTTTCCTTAGCTTCTTTACATTTACGGGAATTGAATTTTAATAGCATTTATCATCCAAATTTAAGGTTTTCCCAGATCAGTTGTATGAGTTCGCAGTTTTCTCTGTATATGCTTTACCCCTAATTTTTTTTTCATCACAAATTTTGATATTTTAGTACAATCCCCAGTCCAGATCGTTTTATATATATCGAAAAAGAGTGGGGCCCAAAACCGACCCCGGGGGTCCCCCATAAAAAACAACCAATCAGATGCCCCGCCTTTATTACTACCCGTTTTTACGATTTGAAAGCCAATGCAAACCATGTTTAAAACCCCTCTCCCCAAGGGGAGGCCCCTTTGCTTGGGGCAAAAGTTTGCTTATGGGAACTGATGAAGGCTTTTTTGAAATCAAGGTATATTTCATCCGAGGTTCTTTGATTAATGACATCAAACCCCTTTTAGGATTTTTAAAGTTTTCTTCAAGTCCCCCGGATTCTACGATCCTTTAACGAAAACATTTAAGTTTCTGCAGTCTTCTTCGAGAAGGAGGGGAAGGAGGGGAGAGGAGGAGGAGGAGGAGGAGGGGAGGAGAGGGGAAGGAGGAGGGCTTAAGGTGGGGAAACCGTAGAAAAAGAGGAGAAGAGACAGGAAGATGAAAAGGAAGGTGGGAAATGAGGAGGGGGTTATATGAAAAAGGGGGAAAAAAAGGGGGAAGAGGAAGGAGGAAACAAAAAATTTTTAAGGTTGGGTTGGGCCCGAAGGTATAATATAAAAAGGGGAAAGGGGAAAGGAGGGGGGGAGGAGGAGGGAGGAGGGAGGAGGAGGAGGGGGGGGAGGGGAAAAGGAGGAGGAGGGGGGAGGGGAATTTTAAAAAAAAAAAAAGAATAAAAGTAAAAAAGAAAAAAGAACAGAAATAAAAATAGAATGAAGGGGAAGATGAAGCAAGAAAGAAGAGGGAAGAAGAAGGAAGAGAAGGAAGGAAGGAAGGGTGGCAGGTAATGTTCTTGAGTAGTACTGAAATATTCAAGGACATAATCGTTGTTTGTATACCTTGTTACATGTTGTTGTTGTTGTTGTTGTTGTTGTTGTTGTTGTTGTTGTTGTTGTTGTTGTTTGTTGTTGTTGTTATATCAGCTACTACACTTACTATCAAAACAGCTCAGTCCTTCCACTGTCTTTACTACTACTACTTCTACTACTACTACTTCTACTACTACTACTACTTCTACTACTACTACTACTACTACTACACTACTAAACTACACACCATCCTCCACATATCACTATACACCAACCTAACATACACACCATCACACCACATCACACCACCATCACTTACACACCATCATCACCATCACCAACCACACCATCACCACCACCACAACCACCACCACCATACATTACCTCACCACCACCATCACCACCACACCACCACCCACCATCACCCACCATCACACCACCATCACCACCACCACCATCACCACCATCACCACCACCATCACCACCACCACCACTTTCTCACCATCACCACCATACCACCATCACCACCACCACCATCACCACCACCACCATCACCACCACCACACCACCACCACCATCACCACCATCACCACCACATCAACCTCACCCACCATCACCACCACCATCACCAATCACACCTCACCATCACCACCACCACCATCACCACCATTACCACCACCACCATCACCACCATCATCACCACCACACCATCACCACCACGACACCACCACTCCCTTATCGAACCAAGAATGTGGAGCTGATCAAGACAAAGCTAATCCACCTTGCGCCACCCCAAAGGCACAAATTCCACATAGGACACAAGGATTTCCACCTTTAATCTCCTGTCACCGTAATTAATTTAGGACATCGGTTATAGGAGACAGGTGGGTCTGATTACATACCTTATATTAGGGCAGGTAAGGTCCGGGTAAGGTCATGGGAATTAAGGTCTTCCTGTGACGTAATGATGACGTAGGCGATGACGTCACAGAAGGTATTCATTCCGCTTCATTTTTCTTTTTTCTTTTTTCTTTTGCCTTTTTTTCCAAGCTTTTTCTTAGTGTGGTTTTAATTTCGTTTTTTTTTTTTTTTTTTAGTTCTTGGAATTTTTTTTTTTTTTTTTTTGCCTTTTTTTCAAGTCTTTTCTTAGTGTGGTTTTAATTTCGGTTTTTTCTTCTTTCTTTTTTAGTTCTTGGAAATTTTTTTTTTTTGCCTTTTTTTCGAAGACTTTTCTTAGTGTGGTTTTAATTTCGGGTTTTTTCTTTTCTTTTTTAGTTTTTGGAAATTATTTTTTTGCCTTTTTTTTCGAAGACTTTTCTTAGTGTGGTTTTAATTTCGGGTTTTTTCTTTATACTTATATTTTTAGTTCTTGGAAAGGTTTTTTTTTTTTTTTTTTTGGCCTTTTGTTTGAAGTCTTTTCTTAGCGTGGTTTTAATTTCGCGTTTTTTCTATTTTTTTCTTTCAGTTCTTCTTGGAAAGGAATATTTTTTCTGGGTATTTTTATGGGTTCTGTTTTTTATCTTTTCATTTCGGTCGTGGTCATTTCATTTCGTTCGCTCATTATTATCATTACCATTACTATAATTCGTTTCTTTTCCCTTCACTCACTCGTCAAACTTTCTTTTTTCATTTCATTACAACGGTCACTAATTAATTCTCTCTATCTCACTTTCTTTAATTTTCTGTCATTCACTTCCTTATCCACTCTTTTCTCTCTTTCTCTATCTTTCTCCATTCGTCCTTCCTTCTCTTCACTGAATGTCAATCCTTCATTCTTCCTTCACACCCTACAGTAATTTGTTCTCCCCTCTTCTCTTCTTCTTCCTCTTCTTTCACTTATTGTTCATTTTCTTTCTCTCTCATTCATGTTTGTGAGTTCCTCCTCCTCGTCTGAGAATTTCAATTATTTTCGTAATTATACACACATTCTTATATTATGCATTTTTTTTTTTCTCTCTCTCTCTCTCTCTCTCTCTCTCTCTCTCCTCTCTCTCTCTCTCTCTCTCTCTCTCATTCTCTCTCTCTCTTCTCTCTCTTCTCTCTCCCCTCTCTCTCTCTCTCTTCTTTTCATTCGAGGTGACATCACTTGCTTCAACTCCTATCATCATCGCTCTCTCTAACGTTTTTTCCCTTCTCTCTCTCTCTCTCTCTCTCTCTCTCTCTCTCTCTCTCTCTCTCTCTCTCTCTCTCTCTCTCTCTCTCTCTCTCTCTCTCTCTCTCTCTCTCTCTCTCTCTCTCATTCGAGGTGACATTCACTTGCTTCAAACTCACTATCACTCGTCGCTCTCTCTAACTTTTTCTCTTCCCTGCCCGCAAGCTTCTCTCTCTCTCTCTCTCTCTCTCTCTCTCTCTCTCTCTCTCTCTCTCTCTCTCTCTCTCTCTCTCTCTCACTACAAGGCAATTTACAAGCACTTACAGCCTCTCCCTCTCTTTTTCTTTAAGCCATTTCACTCCATTTCCAATTATTTCATAGTTGGGATAACACTTTCCTCCCTCCCTTCATGCTCAACCTTTTTCATGCTTTTCACAAACTTATTACGGCGGGAAAGAGGTGAAAAATTGTACATGGACGAGATACATTGACGAGAGGAAAATCACTCGCTTTCTAGTTTCTTTTTACCGAAAGTTTACTGCGGCGTTACCAAATTTTCCCCCCAGGACTTTATGTGAATACTTTTTTTGGGCCATCCTAAAGTCGTTTAAAAGTTGCCTAAATAGTGTAAAAGGAATGAAGAAAGGAAAAAAGTGAAGAGAACGAGATATTTAACAAAAAGGTGGTATAATATTTTAAAGGAGTTCAAAGGAAGCTTAAAAAAAAGGGAAGTTTGTATAATATAAAAGAAAAAAATAGCTACGTCTTATGGAGTATGAAAAGTGAACCTTAACAAATAGACGACTGGTTTGAAATTCGGTTCACTCGACTTTAGATTTGGTATTGATATTCGATAGAGCAGAAATAGAAATAATTAGGTTAAAATCACCAAATATACCTCTCTCTCTCTCTCTCTCTCTCTCTCTCTCCTCTCTCTCTCTTCTCTCTCTCTCTCTCTCTCTCTCTCTCTCTCTCTCTCTCTCTCTCTCTCTCTCTCTCTCTCTCTCTCTCTCTCTCTCTCTCACGTGAAGCTTTAAAACTCCCATCAGTTTATGAGACAAACAGAAGAGACGGTGATAGATAAGTAAAGAAATAGATAAAGATAGGTAGACAGATAGATATATAAGTGGATAGATAAATAGATAAATAGATGTAGAGACAGATAAGGGATAAGTTTTTTTACGGTTTCCTTCATTTTCTGATTACGCGAAGCAAAAACAAAACATCTGAAGAGTAAGTCGCTTTGCCGAAGGTGCTTTACATTTTTTTCCACAAAGCTATGAGATTCCAAATGACTATTCAGTGAGAGAGGAGAGAGAGGAGAGAGAGAGAGGAGAGAGAGAGAGAGAAGGAGAGAGAGAGAGAGAGAGAGAGAGAGAGAGATAGAGAAGAGGAGAGAGAGAGAGAGAGAGAGAGAGAGAGAGAGAGAGAGAGAGAGAGGGAGAGAGAGAGAGAGAGAGATCAGAGAGAGAGAGAGAGAGATAAAAGAGAGAGAGAGAGAAGAGAGAGAGAAGATATACAGAGAGAGAGAGAGAGAGAGAAGAGAGAGAGAGAGAGTACAGAGAGAGAGAGAAAAGAGAGAGAGAGAGGAGAGAGAGAGTAGAGAGAGAGAGAGAGAGAGAGAGAGAAGAGAGGAGAGACGAGAGAGAGAGAGAGAGAGAGAGAGAGGAGAGAGAAGAGAGGAGGTTTGAGAGAGAAGAGGGGAGAGAGGAGAGAGAGATACAGAAGGAGAGATATACAGAGAGAGAGAAGATCAGAGAAGAGAGAGAGAGAGAGAGAGAGAGAGGGGAGAGAGAGAGAGAGAGAGAGAGAGAGAGAGAGAGAGGAGAGAGAGAGAGAGAAAGTATACGCCAACAAAGTCAGTGTTAATCAGTTTGTCAGTGTAACGAGGTTAATCAGGCAAACACACGAATGTACAACAGCCTCATGTGTCCCGCCCGGGCTGTTGTTGACTGTTTTAATCCAATTATGCCTCGGGATTGAGTCAAGGTCGTGATGTCTCGTATCCCCGTACTACATTATCAACGCCAGTGTATTTCCAGTTCCATTATCAACGCCAATGTATTTCCAGTTCCATTATCAACGCCAATGTATTTCCAGTTCCATTATTTTTTATCAACGCCAATGTATTTCTAGTTCCATTATTTTTATCAACGCCAATGTATTTCCAGTTCCATTATTTTTTATCAACGCCAATGTATTTCTAGTTCCATTATTTTTATCAACGCCAATGTATTTCTAGTTCCATTATTTTTATCAACGCCAATGTATTTCTAGTTCCATTATTTTTATCAACGCCAATGTAGTTCCAGTTCCATTATCAACGCCAATGTATTTCCAGTTCCATTATCAACGCCAAGTTTTCGTTCCATTATCAACGCCATGTTCATTCCATTATAATCAACGCCAATGTAGTTCCAGTTCCATTATAATCAACGCCAATGTAGTTCCAGTTCCATTATAATCAACGCCAATGTAGTTCCAGTTCCATTATAATCAACGCCAATGTAGTTCCAGTTCCATTATAATCAACGCCAATGTAGTTCCAGTTCCATTATAATCAACGCCAATGTAGTTCCAGTTCCATTATAATCAACGCCAATGTAGTTCCAGTTCCATTATAATCAACGCCAATGTAGTTCCAGTTCCATTATAATCAACGCCAATGTAGTTCCAGTTCCAAGTCAACAGCTATGGTTAGGAAACTACATATATTTTTCCATTTATCTCTTTCATCTTATCGTTGAAATCTAGACTAGCTTTTGACCTATTGCAATCAGGTTTTATATAGGTATCTATGTGAGTTTTCTCTATTCATAGTGTTATTATTCATATTCTATTCATATTTTTCTCTCTAACCATATTCTGTTATTCAATTGTATATTTTTATCTTGTTTCCTCTCTATGTTTTTGTTTTGATTCAAGTGTGACAGGTTTTTGCGTCCTCAGTC
>JACEEZ010003525.1:0-77500 GCA_016584305.1 Chionoecetes opilio | reverse complement strand
GGGTCTCTTCGTGGGCTCCCTCATCTGTGACTTCACGCCCCTGCCCTCCGTCTACATGGGACAGCGGGACAATGTATTCAACCTCTACTATGTCAAGGTGAGACACTTTTTTGAGTGCCAAAAAAAATTGGTAATTTATAGTTTCACCCAACCAACGCTTTTCTGATGCGCCTTATGTTTTGATGTGTTTTGAATGAATCTGCTAACCGTTTATGTCGCAATTTTTTTTTTTTTTTTTTTTTTTTTTTTGCAAAAATGACGAAAAAAACAAAAAAATTAACCTAACCTTTACCTATACCTAACCCATACCTAACCTAACCTAACCTTTACCTAACCTTTACCTAACTAGAAAAGGTTTTTAGGTAGATAGTTTTTTTTGTTTTTTTATAGTTAGGTAAAGGTTAGGTTAGGTATGGGTTGGGTTCATTTTTTGTCATTTGTGCCAAAAAAAAAATAATAATAATTGCGACAGAAACGGTTAGCAGATTCATTCAAAACACATAAAAACACACCAGAAAAACATAAGGCGCATCAGAAAATCGTTGGTTGGGTGTAACTATAAATTAACCAAAAAATTTATGCCAAAAAATTTATGCCAAAAAATTTTTGAGTGCCAAAAAATGGAATAGTGCCAAAATATTTTGAGCGCCAAAAATGTTTGAGGTACCAAAAATATAACTTGTTTTCTTTTGTATAACAACAGTATGTGTACTAACATACACGGAATAGCTATACGTTAATTCATCCTGTGTTGCTTTATCTATGTAGTATGCTGTGTACAAATATTTAAAAGAATGGTATAGCTTTTTTCTTTATGAGATCGTGTCACCACCTGCCGATACAGATGTTTTCATATTTAATTACATACTGTTGCCATTATCTGATTATCTTTCATAGCCATCATCAAATCACTGCCATCACAATCGGCAATGTTCTCGCACCATCACTGCCACAGTTAGGCAGCATCAATGTACGTCAAGTCATGTTCACTGTCCATCACAACAACCACCACTACAACCACCATCACCATTATCTCTCTCTCTCATTAGGGAGCTTTAAAAGGAGGCTAGATCAATTCATGGATGGGGATGAAAGGCAGATGTAGGTAGTGTTAAGTAACAGGAACTACCACGTGTAGGTCTCGCGGCATCTTGTAGCTTCCTTATTTTCTAATGTTCTTATGTTCTGTCATTGCCGTGGTGTAGGTGGCGTGGGCGTGGCTGCTCCTTGTGGTGGGTTCCTTCATCCTCCTGACCAGCGCCACCATCGGGTGTGGCCACCGCGAGGTCATCAAGAGGAACATGTTGCGCCTCTTGGTGGGGACCTTCATGTGGTTCTTCTGGACTCAGTGGTTCTTCGGCTACGTGGAGAACCGCACCGGATCCTGTCTTGGCCGAGCCGTCATCAAGAACAAGGCTGAGTGTAATACCTTAGGCAACCACTGGCACTCCTTTGATATCTCAGGTGAGGGTCCGATTAAAGTCTGTGCCATAAGTGAGTGGTAGATTTCTTTTACTACTATTTTCCTTTACTAGAATTTTCCTTTTACTAGTATATTTCTAGCTTTCTGGCGAGTTTCTTTTATATTAGCCAATTAGCACAGGTTTTTTTTATATTAGCCGACTAGCAGGTTTTTTTATATTAGCCGACTAGCAGGTTTTTTTTATATTAGCCGACTAGCAGGGTTTTTTATATTAGCCGACTAGCAGGTTTTTTTATATTTGCCGACTAGCAGGTTTTTTTATATTTGCCGACTAGCAGGTTTTTTTATATTAGCCGACTAGCAGGTTTTTTTATATTTGCCGACTAGCAGGTTTTTTTATATTAGCCGACTAGCAGGGTTTTTTATATTTGCCGACTAGCAGGTTTTTTTTATATTTGCCGACTAGCAGGTTTTTTTATATTAGCCGACTAGCAGGTTTTTTTATATTAGCCGACTAGCAGGTTTTTTTTATATTTGCCGACTAGCAGGCTTTTTTATATTAGCCGACTAGCAGGCTTTTTTATATTTGCCGACTAGCAGGCTTTTTTTTATATTTGCCGACTAGCAGGCTTTTTTATATTTGCCGACTAGCAGGCTTTTTTATATATTAGCCGACTAGCAGGCTTTTTTATATTAGCCGACTAGCAGGTTTTTTTATATTTGCCGACTAGCAGGCTTTTTTATATTTGCCGACTAGCAGGTTTTTTTATATATGCCGACTAGCAGGTTTTTTTATATTTGCCGACTAGCAGGTTTTTTTATATTTGCCGACTAGCAGGTTTTTTTATATTTGCCGACTAGCAGGGTTTTTTTATATTTGCCGACTAGCAGGTTTTACTATATTTCTAGCTTGGTGGCAGATTTCTTTTATATTAGCCGACTCGCAGGTTTCTTTCATGTCTGTTGCATCGCAGGAGGGAGATGAGTTCCAATTATTTCTCAGGTAATTTGTTAGGTGCTCCTCCCTACCAGGCATGTGATAGGCTTCTTTCTTTTATAAGGAAAAGTAGGTTTCTGTAATATGTGCACGGATTGGGTTTCCTCCATATCCTAGATGATTGATGAGTATTTTTCCATTATCTTAAAGCTCCCTTAACACATTTCATAATCGAACCACGATAGCGGCACTAATTTAATTATTGACGCTATCGTGAAATTTGACCACGATTAACGCGGACCACAATAGCCTCACAGCAATGTCACGCTGCCTGTACGTATGTGTCATGACGGTCGTAAGATGGTCACAATGGAGTCATGACAGCTGTAAGACTACGTCACGAATAGAAAATTAACGGTCATTTTGTCGTCACAATAAAGCTACCTCGTGTAGGTCTCACAGCCTCTTGTAGTTTCCTTATTTTCTTATGTTCTTATCTGCATTACCCACAGGTCACGCCTTCCTGCTGGTGTACATCAACATGTTCATCCTGGAGGAGGCCAAGGCTATAGATGGGTGGGAGGGTATAAGAGACCAGATACGCCTGGAGGACCACCACCGAGGGGAGGCCCAGAGCGACCCCGGGGAGAGCAAGACGCCCCTGGAGACCATCACGCCCTATGACATGGCAATACTGAAGGTAGGTGGCACGCAGGCAGACACACATCCTTCCTTGCCGCTTGGCTTAATCATTACTTGCACCTTGGCTTCTTACAATTTTTTTCCTTTGATTCGTAACCATAATAGTACAGGAACTACCACGTGTAGGTCTTGCGGCCTCTTGTAGTTTCCTTATTTTCTTATGTTCTTATGTTCTTGTCTTAATCATTACTTGCACCTTGGCTTCCTTACCATGTTTTTCCTTTGATTAGTAGCCTTAAAAATTGCAGTTTGCATTAGGAATTTACATCCTGCAGAAAATTTGTTGTAAAGTCAAGCATTTATGAACTGGAGCTTTACGCCTTGACCAGCCTCTATAGTTGGATGTCCAGGCTGAAAATATGAATAGATTCTAAAATAGTCTCCACTGATTAGTTACCCATTAGTTAATAAGTACTGCTTAGTTATTGTCCTACTGTCAAAACTTACTAGAACACACTAAAGGCTATAACTTATATGATAATAACCTATTCTAAGTAATATCTCCTATACCAAGACATTTGATAATCTTTTTACATATGATAAACTTCATCTAAAGCAATTAGTATTATTCAGACTTTTACACAACCTATTTACATCTGACCTATGTACCTTTTCTGAACAATTTCTAAGCAGTTGTTCAGAATTAACCTACGTGTATTTACACACCCCTGTACAATCCTTCCTACGACTTAAATCTTTTCAAGAGAGGAGTAACAAGACACCTCCCGAACTAAATTGGCCCACCCTCTCTTTTTATATTATATTACTGTCTTCTTTATAGGGACTGGCAACTAAGCGCACTTTTTGTTACTTCTAATTTTTTTACCCTTGGTCAGTCCTTTGTCATGAAAAAAAAATAATGAAAAACTTACCCCTTCCTCTGTCTGCAGATGAATTATGAACTTTTTTTTTTTTGCCCTTGGCCAGTCCTTTGTGATATAAAAAAAAAAAAAAAAAAACTTGCCCCTTCCTCTGTCTGCAGATGAATTATGAAAAAAAAAATTTGTTTTGCCCTTGGCCAGTCCTTTGTGATATAAAAAAAACAAAAAAAAAAACTTGCCCCTTCCTCTGTCTGCAGATGAATTATGAACAGTTCACTCCGTACATCCGCTGTATTTTCTGTGCCATGACTGTGATGAGCGTGCTGAGTGATGTGATGCTGGCCTGCACCATCATCTTCTTCCACACCATGCCACAGAAGGTTGCCGGGGGGGCGATAGGCATTGCCACCTGGTTCCTTACATACAGGTGAGGTGAAGGGAAGGCTGGGGTGTTCCTGCACTTGGCATTACTGGGGAGGAAAGAGAGGGGTGATAATGTGTGGATACAGATTACTGGGGGAGAAAGAGAGGGGTGATACTGTGTGGATACAGATTACTGGGGAAGAAAGAGAGGGGTGATAATGTGTGGATACAGATTACTGGGGAGGAAAGAGAGGGGTGATAATGTGTGGATACAGATTACTGGGGAAGGAAAGAGAGGGGTGGTCATGTGTGGATACAGATTACTGGGGAGGAAAGAGAGGGGTGTCATGTGTGGATACAGATTACTGGGGAGGAAAGAGAGGGGTGATAATGTGTGGATACAGATTACTGGGGAGGAAAGAGAGGGGTGATAATGTGTGGATACAGATTACTGGGGAGGAAAGAGAGGGGTGATAATGTGTGGATACAGATTACTGGGGAGGAAAGAGAGGGGTGATAATGTGTGGATACAGATTACTGGGGAGGAAAGAGAGGGGTGATAATGTGTGGATACAGATTACTGGGGAGGAAAGAGAGGGGTGATAATGTGTGGATACAGATTACTGGGGAGAAAGAGAGGGGTGATAATGTGTGGATACAGATTACTGGGGAGAAAGAGAGGGGTGATAATGTGTGGATACAGATTACTGGGGAGAAAGAGAGGGGTGATAATGTGTGGATACAGATTACTGGGGAGGAAAAGAGGGGTGATAATGTGTGGATTAGTAGTGGTTTCTAGGAGTAAGGGTGATGTGTGTACAATACGGGAGGAAAAGGCTGGATAAATTTATCGGATGGGGAGAAAGGGGATGTCGATAGTGTTAATAACAGAATACCTGGAGGAAAAGATCTGGGCTCTTGTAGCTGATAATTTCTTATTTTATGGTAAGGAGTGTAAGGAAGTTTGATAATTTATACATATATGGGAGTTAATTGAGATTCATAATGCTGCACTTAGAGATTATTCGTGTGCTCACTCTGAAGACGAGGTATAATCTTGTGGTACAGATTACGAGTGATGAAAAGAGAGGTGATCAACTTGGAACAGTTAATGGAGAAAGAGAGGGGATAATGTGTGGATACAGATTACTGGGGAAGAAAGAGAGGGGTGATAATGTGTGGATACAGATTACTGGGGAGGAAAGAGAGGGGTGATAATGTGTGGATACAGATTAATGGGGAAGAAAGAGAGGGGTGATAATGTGTGGATACAGATTACTGGGGAGAAAAGAGAGGGGTGATAATGTGTGGATACAGATTACTGGGGAGGAAAGAGGGGTGATAATGTGTGGATTGTAGTGTTTCTAGGGTTAAGGTGATGTTTTAAGACAGGATAAAAGGCTGGATAAATTTATGGATGGGGATGAAAGGTGGATGTCGGTAGTGTTAAGTAACAGGAACTACCACGTGTAGATCTCGCGGCCTCTTGTAGCTTCCTAATTTTCTTATTTTCTTATGTAGGAGTGTAATGGAAGTTTGTCATTATATTATCATTATCATTGTGATTTCATTTTGAGATTCTAAAGCTCACTTATGAGATTATTCGTGTTGCTCCACTCTGAAGCACGTACTACTATAGTCTCTGATTGTAAGATATACGAAGTTAGATTTTGAAATGCATTATGAGTCCTAATATCAACTTAAGAGTAAACATTTAATTGATTTCATCGGTAAGGCTATCTTAAGGAGAAGCAAAACGATGACTTTACTCGAGGCTTTATTTTGTGATATATTCCAGAGTGTGGTTCAAGTGGGATGCGTCGCCTGGTCTGCCCGGCTGTGGTCTCTTCCAGTACCAGAACATCAAAGAGAAGACCAAAGAGGCTCCCCTTAGAAGGCGCTCCTCAATATGCAAGGTGAGGGGTGGCCGACGAGTGGAAGCAGCCATCCAAAACATACATTAAAATCAATAATTTTAATGTATGTTTTGTATACCACACCATTAATAATATAAGAAATATATATACATAGGGTACGGTAGCCCTGTATTTTTATCTTAATTTAGACCGTAAGACCATAGGGGGAGCTATAATAGGCTGGCATAGGCCTAAACACGGGATAGGCCTAGTTCCTGGGATACTAACACATACATGACCTAAATAATAGCAAATAATAGGCATAAAAAATAATTATTCGTCTACATATATATCTATAACAGCAATTATTTCACCTATTAGCAATGACTTTTTCTGAGTTAGTGTGTGTTAGTACAGGAACTACCACGTGTTGGTCTTGCAGCTTCCTTATTTTCTCATGTTCTTATGTGTGTTTCAGGATCACCGAGAAAGCTTGCCAACGTTCATGGGGATGCCTCTGTATGGTCTGAAGAAAGAAAAGGAGGACAAGAAGAAGGAAGACAAGAAGACAGACTATGACAGGCAGGAGGAGAGGACCCCTGAGGAGTATGGGGAGGGTGGGGAGGGCAGGGTGCCCGCCTGGACGGGGCCGAACGGGGACTCCGCCGCCAGTAGGTCTTGGAGGAGGTAGGAGTGACTCGCCTTGTGTGTTTCTATGTATTTTGAGTTGTGTAATTAATTCACTTTGGCGTCACTGTTTGTTCCGGTACATGTATCTATTGATTTTGGATGTTTTATTGTTTTGTACAGCATCCATTTCACATGCTCATTATTTATTTTGGGTCTCATAAACAGTGGTGGAAGTAATGAGTGCAGCAATTCATCCCTGCCACTCATAAATCAAGCCTCATTTTGTGACTTAATGCTGAAAACAGTCTAGCGCTAGATGGAAAAATCGCGAATTTATACTATTGCGATTAGTAATTATGGCAACAAGAGACTTTTGCATATAAACCAGCACAAAACAATGTACAAAACCTTACAGTCCTTACTCATACACTCAATCAGCAATCTGCCAAAGCCAATTTGTCTGCTTGAATCACGCAAAGTGCACAAATCTAGTCGGCTTCAAGGCATTGCTCTTTTTCTAAGGTTTCATATAAGTCTCCCGTAACTTGCCAGTAACTCAAGGTCATACTGCTGCTGAGGTCACCCTTGGCAACGCACGTAAAGACCCAACATTGTGATATTATGGAAAGTCCTCAAGGTGTCCTTCATTTCCAAGGGGTTTATAAGAACACAAGAAAATAAGGAAGCTACAAGAGGTCGTTTATGGTACATCACTCCACAGCCTTGCACATTCACTACAGGAAGGCTATCAACTCAAGACTTTTCAGTGTTAACAAGTATAGTCTATTTTTTTTTAACGAGGCAAAAATTCCATTCTATCATAAGGCCTCATGCTTAAAATTATGCCTATGTTTACCGGATAATATGGTTAACTGTGATAAAATACAACTGAAATTTAGAAGCGTAGTATTCCCTTCTCTCAGCATCAAATATCAGTTGATAAGCAGCAAGGGGTCAGGATTTTTTGCCTCATTAAAAAAATAGCATAATCTCAAAAGGTAATTTCTTGGGCTTCTTTGGATAAGGAAATGAAGGGTTGTCTGTGAGGGCTTCCACTCCTCCATAAGATAGTCTGACAGTATTTTCGGCTTCCTCCTCGGTGGGGAACAATGGCACTGGATTGTTGGAGTTGCTAATCATGACTTGTGCTTTGTGTATACTTTCTCACAAGTCTGTATGTATAGCTTGTCTTACAGATGAGTTTGACTTCCTCATATTCTCAAGTATTTTTCTAATGCTTGTTACTCCTCTAGGAAGTTTAGTCATTGGTATAATTACAAAAGTGTAGTTGAATGCACTGCCATTAAATGCATTTGAACATTTTTTGTCTGAATTTCTTTACCTCATTTTTGTTTTCTTTATAATGTTTAGCTTTAAAGGCACCTGCAGGCACTTCCCTCCAGGGCATTGATGGTTGGCCCTCGCCCATCATGTCTTCTTCTTTCTGTTCAACGTCAGTTTTTCCCATAATATTTTATGAGGTTAGACGGCCGATGATACGCTTCCAACTATCTCTATCTGTTGCCTCAACTTTTTCAATGCCCAATGCTGCCAGATCCTCTTCAACACACTGCTTCCATGTCTTCCTTGGCTTGCCCGGTGGACGGCGACCTGGAACTTCCACTCTAACAGCTCTCTCCTCTTCACATGCCCAAACCACTTCAATCGCCTTACTCTCAGCACTGTAGTCAGCTCCTTCAATCCAATAATTTTAGCCAACATCATTTTTATAGTGACGATATAATATTTGTTTTATTTACGCCAAATGATAGCCCTTGATATACTGCATATTTACTTCTCTATACTTCTTGCACCTATCTGCTATAGTTTTTTATTTATTGAAAAAAAAACGTGATTTTACAAAAAAAATCAAGGCATTGTATTGAAGTATTGATTAATCTAGCAATTCCTATCATATTTTTATGTCTTGTAGTAAGTTTTGTCTAATTTGTGATTTTTAAGGAATATCTGGAAGTATCATGTAATTGTGAATTGGCTGAAATAGGAACTTCTAATCATTGTAACTGAAAACTGACTCCAGATTCCATGTTCAGCATGCTCGAAAATTGCTAGGAACAAATTTTTTACTTCCAGATATTCCTTAAAAATCACAAATTAGATAAAACTTACTAAGAGACATAAAAATATGATAGGCATTGCTAAATAAATCATTAAATGATCAGTATTAGTATTTTCAGTATTATTATTATTATTATTATTAATCCCTATTTGAGCCACCCATGCGATTGTCAAAGTACGTACTTATAAAAACCTAGGAATACTATAGCAATCCTGTGGGACTTCTAATGCCCTCCCATGACTCCTGTAGGATGCGTGAAGGAGCAAAGAGGCCTGTGAAGGACTCTGAAGGATTGTATACACAGTGAAGGATACTTTAAAAAATAGTTCTTCCTCCTCCCATTTCCTCTCCTCTCCTCCCTTCCTTGTCCCACCTCCTTCCCCTCCCCCCCTTCCTCCTCCTCCCTCCTTCCCCTCCCCCCCTTCCTCCTCCTCCCTCCTTCCCCTCCCCCCCTTCCTCCTCCTCTCCCCTTCTTCCTCCTCCCCCTCCCGCCTATCGTATTTATACGATAATTATAAATTATCATATAGCAGATCACGCTGGGCAGCCGCGGCACGCACCGCATGGGAGAGTTCGGACTCCCACTAGTAAGGCTAAGGATAATTCAAACTTGCTCGAATTATGGAAACTTATTGAAAATTTGAACTGGCCTAAATCAGGTCGAATTATCCGAAGTTTGAATTATACGGGTATGATTTAGAGTTTTCTGTATGAACAATCTTCACTGATTGAAATACTTCCCCTCTACCTCAATCTCAAGTCTGGATGCCCTTACCTATTTGATATGGGAATCAGGTTTATTCAGGACTTCCTTTATTAAGGTGCACGGCATAGGGCTGGGAATCAGTAATAGGATGGCCTGTATAACCCTGACCCCTTGTAGTCTTTGAACCCATAATGGAGGTTCCACTTGTTCTTTTTATATTTGTGCATCTATTTTCTTGTGTCACATCATTACACTCACCGGGCAAACCACCAAGTGGCTAACAATTTCTGACGGTGTTCTTCATGTCTCCAGTTCAGTTTATAAATGGAACTGAGAGAAGATTCCCATACGCCATTTTAATTGCATCCCTATAAATACAGTATATACATAAGTTCTGCACAAAAAAGCAAAATGAGCCCAGGTTATGTACAATAGTGGAATGCCACAAAAATAAATACATAATATTCTACTGACATACAGATTATCTATTTGAGGAAGAGACGAGAAAAGTACTTGATCTATTGCTTTACATGAAGACTGAGAGAGAGAGAGAGAGAAACTTTCACTTGCTTACCTTAACTAAACCCCAAAAACAACCCCATCAAAGGGCCACACAGGCAGCAGTGGCAGTAAAGTTAAGTGCCAACAAACACCAAGTAGTAACATCAGTGTACAACAATATCCTGCTGAGGTGACATGTGATTCAGCAGGACTGGGAGACATCCTTCACCATAACAGTACACCTGCAAGGGAACAGTCACGTGTAGCAAATGCAGCAGCAAAACTCTACGTGCAAAACGCTAAAAATGTGCAGCGATTCCAGGTGGCCACAATCACGTACCCACGCAACGCACAGAAATAAATAAAAAAAGCTAAAAAGAGAAAAGCATGATATGGATACAAGCGGGAAGGATTGGACGTAGGGGAGAGCGGGGCAGGTTGCATCGAGGGTAGGTTGCATCATTGCCTCTAACTCGTATGTTATCACACGTACATCGTCTTAATACTACTACTACTACTACTATAGACTACTACTACTACAACTACAACAATAATAATAATAAAAAAAGTTAATGCGAGTTAGAGGCAATGATGCAACCTGCCCCGCTCTCCCCTACTGTACTGTGCTATGACAAGGAAATGAAGCAAGGTAATGGATTGATTAAATGCCAAAAAAAGGGGAAATGTGCCAGACATCAGAGGTCATATGGCACTATGGCTATGGTAAAGCATAACAAAGGGAAGGGTTAGGGAGTGTGAAACAGTGAGGGAAGGGGAAAGGAACAGGAAAAGGGAGCAAGGTAAGATACTGGGATCCTAACTATACCATTTGAGCATCCCAACAGCGAGGTTGTTGACCATGCAAATTGCCAACCACCATAATGAACACAAGCAGGGAGTGGGGTTTGAACACGGGTACACTGGACATGAACCAGTCGCTACCATTGAGCCACCCTGACATGCAACGGAGGAAACATCTCATGGACAACAAACTGGTGTGTGTGTGTATCTACCCCCCTGGTTCTATTTACCTAGTTGTACTATAAAGGGTCTGAGCATTAATAGTTTGGTCCTGTCTACATATCTATATTTATCCAGTTTCTCTTCTGTTTGAGTATGTGTGTAAGATTTTTGAGTAACCTGATTTGATGCATGGTCTCCCTTAGAACACACACAAACACATAAGATGACTCATAAGATAGATACATGTACGGAACTTTGCATAATGTACTGAGAATGCGAATGGATATTATTTCCCATGAATATAATAAACCACCTCTCTTTTGTCTGCCAGGAGAATGCACCAGCTAAAAGTGATCCTCAGAGGCTAGTGATGTAGTGTAGGAAGGGTGGGGTGATAGCGTATACTGTATTCAGTTTGGCAAGGAAACCCACGATAGCTTAGTCCCAGTGACTCCACTTTCCCCGGCAGGTTGGGTATCTCCGAGTGTGATAAGTAGTCAACATAAAATGCTCGCTGATATCAAGTATCTCAGCTACCCAGCCAGCCGGGGAAAGTAGAGTCGCCGGGACTAAGCTATCGTGAGTGGCCTTGCCAAACTGAATACAGTATAGGTTTAGCTAAGGTGGGGCAAGGGTGAGGAATTCTTTATGAGGATGCCAGTGAGCGGATCCACACCACCTTAAGTACGATAGAATGGTGGGTTGGCTCCTACCCCTGACCCTTCCTGCTACCTGAGAGTGAGAACAGAAACCATGACTGCAGGTGAGTGCACACACGATCATACAAACAAACAAGTGCACGCACTCATATAAGCCCACACATTTCAACAAACAATACGAGGACAAAGAGACAAACAGGCAAACACACAAAGGAGAGGTAAGAGTCCTCTCTCCACCACATGTGTCATTATGGACTGTTTTGCCATTACCATGTTGACCCTAAAATATACATATACTGATCATATAATATGATATATATATAATAGTAATTCGGATCATCTCAAAATTCTGGCACTTGAGGCCAGATTGTCACAGCAGAAGTGTTTTAATACACCGCTAGAACAATTATAACAACCTAGATTCTGTCTTAAGTATTTAATATTGTCATCTAAATTGCCACCACACCACAGGGACAGTATTAATTTTGTAAACAAAATTCATTGTGAGGATGAAAATTTGATAAATCGCAGATCATGTCAGTTTCTAAATCTGCTTGTCAGATGTGCGGGAACTCTTAATTCACTGTTCCTGTGGTGGGGTGTCTTGAGAAACTGGTTCATTGTGAAGTGTTATATAACCAGACCAGCAATCTATAAAAATGGAAGTCTCACATTGAAAATATATTTATATCTGTGTATATTAAACTACTTTCTTGCGGATGACCTTTGAGAAATATGAGGCACGGCACAACCCTGCACGAGAGCAGGTGACCCGTCGTGTCCTCCGAGTTAACGACGGATCACAAGATAACCGCTTTGTACCTTTCCGATTTGTACCTTTAACAAATGACATACATCTCCGGCAAATCCTGATCCATAGAAGTCTAAAAATACCTTCAGGAGATGTATATTTAACATCACAAAACCATTACTGTGCACTCTAGAGAACCTGGTAGACCACCTCTCTAAAACACACAATACAATATCCATCTGTCTAACTGCTTTGAGAAACGTGCATCTTACTTTGCTATGCTGTATATCAATAACAACCCCTTCAGGTAGACTTTGAATTTCGACCACACAAAACCAATACACAAAGTTCAACACTTAGTGAGGTAGAGGACAATTCATTTTCAATCTTTAGCTATGAGTTCTGTACTCCTAATGCCTGGATGCACGGCCGCCCTTAGGTGAGGGGCCACTAAATTACGCAGCAAGTTCCTTATCCAACAGGCTTTAGTGTTTTGGCGTTTGCAAAGCTCTACCGACTACCATCTTCATACTACCTTCAAGAAGTTCATGGCATGTATCGTTGGTGGTGACTATTTCTCATATTTCTTTGCCTGACAACATCAACACACTGCTGATCTGGACTTCACATATCATATTTGGCAGGACACAAAATGACAATAATTTCTGCAGTACAGTTTCTTCAGTATGAAAGTTTAGGTTTTTTCTCGTTTTGTCACCTTTCTTTAAAATACAGCTTTACAGTCTTCTTCTCATGCCAAAACAAAGTTCTGTTCTTGAGATCATTAATCAAAGTTACCTTTCATCACACTAGAATAAAAACCTTTCATTATATATTCCATCTCCCTGCAGTACCTTCAGCATGTAAGCACAGTAGCAATCTTACTATACTTCCCCTGTCCCTCCATCACCCCCTAGGCCGGCACAGATCCTGCTGCCCTATCAGAGACCAATACCAACCTTGCCAGACACAGGACTGATAGGACGATGCAAAGTAAAGAGTTTTTTAATGGACGCCAATTAGCATTGTGTGGCTTGGAGTTATCTCTTTCATATTGAATACATTTTGTCGGCTAGGGTGTTTTGTACGATGCTTAAGTAAATCGATAAATCTGTTGCATTGAAAGGAAATAAATGTCCTCATTTTGCCTTTAAATATGAAGATATTTTGTATCACTTATGTAAAATATAATTAAAGAAAGAAAGATAACTACCAAAAATTAATCTAAATGGATATCATAACTAATAGACAAATATACAACTTGAAGGAAGAAAATTGACTCAGCACTAATAGAGCAAGAATTTCAAATGATGAAGACTTCCAACAAGGCATGGAATGAGCTGCTCAAACCCCACCAGGAGTTTCACGACCCTCCCAGCTCTCCCCCACACACCACCACCTCTCCTAAGACCTCATAAATGAGTACAACACTACCATCATCAACACCACTACCTACATCAACACGGCTGCACACACGGCTCTCCCTATGACTTGTTGACCCGGCGGTACAGGGCGTAGGAGAGTGCGGCCAGGCCCAGCGCCGCCGTGAGGGAGGCCAGCACTCCTCGGTGCTCCTTCAGGGCCATGTGAAGGCTGGCCATCTGGAGACCTCGGAGGCAGAACTGGGTTGACCTCTGCAATACCACAGTTAGCTCACATTGAGGCCAAGTAGATTGTAAACAAATAATATGAAACAATCTGAAGATATCCCCTAAATCAAGTATTCAAAGTTATTTGGTAATTGATAATCTAATTGAAGGAAACTATGTAGTACAATGAAGCATTATGTGCAGTGCTCAACATAATGGTGCAAGGGTAGGCGGGGCAGTGCAGTTCTGCCTAAAATATCAAAGCCCTCTTTGGGGTGGTGAAATTGTGACGTAAAGGTGTCACCCATATGGCAGGTGGCACGCTTTTTGCTGAGCACTGCAGACTATCAAAAGTATTAGTAGACAACATAATGGCAAAAATTCATGGGAGACTATAATATTAAAAAAAACATGTCAAGACAATCAAAGGACCTTAAAGGAAGCTCTCTGTTGTATCCTCTCCCAGTAGGCCTGCAGGTGGGGTCTCTTGCCCTCCGCCCAGAACCTCTTCTCATGTCCCAGCAGGTACAGGCGGTTGAGAAGGATGGAGAGTTCGATGTCAGCCATGCTAAACACCTCGCCACACAACCACCAACCACCACAATCTGAAGGCAGAAGGAAAGGGCTGGAGACCAATTCATGAATCATAAAATGTAAAGAAATTTGAGATCTTCACAGCCCAATCACCTGCTATTCCCCTCCTCCTTACCTCCTGTGTGTGTTGCAAGCTCTTCCTCAACTCTTCCTAGTGCTACATCAAACTTCTTTAAAACGTCGTCCATCTCTTCTGGCGTCTTGTTCAGATTGAGGTTCCCATGCTCTGCTGCAGCCGCCTTCTCAAGCAAGGCATCTTTGAATTCTGGGTTCTTCTCCGCCTGTTCTCTGATCATGATGTGGCGAGTCTTGGCCATCTCTGGGGAACACGGCGAATATGAGATGCAGTCAGGGTGATGGGTGAATGGCAACAAGTGGATTGTACTTGATAGATATTTGGAAAGGTGAAGACACTTTCCCTTATGGATGCAGGTTTTCATAAATTTACTTCCTTTCACCTATCCTTTCCATCTACATCAACTACTCCTTTACTTTGCATACAAACAAGCATCCCATGCATCTCTCATCTACATGAATCAATAGGAATAACAGTAATTTTACTGAATACTGAAGAGACACTATTCTTCAGCTATGCATATTCATACTGCCGTCTATTTTTCAATAATATTCTACCCTTCCATGGACATGTATACATGCACACGGCCCACACCCACCTGCCATCTGCTTGAGCCTGGATGGCGTGAAGGGCAGCTTGGGGTTGTCCCAGAGGTGGGGGTTGCCGGCCGTCCCATACGTCACAGCCGCCACAGGAAGGCCCTCAAGGCACTCCCTGAAGGCTTGGATCTTCTTGCTTTCTTCACTGCCCTTCTCCCTTGGCGTCAGCTGTCCAAACTGGCCTGGTGGAAGGTAGAGCAATGGGGTGTGTGGCTCCTGACATGACTGACTTCTCAAGATAGACGTCAAGACCCATAACTAACCTTGAATAAAAAAAGGAAAATACCGCTTTCATGGTTTTATGAACATTAGTATCATAGTAGTTTGTTTCGTCTTCATTTCTTTATATCTCTATTATTTTACTGTCAAAGTTAGTTATGAGCCGTAATGTGTACCTCCACAGGATGTGGTTCAGATTCATTTTGCCAGGCTAGTCATGGCTTCCACACACTCTAGGAGTCTAGATTATAACCCGGGTCCCACTATCAGGGGTCCCACTATCAGGGGTCCCACTATCAGGGGTCCCACTACCAGGCTACGGGGCCACGTCAACCCGCGTTATTCTAGCATGTGTTGACGAGGTAAAAACATGACTTAACGTGGTGCTGACTTTTACGGTAACGCAGGTTAACGAGGGCAGACGAGGCCTCATTCCTGACGTGGTGCAACTTTTTTATTCTTTTTCTAAATGGTTGTGTCAGCCCACGTCAGTTATCCGGGACAAGTGACGTGGCAGTGTCGTGGCCGTGACGTGGCTCTGTCTTTGTCTGACGTGTCTGACGCAGTGACGTAGCTACGGGTGGGCCTGGGTGGGCACGTGCCCACCCACGAGAAGCCGGTGCCCGCCCAGGTGCCCACCCACTGGCCACGGCTGCCGTGTGGTGTGGGAACCGTGTTCCACTAGGTAGGACTGAGGGAGCATGCATGGAGTATTATAAATAATTTCTACTGATGACTTACCCTCGACCTCAAATACAATAAATATTTTTCCTCTGCTTGAAAGAAAGAAACATGCCTCTGAGTGAGTTAAATTCATATACTTTCTATTGATCACTTTTAATAGCAACGAACATAACTAAATTACACCAGTTACCCTTACAAATTTTCTATAATGCCTTGTGTTGGTACTTAATTGGTACGTGTCTCCCTCTTGACTGCACAGTTCTTCTCATTATTGGAAAAACTGTATGTATTCATCAGTGGATCTTATGTCCATGCAAAATGGTTGGATGTGCAAAAGGAAATGTATTCCAATGAGCAAACTAGAGCTACAACGGCTTTCAGATACCAGATGGGCTTGCAGGTATGATACTTGCAAAGTAATGAAAGAGAGACTGAATGCCGTTCTGCGTGTTCTAGAAGGTTTATCAAATGACTGCAATGCTGACAGAGCTATTGATGCAAGAGGACTTTTAGGTCAAATAGATGCTGGGTTTGCTATGAAGCTAGCCATTATGACACATATTCTTGGTAGGATAAATCAGTTATCAAATTTGCTACAATCAGCCAATCTTGACATGGTAAAAGCTGTAGAATTAATTGAAACTGTAAGAGCCCACCATGAAGAAATGCGGTCAGACCAAGCCTCTTTTGATGATTTGTGGGATGAAGTTGAGAGAAACTCAGCAGCTCATGGTTTTGATACTTCAGAGTGTAGAATGTGTAGATCACCAAGGAAACGTTAACTGTCTACAAAATTGCAGGATTTTGTTGTTACTGATTATATTGGAAAACAGTCAGGGAGCACACACTCTGATTTCAGTGTTAAGGATTCAACACGAATTAACTTCTTCTATCCTATTCTAGATCATATGTTAACAGAAATGACAAGGCGCTTCAATAATGAAGCATGTGAACTTATGAAAGCATTACAGGCACTGAATCCACGAAGTAAGGAGTTCTTATCTTTTGAGAAAATGTCTGGACTTATTCATGCATTTCGTGCTAATGAGGAAAATCTTAACCATGAGCTGCACTCTGTAAAACGCATGTTAGAAAGACGCTATAAGGATGTAAGTGACAATGAAAAGCCCAAATCACTGTTAGATTTAGTGAGAATTCTTGGTCCATATGAAGAGGCATTTCCTGAGTTCTACAGACTGGCCAAAATTTATGTAGTATTACCTGTGTCATCAGCTTCAGCAGAGGGAAGCTTTTCTGCTCTGAAATTAATCAAAACTACACTGAGAAATACAATGGGCAATGAGAGATTAGGTAATCTTGCTGTGTTGTCAATTGAAAGCAGGCGAGTTAAAAGCCTTGATTTAGAAGAATTTGTTGATAAGTTTGCTGAGAACCACAAGAACAGAAGAATTCTGCTTAAGTGAGGTATTTTCACTTTCTCAGTGGAATTTTTTTATTTTATTTGCCTGCTGCTTTAAAACTTTGCATTTTTTTTTATTTTCAGTATCAATTATGTTATTTCTATTTTGTATAAGTGGTAATATATGTATTTCATTTTTTGTCATGACTGCTTTATTTCGTTCTCCATCAGCAACTGGATGATACCCTACAGTACTCAACACAGACTCCTAGAATAAAATCTAATAACCTTCCATAGTCCATACATCAGATAAACTCTTGATATTGGTCAGAATGCAAAATATGCAAGGGGGGGTCTTGGCACTGTAAGTGAAAGTAAGTCCCCAGTCCCCACCAAACTCCTCAGCTGTATGGGCTTGTTCAGCTCATCTAGTGCCCACCCATAGTCAACTGTGCCCTCCCAGGTGCCCACCCAATCATAAATACCTAGCTACGCCACTGGTCTGACGAGGCATTAACGTCGTTGAAGTGGTGATCAGACTGACGTGAGTTGACGCGAAAAAATTCCTGCGTCAACCAGGGTCAGGCAATCTTCTCTAACGTGGGTTGACGTGGACCCGTAACCTCACAGTGGGACCCGTGCTTATGTGTAATTAAAAATTCATTCAAAAAAGCTCATTAAAAATAATAAACCACCATTGAAGCAATATAATAAAAACAATAATATTAACAATAAATATATGTAGATCAATGATTAACGCAATGAGCTAAAACGAAACAACAGCATCCAATCACACACTCACCATTACAAAAATTATCCTCCAGGTACTCAATGATCCTCACCGAGTCTGGAATGACCTTGACGCCGTCCGTGAGCACCGGCACTTCCCCGCGCGGGTTGAGCCTCAGGAACCAGGACTCATACTGCTCCTTGGCGAACAGGGACACCACCTGTTTCTTGAAGGACACCCGCTTCTCATGCAGCGTCATGAGCACCTGGGGAAGTAGAGTATTGAGTCATGAGCACCTGGGGAAGTAGAGTATTGAGTCATGAGCACCTGGGGAAGTAGAGTATTGAGTCATGAGCACCTGGGGAAGTAGAGTATTGAGTCATGAGCACCTGGGGAAGTAGAGTATTGAGTCATGAGCACCTGGGGAAGCATAGTATTGAGTCATGAGCACCTGGGGAAGCATAGTATTGAGTCATGAGCACCTGGGGAAGTAGAGTATTGAGTCATGAGCACCTGGGGAAGCATAGTATTGAGTCATGAGCACCTGGGGAAGTAGAGTATTGAGTCATGAGCACCTGGGGAAGTAGAGTATTGAGTCATGAGCACCTGGGGAAGCATAGTATTGATACACATGGCAGCCTTTCTCTCTCGTTTCAATGCAAGGGTTTATGGAGCTGTCGTCACCGGAATTCTCTTCGAAGCACCAACTCTCGTCAACATGGAAATTTTTGACACAGTTAAACTTGGAATAGATGAAAAGGAAAAAAAAAAGGGTATATTATTATTGGGCACATATTTTACTTGACCCAAAACACTGTAAAACTGTAGTTTAATAAAGGGTTGCCACTCAAATTTTTTTGGCACTAAAAAATTTCGGCACAATTTTTAGGTGTCGGTGAAGGCGTCCGGAATTTTGGCTGTTCAGATATGGCAACCCTAGTTCAATACACTACATGGACATTGGTTAAGTAACCTGACTTAGCTGGGGGAGCGCAGCCCCAGCGACTGTCGCTGGACACAGTCTCTGGGTCACGTACACGCCAAGATACAAAAGTCGCAAAGATACAAAGGGCTGTGTCTCCAAAGTGTCTGGCCTGTCGCCCGCCTGTTTCCGAGTGTCCCGCCACTGCCTCCACACTTTGTCTCAGTGTGTACAGGCTCAAGTGTTACCAATACAGGGCTACAGCATCTGCCCGTCACTCACCCTCTGCGAGTAGAAGGACATGGGGTGGTAGTACAGCTTAAGGGAGTTTCCATTGCCATTATTGGTGGTGGCGGACATAGCGGAGTCTCGGAGCGGCTCACTGACGGACCAACACCGGCTGTCTGCACCCTTGCGTTAACTCCTGCTTGCGTTGCGGTGATTCTTATAACTTATTTTGTAGTTTTCGGTATAATTTGACTGTTTTATGGCATTCAGGTACCAAACAATTTAATTTCTACAATTTGTATAATCAATGGCCTAGTTTTGCTTTGATTTGAGTTTTATTATTTTCCGTGTCATGTATTTGATTTTGTTTTTGCATAATATTTATATTCTTTACTGAAATTTAATCTTGATACATAAAAGTATTAGGCTTAAAGTCTACATTGAAATTATGATAAGAGCGAATTGATCAATCAGTGATAGGGTAGATAACACTTTAGTCAGAGAGCTTCACCGAGAGGTGTCACTCGGGCGATATAGCATGGCGCGCCATTTTGATTTCATGGACGACAGCGATCCTAGCGGAGGGGGTGTGCACTGACAGTCGCCCGTGCAGATAGAGGGGGAATCGCTCCTCCTTTTTGTGATGATGGGGTGATAATGGAAGGTGGGAGAGAGGGAAGGAAGGAGATATGAGAGAAGGAAAGGAGGAATAAGGAGTAAGGAAGAAATTGGAGGGATGAAGAGAGTCAGAAGAGGAACTGACAAGGAAAGAAATAAGGAATCAAAGAAGATAGGGAATTCCTCCACTCACCCATTACCCATCACCCCACAGGGCCCACACCCATTACCCATCACCCCCCACCCATTCACTCACCCATTACCCATCACCCCACACCCATTTCCCTTGTCTGGCACATTCACCTTTTTGGCATTAAATCAATCAATCACCCATTTCCCATCACCCCCAACCCATTCACTCACCCATTACCCATCACCCCCCACCCATTCACTCACCCATTACCCATCACCCCCCACCCATTCACTCACCCATTACCCATCACCCCACACCCATTCACTCACCATTACCCATCACCCCCCACCCATTCACTCACCCATTACCCATCACCCCACCCCATTCACTCACCAATTACCCATCACCCCCCACCTATTCCCTCACCATCACCCATCAGTCCCCCACCCATTCACTAACCATTACCCATCACCCCAACCCATTCACTCACCCATTACCCATCACCCCCAACCCATTCACTCACCCATTCCCATCACACCCCACCTATACCTCACCCATCACCCCAACCCATTCACTCACCCCCCACCCATTCCCCCACTACCCATCACCCCACACCCACTCACTCACCCATCACCCCACACCCATCACCCATCACCCCCACCCATTACCCATCACCACCCACCTATTTTGACTTCAGCCCGAGTTGGAGCCAGCAGTCACCGCCTATCGGAGCTCCTGGCGGGGATAAGGCCCAGTTGCAAGAAATGGACGTTTTCCATCGAGTACACGATAGTGAGTGGGGTGCCCGACCATCGTGATACTCCATTGATAAGTTTCATGAACGGCTGATTTTGCCCCCATCGGCATGATGTCCCGACGTCGGGAGCGAGGTGTACCAACCCATGCGATAAATAGAATGATAATATTTACTACTATAAATAAATTTACTCCTGTCATTTCTATCATGAATTATTCTTTTCTATAACATAAAAATAAAGTAATACTTGTATTAGCAATGCTGTTTTCAATAGTAAGAGGCGGTACAAAAAGATTTCAAAAGTTCTGAGGTTGGTTATTTGAGTTACCATGACAACGCCAGGCTGGCGTGCCAGCTGAACCTCCTCCTCATCTCTCTCTCATAACTATATCATTACCACTTTATCAACCTCTAGGACACCTATTTATATTATGGGAGACTTTAATATTAATATTTTAAATCATAATGAAAAAAATGCTCAAATTTTGATAAATATGTTCCATAGTTACTACTTCTTTTCCACAATCAATAAACCAACACGTGTAACTAGAAATTCGGCCACAATCATTGATCATATCTGGACTAATAATTTTGATAATTATTTAACAAGTGGGATAATATTTAACTCAATTAGTGATCATTTCCCTATTTATAGTTATTTTTCAGTAGTCAATGATAGTTATACTTCCAACACAGTGACTTTCACAAAAAGAAAACTAGACATTGAAAAAATATATGATTTCAAAGATGACTTAGCAAAATTTAACTGGAATACAAATGCATTGGATTGTGATGTAAATGATCTTTTTGATAAATATATGAATAGGTTTTTAGAATTGTACAATAAGCACTTTCCATTGAAAACAACAAAAATCAAAGAAAAGCATCAAGGCAAACCATACATTACACCACCTATTAAAAAGTTGATCAAACAACGGTATAAACTACAAAAGCTATATGCAAAAATGGCCTTTAACATATAAAATACTTTTAATCTTTAGAAATAAATTGACGGCAACAATAAGAACAGCAAAAGAAAATTATTATAAAACTAGATTTACAGATCATGCTGGGGATCCTAAAAAAATATGGGACATAATCAACAACCTACTGGGTAAAAATAAAACTAGGATATCACCTTCTTTTCTTGTCAAATGGCGATACAATCACTGATAATCAAATGTGGCTAGGTCATTTAATAATCCTTTCAGCAGTATAGGTAGCACACTTGCTAATAACATTCAAGATACACAAGAGCCATTTAAACATATATCTTCCAGAACCACTCCCTTTTTCTTTTTATTAAGACCTACAACACCAGCTGAAATAAAACAGTAATTGCAAATATGAAAGTTACATCTCCTGGCCATGATGAATAAATATGAAAATAATAAAAGAATGCTCTGAAATAATTTCACCATTTCTAGTATTCATTATAAATAAATCATTTCAAGAGGGTACCTTTCCAGATCGAATGAAAATTGCTCGTATTGTCCCTTTTTTCAAGAAAGGTGACAATTCTTTACTGCAAAATTATAGACCAATTTCAATATTGCCAAGCTTTAGTAAAGTTTTTGAAAAAGTATGGTAATGAGATTAATGGGTTACCTCTCAAAACACTCAATTTTAACTCCAACTCAACATGGATTCCGTCCCCAGTTTTTCCACTGAATTAGCAGTCTAACCATATCTGTCAGAACATTTACAATGCACTGGACAATAAAATGCTACAAATAACAGTTTTTTTGTGACCTCACAAAGCATTTGACACAATTTCTCACACAATCTTATTACACAAATTATCTATCTATGGAATACGTGGTAGTGCTCACAACTGGTTCAAAAGTTATTTAAGTCATAGAAAGCAATATATATCATATAATAATACATCATCTCCTTATAATGACATCACATGTGGAGTACCCCAGGGTTCAATTCTTGGTCCTGTGCTTTTTTTAATATACATAAATGACATCATTCGTAGCAGTATAAACTTGAATTCATACTTTTTGCTGATGATACCACAATCTTTATTCAAGGCCACAATCTTGAAATATTACAATTACATTGAATGAAAATTAATAAAGTTTCAAATTGGATTAAGAGCAACAAATTAACTTTAAATATTAATAAAACTTGCTTTATGGTCTCCAGTCCCCTTATGACTCAGCCAGTACACACACAAATAAAGATAAATAATCTATCATTACATGAGTTTTCGAATTTAAATTTCTAGGGATATATATAGATAGTAAGTTGAAATGGAAAGAACATATTGATATGGTGAAATCTAGGATATCGTTATACACAGGCATACTTTACAGACTAAAGGCACTATTTGAATGTAAAATGTTTACTACAAGTTTATTTTACCCAATATATCCACATCTTTTATATTGTTCATCTTTATGGGGACGGTGCCTATAAAACCTTCATTGACAGCCTCTTTATTAGTCAGAAAAAGTTTGTTACGTGTTATGTTCTTTAAAAATCGTTATGAACCATACCATCAGTATTTTCCAGACTTCAAGTTATTTAAAGCTTCCAGATATCATACTCCTTCAAACCAATCTTTTTGTACATAAATCCATACACTCTTTACCTTTAGACCTTGGCTTTAGAGCAATACCCTACAATGTAACCCGAAGACCACATGATTTACGTATACCATTGTGCAGGACATCACATGCACAACAGAGTATCTTGTCAAGAGGAACTAAAAGCTGGAACAACTTACCAGAACATTTTATTACTGATGAAAACTTAAAATCTTTCAAACGTAACTTGATAAAAAGCATGCTTGACAAATACAATGAAAATTTATAAACTCTTTACAACCATAAATGTCATATTGTGTTTTTTTTTTTTATGGTTATTAAGATTTTTTTTTTTTATGCATTTAAAATGATTGGTTTACTATTGTTAACTTCCATATTATCATCCATAAAATATTATATTTTCAAAATGGCCTGACCAGTCCCTTGCTATGTTATTATGTATTATAGCTTTCAGGTCCTATAAAAGCTTCGGCTTATTGGACCTGGCTTTATCACTATATGTAATATGTTCATATGTACAAAACTACATGGCCAAATAAATATATCAATATCAATCTCCCCTTTTCTCTCTCTCTCTCTCTCTCTCTCTCTCTCTCTCTCTCTCTCTCTCTCTCTCTCTCTCTCTCTCTCTCTCTCTCTCTCTCTCTCTCTCTCTCTCATGGTTACAATTCATTTGCGTTTCTAGATGATTTTAGTCAGTAATGTTTAGCCATATTACTTATTATCATTTCGAAATGGTAACTGCATACAATCGTACATTCAATCATAGTTTAAGTCTGTTCACTCCCAGCGGGAATACCGAGCGGGTATTAGTATATTGTTTAGGGCTGCAAGGATTCGTTGAGGAACCATATTGCCCTGGTGATGTCCTACGATGCGTTCACAGGCGTGATAGTTGATCAGTCTTCTTCAGGAAGACACAGGTAAGGTAGATGACAACGTATCGGGTGTGGATGGACTCCGCCCGCCTGCCCGCCCGCCCATAATCGCTCATCGCTGTCAATAGGTGGCGCGGACATCCACCCGCTTGTTGTGAGTTCAGGCAACTGAACATTATGAATTAGCTGCCTTTTTGGCTTAGTAACCGCGTTGATTCTTCCCCAGAAATGTGTCACATATTGAATATGTTGATTATTGATGTTCAATGGAAGTATTTAATAATTATAATGCTCATCGATCATCTCGTCGGTAGGGGTTACCGCCCGACGATTTTTGCCCGATGGGGCCCACGATGGGGATGAAATGGCGCTGTTCTTGAACCAGAGGTGTCGGGCATTTCCACGCCGGGACCCTATAGGGAGCACGATAAGACCTTCTTGCAACTGGGCCTAAGACGTACGCCAACCCCCATGGCAGCGGGCAGCGAATTTTTTTTCCCTAATAGGTTTGCAAAAGTGGGCGGGGTCTCGTGATTCTCTCTCTCTCTTCCTCTCTTCTTTCTTGTATCTCTCTCTCTCTCTCTCTCTATCTCTCTCTCTCTCTCTCTCTCTCTCTCTCTCTCTCTCTCTCTCTCTCTTTCTTTTTTTAATAATATATAAAATAATAATATAATATAATATAATATATTATAAAATATTTTATATATATATATATATATAATATACACTACTCGGGAACAGGAGGTAAAAAATTTTAAAGGACGGTGTAACTTTAAACTCTAATGGGACCCTCCCAATTTTATTTTTTGTATAGCTTGACGGTCCATACTGTTTGAATTTATTTTAAATTCTAAACTCAAAAAAAAAAATTTAAACAACAAAATTAATTAGGCATGGGCACAAAACATGTATAATTGTATTTTTTTTACTATGTATATGCAAACAAAAACGATTTACCCCAAAAAATATTCGTCAAGGGGAAAATGACATTGAACAACTTTAATAAAAATGAGATTAATCACAATTGTTTTTGAGATCTTTTTTACTAGTTGTAAAAAAAAATTAAAATTTTTTCTGGCGAAAATTCCTAAAAATGTTGGCTCGTTTTGTTTTTTTGTTTTTATGCGAAACTTGACCCAAAGAAAAAAAAATGACGTAAATAAATTATGCCCCGCTTTCAAAATCTACCATGGCGCTATCCGTTTTTCCTACCTGCCCCGTTTTAGTTATTAAAATTTTTTGGAATTTTAGAATAAAAACTATTTTTAGGTTATTAGGAGAAATTTTATTTCCCCGGGATCCCCCCTGGGCGGCTGTCAACAGCTGCATCTTTTAAATTATTACCGTATTCTCCTAAATTTTATGGTTCATGAGATATGAATGAAAATTGTTTTTCCCCCCCCCCAAATTCCGGGGGCCCTCCCCCCCCTACCCCCCCCCTTTAGATTTTTTTGGGAAAAAAAAATTTTCACCGCTTTGGATGAAAAATTGGTCAAAATGGGTTTTACTGATGGTACACGAATCTGGTCTTTGTTTTTCCATATTATGTTCGAAAAACAATTTTTGAGCCTTTGTAAGGTAATTTTTCCCCCGTAAATATATAGTTTACGCCCTTTTCACAACAAAACAATTTTCTTACAGAAAATTATTATATCCAAAAAATTTTGCACATGACATATACAAATTTTTTGATAAAATTTTTATGTAGGAGAGAAGGAGAGGAAGGAAGAGAGGAGGAGAGAGAGAGAGAAAAAGAGAGAGGGGAAGAGAGAGAAAGGAGAGAGGGAGAAGGAGAGAGAGAGAGAGAGAGAATTTAAATAACCTGCCCACTAAAGATGCAAGTTACCCCTAAAATTTGTTTCTTTATTCGCCCGGCACGAGGCCCCGTCCACTTTTGCAAACCTATTAGGGAAAAAAAAATTCGCGGCCGGGTAGCCCCGCCATGGCCACTCTTCCCCCTCATCCCCGACGCGTAGCAGCCTGCTGCGCCCCCCTACACGGAGAGTGTATCCTGCTGAGTGCCCCGCACTCCTCGTCAGGATATGGACAAATTAAGCCAGTCCTCGTGCCGCACGCCAGCAGCACGAACACTCTCCTCTCTTCCGGGAACGGCGAGCTGTAATGCCCGTTATTCGGAAGAGATGGGATGGGAATTCCTATCATACAATCCCCGGGTTATGTCCGTAAGCAATTCAATCTTTTAGTTTCTCGTGAAATTTATCTTCCTTCTTGCATTCTCACTTCTATCTTCCTCCCTTCCTTTCACGCCTTCCCCCCCCTCCCGACATTCCGGGTACAAGTCAAAATTCGTGGGACACTTATTTCGCGATCATTGATAACTAAAGGATTCAAAGCGTTTCATCCTCCCCTCACCCTCCTATCAGATCAAGTGTAATGCCCATTATTCGGGAAATAGTAGGAAAATTATTATTATGAAATTCCCGAGCTATGTCTTGTCAGTAGTTAATTTTTTTCTCTTTGGTAAGATGACTCATCGTATTTCTAGCTTTCCGCCATTTTTTCTCAACATTTGGCCATCCTAGACGCCATTTTGTTCTATCTTCTTTCGTGTTTTCACCCGTCACTTTTTTCTTCCTTCCTTCCATTCCCCCCCCGATATGCCGTATGCGAGACACAATCCGTAGGATAATTATTCTGCGATCAGTCATAACTAACGTATTCCATTCTTTTCTTTCTTTCCAAACCATCTTCTCAGATTTAGGAGCCCTCCTAAAATCCTCATGGCTTTCAAAATAATCCCTATCGTTATTCGGTTATGTCCATATATGGGCGGTGTAATAATGATACACGCTAAAATGAAAGCCTACCAAAGTTCTAAACACAATTTCAATACCACCTCGCTCTGAAATAGGTGTTCGGATTGTCGATATTACATATAAAACCAACCTTCGTGAATATTAGATTAAAGACATTAAATTCTCTTATATCAAAGTAGCCAGTTTGTATTAGGGACGGCCTCTTCGGGGATAAAGCGAGTTTTCATTACTTAAAAAGTTGGTTCGGGATTATAGTTGTTCATTTAAGGTCACGGTGAGACTTTCCAAACAAGTTCCTTTTTTTTCTTGGTGCGGAAAGCCCGCAGGGCACGAGTTAGTGTTCTCTCCGCGCTCCTCAAGGTAAGACATCTGCCCCGGGCTCCGGTGGTTTTTCTCCCCTAGTATATTCCATCTATATATTTCTATATAAATATATAGGTACAGTTCAGTGTCACTAAGGCATAGATATTCCGCCCATCCTTATAAGTGATATTAAGTTAGTGTTCTCTCCGCGCTCCTCAAGGTTGGCGTGAAACCTCCTGGAATGGCCACATGGTCTTACTGAAACACATACCACACTGTCTCGCCATTTTTCTTTCTCTACTAGATACCTATCTTCCATGTGTGCTTTATAAATATTAAGTGGTATGTTACCTAGTGTAGGGCAATTCCCTGAAGGGTAATTCTAGGGAAGGAGATTTATGCTCATTAGAGCTTTATCTCATAACTTAGGAAAATTCCTACGTCAGGATGTGAAGTCAAGTTTCTTATTTCCGAGTAGCTTTTTCTCGGTATAGTGTTAACCCTTATATGCTGAAGATGATCTCAAGTGAGAGACTTACCATGTTTCCAAAATAAATAGGATATCATTTACAAATATAGTTCTTGTGTTATTATGAAAACCCAGGTGATTATTCTGAGTTAGGACAATAATTCCCCACACTTCCAAGAGAGTCCAAGCCTTGTTTCGGTATAACCCCTCGTACCAACCACGACTACCAAGATCAATCGAATATTAATATTAAACTAACGTGCCCCGGGAGTAATCATAGTGAAATACTCATCAGGGCTGGTGGCAGCAAATCCCCATAACCTAAACCTTATTAACTTTTCCCCTTAAGTATACCCCCTTGTTCAGTACTCTCCGTAGTGAGAAGTGGTCAAACTATAATCATATAGTGAAGTCAGAAGACTAAGTTAAATCCTCCATTCAAGTTGTAATCTTTTATCAAATCATCCCCAAATAATATCCTTCAAGTAACGTTGACCAGTTCTAAATACCCCATACCAGTTACCCCCAAATTCCAGCAACACACAAGGAACACTCCTAGATTCTTAATGTCCTTCAAAATAGTCACCATAGTGAAAGATCACGGTCACACATGGATGGGTTCGTCCAGTTATTCGCTAAATTGAAAGTCTACCAAATTTCTATTCAGACTCCCATACCACGTCGCTCTAAAAAACGCGTTCGTATGCTTGAAACGAAACCCAATAACACTTTCCCTGGATATTAGAGTAAAAATATTAAATTCTTCTATATCAAAGTAACAGAACTGTATTATAGGCAGCCCTTTCATAGGTACACTTGTTTCATTAGTTAATTAGTCATTCAGGGTCTATAAGCTCTTCAGGAGAGGCCAATATCATAGAATTCGAACATTCCCTTTCATCCCAACTTCACCTTAGCTACCACGAGGAGTCAGTCGTCTCTACACTTCATTGTAGGTAAGACCTCGGCACCTCGCTCCTGTTTCCCCCCTTCCTTGTTATATTATATCTATCTATATTTCTCTATATATATAGGTACAGTTGTTCAGTTTCACTAACGCATAGAAGGCCTGCCCCATCCTTATAAGTGTTATTAACGGAGTCGTCTCTACACTTCATTGTAGGCTTCGACGGGAGTCTCTCGCTCCTTCCTCTACAGAAACCAGGCCACATGGTACAGTGAATCCCCACACCAACTCATTACTCTCACATTTTCTCTCCTATATATATATTCCATGTATACCTATAGTGCTCAGTTGATACGGACATAGGTGGTAGTTCTAAGAATGATTCTGTGAGGGAGGTTATGCTCTAAAGAGCTTGCCCGTTCCAAATTAGAGTTTATGTATGTGTCTAAGATCTCAAACAGAAATAATGTTTCATGGTGAATAAATAGGATGATGTTTCAAAGATAGTTCTTGTGTTTATTGCAAAAACCCCAGGTGACTATTCCGCGTGTTAGGATAATACTTCCCCACACTTCCAAAAAGAGTCAGCCTTACTCGGTGTAATTCTAAGTATCAACCACGACTACCAAGATAAATCTAATATATATCTTTTCAAACGTGCCCAGGAAGTAAAACCATAGACCTACTTGCCTGAGCTGGTGGCAGCACTTCCCCTTACCCCTTAACTCATACCCTTTCCCCTTAACCCCTACCCCTACCCCTTTCCCTTAAGTTCATTCCCATTTCAGTACTCTCCGCAGCGAGAAGTGTTCGTACTATAATCAAATAGTGAAGTCATAAGACAAATTTCAATTCTCAATTCAAGTTTAAATCAAGGAAAAATCCTAACCAAATTAATTTCATTCAAATAACAAAGGCACCAGGTATAAACCAACTTCAGGGAAAACCCTGGCAACACACTGGTGGCAGCGGTGGGATATTATTTCCTAAAAATAACAGCAACAGAATCTCACCTGGGAAAATAGCAAGATAAAGTCAAATTTCGGTAAATTTTCATACAGTAATCGATCATTATAGTAGGCTCATTAGATCTTTCTCCCATAAACCAAACATCCTACACACATGAACCATGACCATGTGGCAGTGAGCTGTAAGAAGCAAGCCATCACAGCCAGCTGACCGCCGCCGCATGCCGCACGCCTAGCCGCCCTTCACCGCTACAGCCGCCGCATGCCGCGCGCCTAGCCGCCACGCTCGCCTCATCGATGCCGCGCTTCACCGCCGTAGCCGCCCTTCACCGCTACAGCCGCCACAGCCAGCAGCGCGCCTAGTCGCCACGCTCGCCTCAGCTGCGCCGCCCTTCGTTCCTAGCCGCATACAGCCGCCACCCACACGCCTCGACACCGCCAACATGTCGAAGAAAGGACGTGAAGCCGCGTCGGGAGGGAAGTCCTGGATCTCTCTCAGCCTACCCACTGACGTCGTCATGAGTTACGCTAATAACCCAAGCGCTAAGAACATGTACATCATCGCCGCTGTGAGCGACATCGTGGACGCCACCTCCAAGAAGGGCGACACAGACTCAGGCAGGGACACACTCTTAGTTTCCAAGATCCTAGAGGAGTTCCCAGACAAGAAAATGGTTACCTTCTCGGTTGTCCCATCGCCTAAGGTATCCGAGCCATACAGCGCCATACTATCCATCCACCGCCTGGCCGAGGACGCCAGCGACATTTCTGCGTCGATAGCAAGGAGCTCGACGACATCTGCTTCCGCACTCTCAAGCTTCAAAACCCGACCTACGGAGACCTCCTAGAAGACTAATCGAGGAGTGTTCAGTGCAGTGTTAGTTAAGCATTAGTTAAATGTTAGAAAATTGAGGAAGAATTATTTTGAACATGAACATTGATAATTTATTTTGTGGACCTGAAAGGTTAATACCTACTCTGTTTAGGGTAGTTGTAGCGTCACCCGGTTATTACTCTTGGGGAAATCAAATCGAAAAGTGTTAAATGTAAAACATTGACCAGGATTCAAAACAAATTGAGGGTCAGTATGTTCTTAATATATCCAGGTAAGAGGTTGATTGGGATACCAGTCTCTCATTGAATTTCATTAACAGACTCAGTCTGGTTCGGTGAGTCTTCAAGGTATTTTAATTCAAGTTACAATCAACCCGACTTGTGGTGTATTCAGGTGAGGATTAAGCGAAAAGTGTTAAATGTAAATTACTGAGTCAAGGGTAGTGTAGGTCAGACTAGATGAAACAATTTGGTCTAGGAGATTTCTCATTTCTAGAATTCGGAGTGTCTGGTTTTCACGGGCTCAGCCTGGTTCAGTGGGAGGAGTATTTTAATTCGAGATAGTAGTACCTGCTACTCACTTCACAGTCGACCAGCTTGAGGTGTGACGGATATTTCAGGACTCGTAAGGCTCTCGTTATCTAACCAGAGGGTAGCCGGTGTGCGCCCCTGGGACGAACCTTCCGCCGAGAATACAGGTACTGAGTCAGGATTTGACGACCACGTTACTACCCAGGTCAGAGGTCGATTGGGATATTTCCTTTCATTGAATATTCGTGTAATCTAAACACAAGCAGACACCCGTTTTCAAAGAATAGAAGAATCTCCATTAAATTCACTCTAAATTCGTCCCATACACACACCTCCTCTTGACGCAGCTTTAGAAAGGAAACAAAAGATCCGTGAGTAGTTAATTTGATATTGAAGAATTTAATTTTCCCGGAGAATAGACGTGTGTAATGCCCGTTATTCGGAAGAGATGGGATGGGAATTCCTATCATACAATCCCCGGGTTATGTCCGTAAGCAATTCAATCTTTTAGTTTCTCGTGAAATTTATCTTCCTTCTTGCATTCTCACTTCTATCTTCCTCCCTTCCTTTCACGCCTTCCCCCCCCCCCCCGACATTCCGGGTACAAGTCAAAATTCGTGGGACACTTATTTCGCGATCATTGATAACTAAAGGATTCAAAGCGTTTCATCCTCCCCTCACCCTCCTATCAGATCAAGGAACACTCCTAGATTCTTAATGTCCTTCAAAATAGTCACCATAGTGAAAGATCACGGTCACACATGGATGGGTTCGTCCAGTTATTCGCTAAATTGAAAGTCTACCAAATTTCTATTCAGACTCCCATACCACGTCGCTCTAAAAAACGCGTTCGTATGCTTGAAACGAAACCCAATAACACTTTCCCTGGATATTAGAGTAAAAATATTAAATTCTTCTATATCAAAGTAATAGAACTGTATTATAGGCAGCCCTTTCATAGGTACACTTGTTTCATTAGTTAATTAGTCATTCAGGGTCTATAAGCTCTTCAGGAGAGGCCAATATCATAGAATTCGAACATTCCCTTTCATCCCAACTTCACCTTAGCTACCACGAGGAGTCAGTCGTCTCTACACTTCATTGTAAGTAAGACCTCGGCACCTCGCTCCTGTTTCCCCCCTTCCTTGTTATATTATATCTATCTATATTTCTCTCTATATATAGGTACAGTTGTTCAGTTTCACTAACGCATAGAAGGCCTGCCCCATCCTTATAAGTGTTATTAACGGAGTCGTCTCTACACTTCATTGTAGGCTTCGACGGGAGTCTCTCGCTCCTTCCTCTACAGAAACCAGGCCACATGGTACAGTGAATCCCCACACCAACTCATTACTCTCACATTTTCTCTCCTATATATATATTCCATGTATACCTATAGTGCTCAGTTGATACGGACATAGGTGGTAGTTCTAAGAATGATTCTGTGAGAGAGGTTATGCTCTAAAGAGCTTGCCCGTTCCAAATTAGAGTTTATGTATGTGTCTAAGATCTCAAACAGAAATAATGTTTCATGGTGAATAAATAGGATGATGTTTCAAAGATAGTTCTTGTGTTTATTGCAAAAACCCCAGGTGACTATTCCGCGTGTTAGGATAATACTTCCCCACACTTCCAAAAAGAGTCAGCCTTACTCGGTGTAATTCTAAGTATCAACCACGACTACCAAGATAAATCTAATATATATCTTTTCAAACGTGCCCAGGAAGTAAAACCATAGACCTACTTGCCTGAGCTGGTGGCAGCACTTCCCCTTACCCCTTAACTCATACCCTTTCCCCTTAACCCCTACCCCTACCCCTTTCCCTTAAGTTCATTCCCATTTCAGTACTCTCCGCAGCGAGAAGTGTTCGTACTATAATCAAATAGTGAAGTCATAAGACAAATTTCAATTCTCAATTCAAGTTTAAATCAAGGAAAAATCCTAACCAAATTAATTTCATTCAAATAACAAAGGTACCAGGTATAAACCAACTTCAGGGACAACCCTGGCAACACAGAACGTGTAGCCATGCCCCTCGCCTCTCGTCTTTTTTGCCCGCAGCCTAGCGCCGCCGCGCTGCCGCACTGCCGCACTAGGCTGCCTCTCTGACGGGCTCAAGTCAGCCCGTGGTCCTCCCCTGCTGGAGCTCGATAGGGAAAGAAAGAAAAAAAAAGACCAGCCAAAACAAAATGTGTGTGGGGGGGAGAGGGTATTGAGATTGGAGACAATTTATTGGAATGACGGGGCTTCGGTATGAAATACAAAAGGAACAAAAGGTGTAATAAAAATAAAATAAATCCATCAATACCACTTCAGTTCATTATTTTAACTTAATACTACATATATTTGCGTCTTGGGGTATTGAAAAGGCACAACACCGTGCACAGTAATGATATAAGCATTTTGACACTTTTGAGCCCCCAAAAAATTTAGGGGGAACTCCCAATTCTGGGAACCCTGTAACCACTTCAGTTCATTATTTTAACGTAATACTACATATATTTGCGTCTTAGGGTATTGAAAAGGCACAACACCGTGCACAGTAATGATATAAGCATTGTGACACTTTTGACGGAATGCACCATCCGCATGGCGGCGCCACCTGTTCAAAATCCAAAATGGCGCGGCCCGAGTGACACCTCTCTGTGAAGCTCCCTGCTTTAGTCGCCAGTCGCCACCTGCCCTAACGTCGCCAGGCGTCATATATTACGAATTATAGCATCAATACTGATTTGTATGTGCCACTGAAGATGATACACAGTAGTTTATATCATGACTGTATAATTTACCCAGTTTCAGCGTTGTTTTATGCTTTGTATCTGCAAGTATATACGGTTTCAAATTTCACTAGTTTTTTTTCGGGCGACGACGATGGCGGGAGGACACTCTAAACATAAACACTAGATGGCGACCTGTGTGTAGCCCGTTATCAAAAGGCGTATTTTGTGGCGCCAATTTTGTATAATTATACTCTTTTAAGCTCCGCCCTAGCTTGCCATCACAAAATACGATTGTAGCGCTGCCAAAGCACTTTCTAGATGTTGCCGGGAGTAAAAGTGTCGTACACTTCATTACCTCTTACCGAGGCTCAAGTTATATCGTTAAGATTGACATTATTGAAGGCACAGCAGAGTAGTAGCGTGATTGTCTGTATTACACATCGATATATAATTGTTTTGAGCTCTTAGAATGGCCTAGCATCGTTTTCTGTGGCAGAGCTGATCGCTATGGCAGAGCTGAATCAGTGAGAAAATGTTCGTATTCATGGCTTGCGATAGGGCTTCTAAAAGACTCTTTTGTGTGATATGACATATATACCAAATATATTACATTTTTATTGCAATTGTAATATCACTCATGAATACATTTAAGTATTTGATTATATTATAGCAAACATACAACAGTTTTGCCGCTCCAGCCACAAACATCAACGGACATTCGGATGCTATGTATCCATGGCGAGGATGCGGATAAGATTTCAGATGTCGCTGCAGGATTTAATTATTCATGAGCTCCTACTTCCATATGTAGCTGTGATTGATACTTCCATATTTGATGGCATACATGCCATCAAAGTATCATAACTACGCCTAATTGAAAACAGTATTATTTGCATATGATCTTTATGTTATGAATACTGAATGAGATGAGAATTATTGGAAAACAAACATTTACGGTGCGATGTCCGATAAGAATGTATGCATGCGCCCGCTCTGATTCGCCAGGATCTTGAAGGCTCCACCCACACCCAAGAGTACATTTTTTCCGCAAGAGTATAATTTACTGCAGAGTGACTCATGTCGACTAGGGGTTATTTTTAAGAATGCTCGTCAAATCCCGGCCGGTGGAGATTCTACACCGTCGTACCTCCACTGGTTGCATCTACAAGAAATGTCCGACTGGTGGATATTTGACAGGCGTACCAACACAAGCGAGCCCAAAGCGGCATCAGTATTTTGACTGTTTTATACATATCTAATACATTTTACTAGTGAAATTTATAATTTCTGACATTAAAATAATAGCTTAGTTAGTGTTCGCCACTTGTCTGAGGCGTTGGTGCAGAAAAAATGGGCCAGAGTTATGCTTGCGAGTACATTTGAACGGCCCGCCGCCACTGCTCCACACAATGGCCGACCTCCATCCTCCCGCCGCCGCCCGGCTTCCTCACAACTTCACACACCTATATAAGGCCTCCTGGACCTGATTTTACCTTAACTATGACAAGTGTGCATTCACAAGGTATACATGTTACTCTCGGTTGTGTTGAAAACTCACCTGTAATGGTCTGGGAAGAAATAGGATCGAATAAGTGCACAGCGGGATGAAGGTGGGATCTGCATGTTGTCGCGAATCAGCTGACTCAAACCTCCATCCGTTGCGTTACCTCTGTTGATTCTTGTATACCGATTCGCGATGCAACGGGTGGAGAAAAGTTCTTGAATATAGCCCTACCTAGCAGTGCACTCAAGAAAGTTAAAAAAAAGTGGGCAGAGCGTAAGAGTATAATTTTGCTTATGAATGGACGCCACAAAAGACGCCTAACGTCGCCACTCGGTTGATATTTTTGTAATTTGTTCATTTATAGCCATAATATGACACAGATAAAGACACAAAATGACAGACTCTCCAGATAGCCCCTTCTAACTTTCCTGAAATCATGGATGTAGAAATGTAAGTATTAACGCCACCAGACGTCTGTAAATAAAAAAAGAAACTTTGTCCTGGCGACTTTAGTGTTATCTACGGTAGCATTACGTAACGAAGTGTATATATTTATAATCATACTGCTGCTCTATACTGTATCGCCAACTTAGCCCTCAGAAAGGGCGGCACCGAGAGCGGCAAAGACAAGGACAAGGCACCCTCGCTCTTTGAACCGAGCAAATTAAGAAGCCGAAGGACGTAGAAAACGGGGGCGGCGGCGGCGGCCCACCCCAGACCAACGGCATCGTGCAGAACGGCCTCAACGACGACAAGACTTTCAAGTGAGTGAAAGGAGTGATTTAAAAAGGAAATAGGGAGAAATGGTTCACAAATAGGGTGGCGAATGATTGGAATCGCACCTTATTTACTCTTTAATATGTCTGTATATCTGGAATAAGTAATCATAGCCGCCCAGTTGGTTCCTGAACGCTGATTGGGTGACAACGTACCTAGGCCCCTGATTGGCTCTTGGGAATCCTGAGGTGACTAGTTACCGATTACGTATTTAAAACTAACTTTTTTATTCGTGCACTGATATAGGATTGCATAGCCTCGTTGAAAACCCCAGCTTTTTTAATGACTTCAGTCTCAAGATATGCAAGGCCTCCGTAAAAGAAGCATGAAGAAATCATTTAGTAGCACCGTACATTACACCGATATTTTTTTGTTTTTTTTCCCAATAGGGGGATTTTTGCGTTTTAATATATTTCGATATTTCCGCAGTTTTATGTATAAATCGCGAGCTTGGTGGATGTATTTGGTTTTTTGTCTAAGGGGGTACGTTTATAATTCAACGTCAACCTTGTTCTTCCTTGTATTTGAGCGGTGAGGTTATTTGTGATGAGCTATGCCTAGTTGCAATGTTTGTGTGTGCCTATGTGACGTGTTTTTCGCGTTTTTAGTTAAGGAATACGACTGACTCAGTGGTTGTCAGATTATCGAAAAAACTAAAAAAAATTCTGCTCCTTTGCTTCAACTCTGAACTAGGATCTGTTACCGTTTATAAGATACACGCATCATATACTATTTGCCCATATTTTTTCACGAATTATTAAGTCTGTTAAAAAGTCGATCTGTGTTGTGGTGAATTTGAGGCTTTTTTGGCCATATTTTGATACCCAATATTTCATTATTTCTTTGTTTTTTTTAGGCTTATTGTGTCACATTTCTCTTTTTTTACTTTATCCGTGTAGATTTATTAATTATTTTATGTTTTGATGTTTTGGTTAATGAAGGGACAAGGTGCTGAGCTGCCGCCGGCAAGCCGCCGTCCCGTGACGTCACGGCGTGTTTACATATGTTGGGGGGTGTTTATGGCTATGGGATCATTACTAGCCTTAAAACACGGGATTACTGGCTGTATGCAAGGCTGAGCAAAGGTAAATAGGGAGAATATCAATGCAGAAACCCGAAAATAGGCTCAAATAGGTGAAATATTGGCTGTTATAGCTATATATAGAGGAATGATGGATGATTTCTTACGTCCATTATTTGCTATTCTGTAGGTCATGTACGTCTGTTAGTGTCCCAGGAACTAGGCCTGTCAGTATATTAGAAGGGGGGGGCATATATGCCTAAAATATGGGGGGGAAGGGGGTAAAAACAGGAACTACCTCATGTAGGTCTCACGGCCTCTTGTAGCTTCCTTATTTTCTTATACTGCAGTTATTTACATATTTACTAGTTTGGGAATTTTGGCTAGGGCAAGTAGCAGCTTTGGCGACAAGACCACAAACAGGTAACCAATTTCAAACACCGCGACAACTGCTTCAAGAAGTCTGGCGCTACATGAGGCGACGGCGGGGAGCAGACTTAATACAGGACTTGATACAGAGTTGCCTGTGACATGTTTCAGCATGGCAGGGGCAGTAGTTATAAACATGTAAATTAAAGAGAACTTACCTCCTCGACTTTTGTTTAGGTTCCCTCCAATCTTCACGCAGGCGCACAAGGTCAAAGTTTGTCCGCTATACAAATGAATAATTATTGCCGTTGACCGGAATTCTCGTCGAAACACGAGCCAAGAACTCTCGTCTAAGTGAAAACTTTCGACGAATTTGTTGTATTCTGGCATGAAAGTAAAACTCCACGTTGGCGTGCAGGGATTTTATGTAGTGCAGTGAGACAGTACAGCAGAGTATATGCAGATAAAATAACACTGCATAATATTAGTGAGGGATAACGTCTCACTAGAATACCCGTGGCCAATAATATTCAAGTATGTACACATGTACAGTACAGGTCGTAAGTGTATAGCTCAAGTGCGACCAGATAACTGCAAACTGCTCGCCTGCAACCGTATATTTATACACAGAAAGAACTACCCGAAGTCTCGAACGCAGCCCGGTGTCGTGTGAGCAAGTCTGTTTACGAGGGGATGTCCGTTTACTAACAAAGACGTGTTATCAACAAAGCCGGTGTTGAGAAATATTGTCAACGCGCGAAATTCTGTACACCCTTCCATATTTCACTGGTTTTACAGCTTAACTGTTGCCCTGATACATGTTAAAGGCAACATTGAGGCACTAGCTTTCCATGAGAACACTTATAAGTAATAATAGTTAATAGATGCACTGTATTCAGACAAAGGATAATAATAAAACCTAAAAAGGCCTCACTTTTTGACGAGGATATTTTAAACTTTTGAGTAACTATTATTACTTGTAAGTGTTCTCATGGAAAGCTTGTGCCTCTATGTTACCTGTAACATGCATCAGGGAAGCAGTTAATCTATAAAACCAGTGAAATATGGAGGGGTCTACAGGATTTTGAGCGTTGACAATATTTCGCACAACACTGGACCGGACAAAAGCAGAGCGCATTACTAGATTCATGAGTTTTTCCTATGAAAGAATAAAAACAGTATACCCCCCCCCCCCCCTACTTTAGCAGACATTGTCACAAGCGACAAGACGTACACACGGTACCGTGTGACAAGCGGTCCGGCTTTGTTGTTCAACACATGTTAGTAAACGGACTTTCCCTCGTAAACAGACTTTTGATCACACGACACCGGCTGGAACACTGAATGAAAGGAACTGATTCTGAAAGTCTTTTTCTATCATGGACAGACTTTGATTGTACGGGAAATTGTCAAGGTATCCCATAATTCGACATAATGCTGGCTTGGGATGGTGATCGGTGAAATAGCGTGCCTTGCAGCAAAAAGGACCAAAATATCTAATATAAACAAGACTGTTGGGCTAGTATCCCAAATACAGCAGTAAATGAGGCACTCGTATTGCGGGATGCCTGATTTGTTGAAGGATAGCATTGCCTACCCGATTATAGACGAAATTTCTTTACGTCGCGCGCCTGTGTGCAGGCACCTCACTGATTTGTTGTCGCCCGCCACTGGCAAGACGCAGGCGCTGTACACTGCGGCGGCTTGGACAGCCAAGTTATCGGACCAGGGATGCCAATCCTAAGGATGTTTCCCAAGATCTTGTGATTTCGGCCATGGCCTTGGGATTTGGGGGGGGGGGGGGGGGGGGGGGATTATTCAAGTCAATCTAGGGTTTTTGAGGGGACAGTCTTGGGATTTCTGAGCATTTAGAGTGGTCACCCTGTTTCGGACAGCGTATTTCTCGCCACACCGGGCAGCTGGGTAACCATTACTAATCTGTTTGTTATCCATTCCTCGTGAATATAATGCCTTTGTGACCAGTAATATAATGTAACATAGCACACAACATTGGTTTAACAAATACTTCTCTTTAGCTTCCACCATGTTCCAATAAGCATATCGTACACTATCAGAAACACAGAAGCAATTGAGGTTTGTGACAGTAAAAACAAGGAACAACCCTTTATAGTTACACAGTGCTATGGCAGATCCAGTGACAAGTCCATAGCAGTAATAAGTGACTTTTCACCATTCTTCAAGGGCTTCCTGCATCACTCATTGTTCATAGAAAAATATTGCCAATCTTGCTTGAACAACAGAGTACTGTATAACGTAATAATCGGTACAAACATATCTAAAATTTCGTTTTTGTAGGGAAGACCACATTTACCAGTCAGCCAAGTGATGACACCTCGATGCAAAATGTAGAGCTTTCCTGTTAATTCAATTACTTCCTGGAACTTAATCATTCACCTGGTGGCCGCTTCCTGACCTCTAGACACTTTAAAATAGTGTATTTTTCCTGTCATCATAGAGGCGCCAGTCCAGCAACTTAACCAAGCCTGTAATAACATTTAAATCACTGGCCTATACATACATGACACTTCAACATGCCCTTCAACTCGGAACAGTCTACAATTGACTGCCCAGAAGGGTAATTCTTTAACGACAACTTCATCTTTCAGTAACAGTTCACGGGTTCTAAGGTTAATTGTTACTAAACCTCCTCCCCGGGATCCTTATACTGTACCAAACAACAGTAAGCTGTCCACTACATGTAACATCAGAGCTGCTGTCGCTGAAGCCTTCTCAGTCAGTCCTGGCAGCTAGTGATCTCCATGACTTCCTGCGGTAGAGCTTGTAAGTACCCCTTTTGGACAAAAGTAGTATACACTTATACCTCCTTTACCACAATCTTGCTTTACAAAAATAATTACACAAAAGAAAAATCTAAATACCAAAATTCGTTTAACACAAGAAAAATTTGAAGTTATACACAAATTTGCTCTTGAATTATAAGAAGTTAATGGGAACATATTATTCGTTTAAACATTTTTCCATGAACGCACGATTTTCCAGGAACTCAACTCGTGCGTTAAACGAGGCCTAGGTGTACACAGCAACTGCGGCCGTCATTGTCGCTGCAGCGCCCAGGCTACTGAAGCACACAGAAGGTGAAAACATCACTAACTGTTCCGCAGCCAGTAAGTAGTTTCGTTGAAGTAAATGTTAGCGAATCCCAATCCCCCCCAAGACCAGCTATGCAGGACACCACATGAAAATCAAAGTCTCCATCATCTCTTTTATACTAAAGTATTATTCATTTTATTCCTTAAAATTCTTACAAACAACATATGGATTAAGGGAAATTATAATATCATGTTTGTTATGCTTTTAAAATAACTCCGCAATCCTGGAATAAGGGATGGTTTGGGTTCAAGGCCACGCCGCGGCCGCCGCCGGCCGTGGACGGGCCGCGGGCCGACCCGACGCCGCACCCCGCGCCGCTCACCAATCGGCCTCAGTGTCTGAGCCGCCCAGCCGCAGGGGAAGGACGGCGCAGAAGTTGAGGCTGTCACTGCCGCCCTCGGACGGAACATCACGCGGCACGGGGCACGGCGCCGTGGGCGGCCAGCGGGCGCGGCCCCGCGGCACTGGCTCGCCGGCGCAGTAAACCTTAGTGCTATGATATGCATCAAGTGATTCACTCTATTGGGACGATTTCAAGAAGAGTAATAAACATTCTCTACTTAAGCACATTTTGCAACGACATTTTAACGACTTATCAGAGATAAAACCACTTAGACAGCCTAGCGGTCCGGGTAGCCCCAGGGAGCCCCCGAGGGACCTGAGGTCAGGTCGTATTGCTTATGAGCTGAGTTTGGGGCCGAGGGCCGCCGGGCGGGGCAGAGGGCCAAGGGCGCGCTCCCTGGGGCCCTCGCAGGGACCCTAGCCCAAGATGGACGTGGCCTACACAGCACTCACTCACGGCCCAGACACACCACGCTTGGCACGGAGGAGAGAGGCACCGCCCGCCCCCCGCTCCTTGACGCCAGCGGCAACCGCCTGCAGCCCCGCCCTTGCCCTGGCCGGCCACGGCTGCCGAGGCCTGAGGCCACCTGGCTGCTGCCGCTGCTGGAGGCCCCAAGGGCGAGCCTTGTTTAATCATTCAAATATTTACAGATCAACTCTGAGGAGCTCCTCGGGGTGGGTCCTGGGCGGGCTGGCGCCGGCGGGGCTGGCCGTGAGGGGGGACGAGCGGCCCTCCAGTGTCTACACATTTGGCAGGCTTGCTTTACCTTAGTACAATCTTGATTTGTACCAAGTTGGCTTTGAACTTGAATAACAAAATAAATACCTCATGAAGCTAGTATTTTAGCAAAACAAAGAAACAAAACAAAGTAGGAAAAAGCTTGTTAATTTACATTACTGTCTGTGGTGAGTGTTTTAACAATGTCACCCTTTGCCTCTCTGTCTTCCAGAATTGCATGTAGTATGATTGTTCAGGAGTTTCTCTGTTTCTGTTCAGTATTTTCATGTGGTGTAGCTTGTACTGTTCTCTGTTCCTACGTGTCAACGAATGGACTCAACATTTAGAAAAAAAATCTCAAATCTTTCATAATCACAGTCTGCAACAGATCTTTCTGCGATGAATGAGTGAATGTCGTTGGATTAAGAACTCAGGACGGGGTACGAGTAGTGAACGGTTCTAAATTGAGACATTCCAAATAAGTGCCGGGTTTCCGAACCCCCGGAGCCCTGAAGGCGCGCTCCTCATGCTGAAATAAACACCCACAAGTTACACCTAATATTTTTTCCTACAGATAATGACCAACTGTGGCAGTTAGTCACCATGAGTAGGCGAGAGATCCCATTTATTCATTAATCCTTTCAGCTATGCATCTAAATACTTACCAAGGAGCCACATTAAGTTACAGTTACTGATCACACAAGTTCAGTGGGAGCAAGCCTTGGCAGAGCAGCGCGCCTCAGTGCCGGAAGGGGCTGGGGCCCGGCACACACGCAGGACACCCGTGAGGCAACATGACACTTGACGCCACAAAACATTAGCGCTCACGTGGAAACTCAGTGAATATTGAACGAGCACGCTTCAATCACTCACTGTTTTCATTTAAGATGTAAGCCGCTTTGAAAAATTATTTACAACATAGTACGTACCAGAAAATATTGTTTTGGGTGTTCTATTTACAAAAAAATGTAAGAAAAGATCTTTAACTCAACCCTGTCTTGAGTACCGCAAATGATCACCATAAAGGCCTATATATAGATATATATATAAGCTGGGTTTGTTTATACATGCTGTGGGCCAGTGTCTGGCTCTGTAGTCTGCTGTAGGCTAGTTTCTCTGGCTGCGGGTGGGGTGGGGGTGTGTCAGTGAAAGCCTTGTCTGTAGATGGGAAGTTCAAGAAAAGTCGTGTATAATGTATTGTTTCCTGCTTGAAGTTTGTGAGAGTCATGTTTGATATGCTTAGATTTGTCATGGTTAAAAGCCCTAAATTAAGTACCATGTGTTGCTGACTAGGAATTTCTCTCTTAAATCAAATATTTCAAAGTCTACAATTACCCGTTGGCAAGATTATGCACTGAACACTTTATAGCTTTGCTTGAACTTCTTGTCTGCATGTATTCTTTTTAATTTGGTCACTCAAACTTTATTGAATTACTGTTAGCGGCAAAACAAATAATGTGGCACAAACCAGGAGTATAACCAGGGACTGACAGAGCTTTTGTCACGTCCTGCAGCGGCTGGCGGCACCAGCTCAAAGAGGTCAACTAAGTATAACGACACCATTTTACCGTCTACTTAAAAATAAGATAAAATAAACTAAGAAAGAAAGAGAAAGTGAAAAAGCATTAAAATGCTAATCTAAAACACTGAGGCCCTGACAGACGAGCAGTGAAACAAGCCAGAGCTGTAGCGCTTGTTGAATTCACCTGCCCTCTGGCCAAAGCTTGATCAATTACAACTACATTTACCAACAATTCATCCTTGTTGCCACTAACATTGCCTCCTACTAACTTACATGGGTCATCATCAGTGTAAGACTACTGTCAAAAGATCAGCCATTATTGAGCCCCAGAAGCAGGTGCTACAGAGCTTGTCATCATTCCCTTCAGAACAGACAGGACCAGCCTTAGTGACGCAGGCGGGCTAATGAATGGTGGATCCCTTGACCATTATTGCAACAAAGACCAGTTACCTAGTTAGCTACATCATGATAGTAACACACACGGCCATAATATCAGGTAAGATCCATGTTATAAGTTAACTGGTGACCTAGACTTAACATAGCACTGACGAATCAGTGACCATCAAAGATTACAGTGAACTGATAAGTATAATACAGTAAGTTCAGAAGTAATTATTGTGCCTAATAATGGAATAGGTTTAGAAACATAACACAATATTGATAAACAGTATTGTACATTCCACTGAGTGAGCACACACGCCCGGGGCTCCAGCGGGCAGTCTTGAGGGGCAGTCCGGGCCGGGCCGACCCGCTGATGTGGCACGGGAAGGCCCGGCTGCCCAATCCTAATCTGTGGCACTGCTGTGCTGCATAATTTTGTGATAAATGCCTGAAAGAAACCAACCCTCACTAAGACATCCTGCAGCCAGCCGGCTACAGGTGACCCACACAAGAGTGTCGGGTTGGCTACACACGTTGCAGCAATGGGCTGCGTGTCGGGCCTCACTGGAGCCCCAAGGCCTACTCAGGTGTAGTGTTCAGAATAATGATAACGGTGATATAAAGAGAGCGTAGGACGGACAGTGGGAGACTGCCCAAGCTTCCAACTCAGGGAGGGTTTATACTGCACTTATCCTACGCTGCCGGGCGCCTCGGGAAGGGACGCCGACCCCGGGCCGGATGAGCCAACGTCTGCTGGCATATCAGTTACTTATAATAATTATGAAATTTCAAACTTTCACATTACTTCCGTTAAACAAAGAGAAACTTTAAATTAACTGCAAAACTCTTTATTGCTGAAACTTGTTTAATTCTTCCTATTCAGATCAAGCTGTAGGAATCACAAGGCAGAGCCTCCAGTGGCCAACAACAAGTGTTGTTATTCCCGGCAGTCCAGGTCCCCGAGGGGTCCAGCAGGGGAGTGACAGAGGCCCGGGGCGCATCCCTCAACCTATGCAAGGCAGCCCTCTGCCTCTACACCCCAGAGTGCAGTACTGCACCCACTGCTGCAGCTGTTGCAGCACTGCCCCCTGGGGTGCCAACAACCCACTGTGACGGTATGACTCCCTATACTTACTGCGCCTGTGGACCATAAGTAACTATAGCTTGATTTAGACAATCCTGTTACTCCCTGCCTGACTGCCAACAACCCTGGTGTGCCCTGCAGGTCACGGCGCGGCGGTGGCGGGGCCGGCCGTGTGGCGCTGTGCTGGCGCGACACTCACTCGGCCATTTTGTTGGGGATGTGTCTCGAGGAGGAGAAGCACAGCTTCATAATGAATGGGAACTTGCTGTCTGTGGGGGGACCAACAATGTGCATCAGTAACACTCCATCGCTAAAAGGTCTCTTTCAATGCTGGAACTGAGATCATGCAAAACAACTAGCCGTAAACTTACTGGGGTTGGGGATGGGGGCGTGGTTGCCCACCACCAGGGCCTCCAGGGCCTCAGAGATGTTGTTGAACTCCAGAAGTCCGCTGGAACTCCTCTCGGCTGTGGAGAGGAGAGCTACATCAGTAGACTGCTGGGTCTTATGGGTTGGATTATCCCAATCATGTATATGCAAGTCTAAACACAAAGCTTATTAGCTCTACACAAATTGGTTTCAAAACTATACTATTTTGAAGGATAAAACAAAAGAAATGGGTCATTACACTCACTCTTAGAGGGGAACAACTTAATGCTCTTGGGTTCTAGAACCTCTCCCTCTAGGAAGACCTGCTTCAGGGTATCCTCATCCAGTCCTGGTGGAGTGTTGAAGAAGTGCAGAATCTGGGGATGGATTACACAGTTACGCATCACAAACAATTCAACCACCCTGAGCATGTGTGATACATTGTAGCTGAGAAAAGGTGCCAATCAAACTATCTAGTATGAAATATATCATATCCCCATACAGATAAGGATCACTAGGAAAAACACACATAATCGACCCTAGACGTAGCAAACAGACTTGCATGAAAAACTAATACAAATGAAGCTTCATAAGTTTTGTGAATTGATGTTGAGCGTACAACTTAACATGCCGAGACAGCAAGGTGGGGGAACATACCTTGGAGGGTGGCTGTATTCTGTTCTTGGAGGCCATCTCAGGATTGATGAAGCGGTTGTTCTTGTTGCCCATGTAGTCCTTGAAGGAGGCCGTTCCGTCGGGAAGGTCATAGGGCTGCTGCACGTCAGCCAGGAATGCTTGCTTCGAGTACCTACAACACAACACATGTTGAACACTTACACCATGACAAATATATTCCCATGACAATAACACACACTTTAAACACAACACTATGACATGAATAGATTCCCATGACAATAACACACCTTAAACACAACATTATGACATGAATAGATTCCCATGACAATAACACACTTTAAACACAACATTATGACATGAATAGATTCCCATGAAAATCTCTTCCGTTAACATTCAGATTGGTTCTTGGCGATTTTTGGTTTTGCAACAATAATGGTAAGACAGTAACTCCTCAACACTTTCATGCTAAGGAAGGTTACCGTAGAGGTTCAGCACACAATAATAAGGCTTCCCTCTAACACTTTCCCCACACAACACTATGCACTAGGCTGCCAAAACTTATAATGAAAAGTTCAATGCAAGTTTCAAATCAAATTGTGACTAGTCAAAATTTTCATCCCATTGATAAAATCTACATTATTCTCTTCACTATTAATAAGTGTGGAGTAAGAGATGCCAGGAAGAAACATAATAATATAGAGTGAAAAACTGAACTTGAAGGAAATGAAAAAGAGTTGAGAAAATAAAAATAATAAAAAAACCGGAAGATGACAAAAAGAGATGCATGGATAAACAGAATAAAACGTCTTGGCTGCTACACACCCCAGTTGCATCTTGCAGCCAAAGAACGTGGTGTTGTTCAAGTTGGCCACGGCTCGCTCCACGGCCAGGGCGTCGCCCATCTGCACCATGGCGCACCCTTCCTTCGTCTTCAGGAACTTGATCTGAAATACACAAGTGGATTAGCAGGCTCACTACCTCCTCTGTAACACAAAGTTCTGAAGTGTAGAGGACAGTGTACTCCTCCTTGACACACTGTTCTAACGTGTCAATTTTGTTACCAAGTTTAACTATCACTTCCGAGCTTTGCTTGAACTTAACATTAGTGGTGCCTGCATTCCGTCCTTGACAGTGCTGCCACGGCTACTTGCTTGACTTACCCTGACAATGTTGCCATAGAGACACAGAAGGTTGAAGATGCGGTCAGCATTCATCTTGTCCTTGTTGAGTCCATACACCATCAGCACGGCTCCCTGCTGCGGCAGGCCCGGCTGAGGCTGGCCCATGCCGGACAGCGAGGCGCCTCCCGGCCCACCAGCGCCGCCCATGAAGGGGCCGCCCTGGCCCTGGCCGCTGCCCATCAGGCCTCCGCTGTGGATGTCACTGTTACTCATATAATTATTGCCGCATAAAAACGCAGAGATACGTATCTGCCACATGTTGTGTGTTTGTGTACATGTCTGTGCATGCGCGTGTGTGTGCACGTGTGACCGTGCGTGCATGTGAGTGTGTGTGTGTGTGCGCTCCCTATTGGTACCTACCTGTCAGGCATGGGACTATTGAAGAGGCCGCCACCTCCACGAGGGCCGCCGCCCATCTGGCCGTTCATGCCACCACCTCCTGCGACACAAAGATCAGGTCAGACAATCTTGCATCGGGTCACCGGCAATCATAATACTAGGGTGAAGGATGCCATCACTTCTATCTTTAACATCAGTAACACATTCTGAGGGCTGACAATCTATTCCATCACAATTTCAAACAAGCAAAGACTAGCAGTAGCTGTATGAAACCAATGGACAAGATATGCTGACAAAGCAGGGACTTCCCCCCTATTCCAACCCCAAGCCACCGCGTGATCACCAAACAGAACTGTTCAGGTACATAATGCTATGAACAGGGGGAAAATAAAGGTAAAAATAAAATAACAAAATAATGAGGGGCAGCTCATACAAAAACTAAATACTGTTCTACACAACATAGGTAAGCCATGCACTACTGAAGACTTTAAACTATGCCTTTCACTGATAAAGGTCAAACTTGTAAGCATCTTTCACTTGGGAAATTATCACTCAAAAATAAATATAATAATGCAAATAATACTTTCAGTAATAGCATTAATAACAACAATAGCAAACGTGATGTGTGACCAAGGCAAACTTTCATAAAGAAACTACACAAGAATCTTTCCAAAACCACAACCAAATTTCTCCCAAATCAAAATAGACAAATAAATAAATATAAAATCAATAAAGTTACAATAATAATAACTTTGATAATAAAAAGAAAAGAAAAAAAAAGTAATCAAAATGTGACCATAAGCTTTAGTGAAGGGAGGCGTGGGACTGATGGGGCAGGGGAAGGGGAGGAGAGGGAGGGACACCTACTGAAGGGGGACACGTTCATGCCACCAAAGCCGCGAGGTTCCTGAAGAAGGGGAGGACGGGAGGAGCCGCTGCTGGTGCTGGTGCTGCTGGGGGGCTCCTTCATGCCTGTAACACAGACGACCAACACTCACTGCCTGCTCCACTACACTGGGCTATGCTGAGGCTACACTGGGCTATGCTGAGGCATGCTGAGGCTACACTGGGCTATGCTGAGGCTATACTGGGCTATGCTGGGCTACACTGAGGCTATGCTAAGGGTGTTGCTTTGTCATGGCTACCTGTCTGACCTGGTGATTCTACCCTACCTGTGTCACCTGCCGAGGAATTATTACCACCTCCTCCTCCTGTTGCTACAAGTGTTATAAGCTGCTTTAGTTTTGTTCTATCTGTGATTACTTACGTCTGATGAGGGAGTTACCTACTTTACATGTTTATCAAGGTCTAGTATAAATAGATTTGGTTGTTTCAGCATTTTAATTCTGACTAACTAGGACACTGCTCCCAGGGTGACACTGCACTGGACTAGCCACCCTCTGTGCTCTAGAGGTGGGAGATAAATTACTCACTGCAACAGAGGATAATTTCTTGCTTGTAATGCTATGGTTTGCTTGTAACAGCTGCCAATGCTGGTGGAGGACTGTTACTTTTATGTATTAAGCTGTGTTCACCATACATGAATCAATTACCTGCTTAAAATACCAAACAGTTTTTATCTGAGTAAAGCCTAAAGCTGTTCAAGGTGACCTGCTACACCAGCACTGCCTAATGGGATCCTGCCATTACTGAATCTCCTACAGTGACATATTACCAACTAAGTGCAAAATGTTGTAGAAATGGCTGAGCTACCACTGTTAATTATTTATGTTAATGTTCCCTGACACTGTGCACTAAAAGCTAACACAACAAGCCAGTACATGCTGAGCTGGCTGCTTGTTATACCCCAGCATCTGCAACACCCTTCACTGACTTCATATCAACTACCTGTTTTGTTACATCATTCCATCCTACTTGGAAAACACTCGCTGCTTTTCAACAATTAACCCCTTGAGACCCAGAGTGTAATTTCCATTGTAATTTGAATACCATTAGACGATTTTTAATGACTATAAGCAATATTATATAGATATGACCTGTTTAGTATCCTTGTCCACTAACTAATTTGGTATATTCAGCTACTTTTTGTAATTCTATGGCTCGACAAGACAATTTCTTATAGCAAAGGAAAGATCTGGGCGTGAAGGGGTTAATATCCAATGATCTAATATATAATGAACACTTGCAGCATTCCACCTGTTCTGTTACTCCTGACACACTTCTAACTCCTGACACAAATCACCAAACTTATCGTCATGTCCATCTATACTGAAACACTCAACATTCCCTACAATACCAGATTTTGCAACATAAAACAAACACTCAAAATCAGGCATCTGTTTTATCCCTTTGTTGCTTGGGAGTCTCTAGTAACTCTGCCTGACATACAGTGACCTGCGAGCCAAGTTTTAGCAACACGTACAATCGTACATGCCGACAAAAAGAAAAATATACTATAGTAAATAACAACACCTGGACAAAGCGAGAAAATAAAAGGCAGTGACAACCAAAACCTCCATCATGGCTATACATCAGTGTCATATAATGCAAGATTGAAACTGTGACAAGTGAAGGAGAGAACGAGAGGCAGTCGAGGGCGAAGAGTAATTTGTTCAGCCTCTTATTCTTATCTTAGTGACGCTGCTTCCCTCAACGTGTACTAAATCAGCATTATCACACGTGAGGCCAGAATTCATGTCTTCTTTATAAACTTAGTGGGGAGGCAAATTTGATGGCAATGAGAGGAAACCCTTGGGAGGGGAGGGGTTGGGGAGGAAGGGGAGGGAAGGGCTGAGTCACCAAGAGGTCTGGGCCATCGCCAAGTGCTGTGGTGGTTCGTGCTGACTGCTATGACGTCCCTTGGCACTCCTCCTCGCCTACACTACAACTGCATTATTACAGTTTGAAGCTAAGACGCCCACATCACCGCCCGCCCCTTACACCCACACCCACGCCCCTTACACCCACACCCACGCCCCTTACACCCACACCCACACCCGCCCCTTACACCCACACCCACACCCGCCCCTTACACCCACACCCTCCACCCATTAGTCCCTGCCATTGGATGCTACTTCTACCCTCATCAGTGTGTCAGCAAAACCTTGGTGGTGGAAGGGGAAGAGAAGAGGATCAGGAGGAGTGCACCCAACACCCAACACCCTTCTCCCATCTCTCTCTCTACTCTTCCACCCTCAACATCTCTCCCTCTCCTTCTCTTTCCCTACCCTCTTCACCTCTTCATCCTCCCCACCTCTCTCTCCTCCTATTTCCCTCCCCACTTCCTTCTCTTCCTCCCTACCCTCTTCACCTCTTCCCTCCCCATCTCTCCCTCTCCTCCTATTTCCCTCCCCACTTCCTTCTCTTCCTACCCTCTTCACCTCTCCCTCTCCTCCTATTTCCCTCCCCACTTCCTTCTCTTCCTCCCTACCCTCTTCACCTCTTCCCTCCCCATCTCTCCCTCTCCTCTTCCTCCTCTCCCTACCCTCTTTACCTCTTCCCTCTCTTCTTCTCATTCCCACCCTCCCTTCACCTCTTCATCCTCCCCACACCTCCTCTTCTTCCCTCCCTCCTGTCTCTCCCTAGCCTCCCTACCTACTCGCCCACGTTTCCTTTCACTGCGTCAACTTAAAACGTTCGACATTCGCCCACTCCTACCCTCCCTTGCCCCCTTTCCATACCCTCCTTCCATACCCCCTTACATTCCACAGCCTGCTTTGGTTACCTCCCCTTCCCTTCGCTGCACCACCACCCTTTCCCTCACGTCACTCCCTCACACCCACAGTTCCTCCTTCACTTTCCTTCGTTGAGTCATTGCACGTTTTAGCCAATTTCGTCCATTCATTCTCGTCAGCCACACACACACACACACTATCTAAACGCTCATCTTTGAAGCACTTATACACACACACACACACACACACACGAGAGAGAGAGAGAGAGAGAGAGAGAGAGAGAGAGAGAGAGGAGAGAGAAGAGAGAGAGAGAGAGAGAGAGAGAGAGAGAGAGAGAGAGGAGAGAGAGAGAGAGAGAGGAGGAGAGAGAGAGAGAGAGAGAGAGAGGAGAGAGAGAGAGAGAGGAGGAGGAGAGAAAGAGGAGAAAGTGAGAGTTAAAGCACTTATACACACACGGAGAGAGAGAGAGAGAGAGAGAGAGAGAGAGAGAGAGAGAGAGAGAGAGAGAGAGAGAGAGAGAGAGAGAGAGAGAGTGTGTGTGTGATTCTCTTCCAGCTATCCCCCCCACTTGGGCTATCCTCCAAGTCTTTAAATGTCGATCCACTGAAATATTGATTGAAATTATCTTCCCTTCTGCCCTGCCCTCTCCCTGCTCGGCTAAGAGGTAGAAGCAGACTACATATACATGATCTACCTATACTATCTATCTATCTACATAATTCTACATATTATATACCTTCCCTCTCCTCACAAACAAGCCCAACACCCATAAACCCGCCCAACACCCAAAAAAACGCCAAAAACACAAATTTTCTCCTTTTTCACACGTCTATTTGTCTCCAGAACGCCAAAATTCCCCTTTAGGTTTGTGAGGACGGGGGAAAAAGTAAGGGTGGCAAGCGGAGGGAGGGAGTAGGTGGTCCTGTCAGGGGAGGGAAGGAGAGAATCCTGTGTCCAGTCAATTACCTTCCTACCTCCCTCCTCCCCATTCTCCTCCTCATCCTCTAGAGCGGAACTGTAATTTCCTGCTCCTCCTCCTCCTCCTCAGGGGCGGCCAGGGTGGAGGAGGAGGAGGAATACAAAGGAAACACAAACAGCAACAGACCGATAGGTCCTTACAAGGCTGTTTGCTTTAACTACACTACACTAACTAGATAATAAGAGAGAAAGGATAGGAAGTAGAAGGCTCCTCCCCACCCACCCATCCCTCCAGCTAAGCTAAGAGGAGGAGGAGGAGGAGGAGGAGGAGGAGGAGGAGGAGGAGGAGGAGGAGGAATGGAGGGGGAGGAAGCAGGAGTAGAGGAGGAGGGAGGAAGGAGAGGAGTAGAGGAGGAGGGAGGAAGGAGAGGAGTAGAGGAGGAGGAGATAGGGAGAGAGGAGGGAGGCAGGAGGGACATGTCATTAGGAGAGAAGCACCCCCCATCCTTCCCCCCTGGACCTTCCTAGCTTCAGAGATGTACAGTTAATATTCACGCGAGATGCCCTGTGTGTGTGTGTTCCTGCTCTCCCGTCGACACACACACACACACACACAAATAACTGCCTTGTTCCTAACGTTTCACCCTCTTAACAGTTAACACTTCCTCCTTCACTAGGTTTCCTTCTTATCTATGATAATTTTCCCGATGCAAACTAAAACCGCGATATTTTTTTGTATCAATAATATTTAACTGATTTTCCCCTTCCCCGGTTTTTTCCTCTTCTTATATAATATATCATGTTTCTGACTTTTTCCCCTCGTTACTAGCTAATAACACTTATGATTTTTTTTCCATGAGACTACCTTTTCCTCCTCTCTCTCTCTCTCTCTCTCTCTCTCCACGATCCCCAGCATCACTCCTTTAACCCCACCACTTCTTCCTACTCCTCCTCTCCCCTCCTCTCCTTCTCCTCTCCCTCCCTCCCTCCCTCTCCTCTCCTCTCTCCCTTCCTCTCCTCCCTCCCTTCCTCTCCTCTCCTCTCCTCCCTCCCCTCTCCACCCCTCCCTCGTGCCCTCATAAATAACTCTTCCAAAACTTCGTCTCCTTATCATCCTCACGATTAATGGCCGAAAAATCCGCCAACATTAGCCCAGGAACTGTAAAAAATATAAAAAGTAAATTCTCGTCTCAGGAACCGCTGGGGGTAAATTACGCTCTGAAGGAGGCGGAAGAGGAAAAATTTGGCTACTGAACAGGAAGTATATTTATGGCAACTAAATGAAAGATGAGGAAATATGAGCATAGGAACGAATAAAGGAGATATATGTATAATATAATCAGGAAGAGGAAGAGGAAGAGGAGGGGAAGGAGAGAGGGAGGAAGAGCTTGAAAATGAAGGGGGAAAGACAAAACCCAGAGAAGAAGAAGAGGAGGAGGAGGAGGAGGAGGAGGAGGAAGAGGAAGAGGAGGGGAAGCTTGAAAATGAAGGGGGAAAGACAAAAGCCAGAGAAGAAGAGGAGGAGGAGGAAGAGGAAGAGGAGGGGAAGAGCTTGAAAATGAAGGGGGAAAGACAAAACCCAGAGAAGAGGAGGAGGAGGAGGAGGAGGAGGAGGAGGAGGAGGAGGAGGAGGAGGAGGAGGAGGAAGAGGAAGAGGAGGGGAAGGAGAGGGGGGAAGAGCTTGAAAATGAAGGGGGAAAGGCAAAACCCAGAGAAGAGGAGGAGGAGGAGGAGGCTAGTCTTCAGGGACACACGGTTGTTAGGTTTCCCCGAAAAAGTTTCTCGTCAGGTACTTATGAAATTAAGAGAAAAAAGTGGGATGCAGAAGATTAAGAGTATGAAAAAAGACAAACATGTCATCCAAGTTAATGTTACGTTTTTTATACAGGACTAACGAGTGTCAAATTGTCTTCAGTCCTTCAGTTTTTTTCTTCTATTTCGTTAATGTTGCTCTTTTTGCTACTACATCACTACTTACTACTAACTATTACTACAACATTACAACTACTACAACTACAACAACATTACTACTACTGCATTACTACTACTACTACTACACACTACAACGATACTAGAGCACCAACCCTTTCCATGAAATTACACATTCTTCTATAAAACTATTATATTATTACTCCAACAACACGGGCTACTTCTACTACTACCATTACCACAACAAGTTTGCCGCCACCACCACGAATGACAACCAGGCCGCCGGTTCACTAGATTAACGTCAGCTTCCTGCTATAATTAATATCCGTTGAGGATGGAACGAAGGGCGAGGGACGTTGGGAGGGAGGGAAGGGGAGGGTTCGGGGCACTGGAGATGAATGGGGGGTCGGCTAAGGGGTGGAGACCTACTATACCTCCACACAAACACACACACACACGCTAAGCATCCTCCTCTCCGTCCGCCCTCGTCACAAGCGGCTATAAAGCATCATGAACACATGATCTCAGAAAGTCCATCACCGGCGTCAGTAGTGCCGCGATGTGTGTGTGTGTGTGTGTGTGTGTGTGTGTGTGTGTGTGTGTGTGTGTGTGTGTGCGTGCGCGTGTGTGCGCGTGTGTGCGTGCTGTGTGTGTGTGTGTGTGCGTGTGTGTGTGCGTGTGTGTGTGCGTGTGTGTGCGTGTGTGTGTGCGTGTGTGTGTGCGTGTGTGTGTGCGTGTGTGCGTGCGTGTGTGCGTGCGTGTGTGTGTGCGTGTGTGTGTGCGTGTGTGTGTGCGTGTGTGTGCGCGTGCGTGCGTGAGGCAGCAAGGTGGTGGCGCAGCCCTGCAGGTAGGCCTCTCCGCCCTCGGGGTGACAAGGAGGGCAGGGAGGGGGGAGGAAGAGGGTCCTTAGTGCTACAGTTTGGCTGCCATTTTGTTGGCGTGGTGGCCCTTGCCGCAGTGGTGTCCGGGTATGCCCCGGAAACCCCCGCGGGGCCGTGGGAGCGCGGGGCGGGGCGCTGCACCACAATGCTGCATCACGCCGTCACGGCCCCGCACGTCAATACCGCCGCCACCGAGCAGCGGGGCCGCGCGCCTCTCCCCCCACGCCGCGCGCACCCCCCTCCACCCCTCCCTCCTAGAGAGGGGAGACACCTTTGGAATTTCCCTCGACGAAGGATGCCCAAAGTGTAGCCTTGTCCCCGGCTAGCAGCAACCCCAGGGGTGAGAGGCGCCCACCAGTGGGGAGGGGCCCCCTCCCCCCATGAGCACTTTACCCCGTATTGTCTAAGGCGGTGGTGATGGTGGTGGTGACGAGGTAGGGAGACAGGAGGACAGGGCTTACCTTAGCGGGGCGGGGCCTGGCGGGCGGGGTGCCGGGGTCAGGGGGCAGCGGCTTGGCGGCCCGGCACGCGGCTGCTGCAGGTGGCTCTCCCTGCACACAGAACACACATTGGCACACGGCTGCGGGGCGACACATGACAACAATAACACTGTGGCGCACAGAGGCAGCGGGTACTGGCGGGAGGCTCCGCGTCTGTGTGGCAAGTCTTCTGTGGCTCTGTCTGTGGCGGGGCCAGTGTTATTGTTTGTCATGCACCGGTGCCGGCCGGCCGCATGTGTGGTGTGGCGGGAGGGCGCCGCCTGCCGCTAGCCGCGTCACGGGCGTCACACCGCCGCCTGTGTGATGTTCTGGTGTGCTGCACCCCGTGTGGCTGCCCCGCCCCGCCCCGCTCCTTGTATGTATCTCTCACACACTCACTCACACACAGTGTTCAGGAAAATATCCTAAAAAGATGGAGAAAAGTTTGAATAGTTGCCTCAAGTCAGGCATTGAAAACCAGCGTTGTGAGGAAGTACGGCATGGCATGTCAGGCGGAGAGCGGCGCCGTCACCGCGAGGAGGAGGGGAAGGGCGGAAATGTGTCACAGCAACTGGTGAAGGAAATGTTCAACACTGACAGCCACTCTCTCTCTCTCTCTCTCTCTCTCTCTCTCTCTCTCTCTCTCTCTCACACACACACACACACACATACTCGGAGCGGCCTACTGACGGGTGTTGGAGGCTTGTGTCTTGTCTGGTCTGGTCCTCACAGAATTGATGGGTTGGAAGGAAGACTCGGCAAGACGTATAAAAAATATATATACTGTATGGAGTCAGAGGGGAAACTATAAAGACTGGCAACTTGTATTGGTGGAAAGTGAAGGAAAAAATGGACATGAATGGTGGCTGGTTGACGTGTGATGGTGGTGGTGGTGGTGGTAGTAGTGAGGGGGGGAAGACTAACCTTAAAAATAAAAATAAAATAAAAGCCCTCCCCTCACCCCCCCTCCCTCATGTGGGCGTGGCGTCATGAGTGGGCGTAGCTGTGCACTTGAGAGTATTGGGCGTGGGTGGTGGTGGTGATGGGCGGCGTGGGTGGGGGGAGAGAGAGAGAGAGAGAGAGAGAGAGAGGAGAGAGGAGAGAGAGAGGAGAGAGAGAGAAGAGAGAGAGAGAGAGAGAGAGAGAGAGAGAGAGAGAGTGGTTATGATGAGGGAAGAAAAGAGTAGGGAGAGAGAGAGAGGAGAGAGAGAGAGAGAGAGGAGAGAGAGAGAGAGAGAGAGAGAGAGAGAGAGAGAGAGAGAGAGAGAGAGAGAGAGAGAGAGAGAAATGTAAATGAGAGGGAAGGAAGGAAAGGAGGGAAAGAAATAGAAAACGAATAAGGGGAAGGGTAAAGTATAGGTGAGGGGGGGAGAGGGCATGCATGATACCCCCTCCCCCAACCCCCCAACCCACCCACCCAGGAGGGGGTTTACTTGTGCTGTGTTGGAGCCGTCACCTCACCCTCAACCTCTCTCGCCTCACAATAAACAACAACAAACAACAAAAAGAACAATGACACACACATGATAATATAAAGACGCCAATAGATACTTTAGGAAAAATAAATCAAGTAACTAACTACACATTAATTCTTACCATAATACAAGAAAATACAACCTTAACTAGACCTAACCAACACTCAACTACATTAATTCTTACCATAATACAAGAAAATACAACCTTAACTAGACCTAACCAACACTCGACTACATTAATTCTTACCATAATACAAGAAAATACAACCTTAACTAGACCTAACCAACACTCAACTACATAAATTTTTACCATAATAAGAAAATACCGTAATTAACTAACCTAAAAAATATCAATAACAATACAAATAATAGTAATGGATGCCACCCCCCCCCCCATCAACCTCCCTTCCCCAGCTATAAGGAACCTGGGGAGGGTGTTGGGGGAGAGAGGGGGGCTTTGTAGGGTTGAGAGAGGGGTTTTAAGGGATACTTACCAATATTGGGGTTGGTGAAGTCCCAGCTCTCAGCATCATTCTTGTAGACATTCAGTTTGCTGGGCTGTTAAGAGAGAGAGAGAGAGAGAGAGGGTGAGAGGTGAAGATAATAATAATAATTGTATTTTCACCCGAAGGCATACAGGAAGAAGAAAAAAAACCCATAATACACACACATGAGGAAATGAACCGGAGTACTGAAGCAACTATAAAATGTTAGGAAAGGTGTGTGTAGGTACGGAAAATAGGTAATGGTGGTGGTGATGATGCAATGGTAATGGTGATAGTAATGGTTATGATCAAGTGGTAGTAGTAGTACATAAGAACATAAGAAAATAAGGAAGCTACAAGAGGCCGCGAGGCCTACACGTGGTAGTTCCTGTCACCTAACACTACCTACATCCACCTTTCATCCCCATCCATGAACCTATCCAGCCCCTCTTTAAAGCTCCCTAATGACTCCGCACTAACTACCTGTCTACTGAGACCATTCCATTCGTTCACCACCCTATTTGTGAACCAGTTTTTCCCTATTTCCTTTCTAAATCTACGCTTTTCCAGCTTGAATCAGTTACTTCTTGTTCTACCCTGGTTAAAAGCCGTAAGAACTTTTCCTACCTCTCCTTTATTAAATCCCTTTATCCACTTAAAAACTTCTATCAGATCGCCCCTTACTCTGCGTCTCTCGAGTGAGTGTAATTTTAATAACTTCAATCTCCTCTCATAACTAAAGTTACGCATCCCTTGTATCATTTTGGTCATCCTTCTCTGCACTGTTTCTAACAACACTATATCCATCCTGTAATATGGAGACCAAAACTGAACTGCATAGTCTAGGTGAGGCCTGACTAGAGCCAGATAAAGCTTTAGAATAACTTCCGCATTTCTACTTTTAACACTTCTGGTAATGAATCCTAATACTCTATTAGCTCTATTTCTGGCCTCAATACATTGTTTCCTAGGTCGGAGGTCTGGGCTCACCCTCACTCCAAGATCTTTTTCACCTTCTGATCTTTTCAGCGATACATTGCTTATGGTGTATCTATTACCAGGGTTTTTTCTACCAACATTCATAACGCTGCATTTATCAATATTAAATTCCATCTGCCATCTGACTGCCCACTCGTTAAGTTTATCTAAGTCTCCCTGCAATATGTTTACATCAGACTGTGATCCAATAATCCTACCTAACTTAGTATCATCAGCAAACTTGCTGATATCACTGCTAATCCCACTATCCAAGTCGTTGATGTAAATAAAAAATAGTAATGGACCCAAAACAGACCCTTGTGGAACTCCACTTGTCACCAGTCCCCATTTAGATTTAGAATTTAGTAGTAGTAATAGTAATAGTAATAGTAGTAGTAGCAGTAGTAGTAGCAGTAGCAGTAGTAGTAGCAGTAGTAGTAGTAGTAGTAGTAGTAGTAATAATAATAATAATAATAGTAGTAGTAGTAGTAGTAGTAGTAGTAGTAGCAGTAGTAATAGTAGTAGTAGTAATAGTAGTAGTGGTAGTAGTAGTAATGGTAAAATATAGAGTTGAGAGAGTAAGAAGGAGGAATACAAAAAAAATATTATGCCAAGGAACACAAGACAGAATGAAATAGAACAAGGAGAACAAACTGAAAGAATGAAGATGAATGAAAAAGATGAAAAGAATGAAAGAATGACAAACTAACATGAGTCTGAAAAGAAAGCCAACGTGTGTGTGTGTGTGTGTGAGAGAGAGAGAGAGAGAGAGAGAGAGAGAGAGAGAGAGAGAGAGAGAGAGAGAGAGAGAGAGAGAGAGAGAGAGAGAGAGAGAGAGGAGATAATGTAAAGCAAGACAGGAAAGACAAACAAACAAAACTAATTAAAGAAAACTAAGAGGAGACAAACAAGTGAATGTCATGCGAACACGAGTAAACAGAGGCAAAGGAAAACAGAAAGAAACTTAAGAAAAACAAAACAAATGAAAGCAGGGATGCGTAACAACGGCGTGAAGGAAAAGGTACAAGAAACTGAGAAGCGTTGAGGAAAAAGTACAAGAAACTGAGAAGCGTTGAGGAAAAAGACAAGAAACTGAGAAGCGTTGAGGAAAAGGTACAAGAAACTGAGAAGCGTTGAGGAAAAAGACAAGAAACTGAGAAGCGTTGAGGAAAAGGTACAAGAAACTGAGAAGCGTTGAGGAAAAAGACAAGAAACTGAGAAGCGTTGAGGAAAAGGTACAAGAAACTGAGAAGCGTTGAGGAAAAAGACAAGAAACTGAGAAGCGTTGAGGAAAAAGACAAGAAACTGAGAAGCGTTGAGGAAAAAGACAAGAAACTGAGAAGCGTTGAGGAAAAAGACAAGAAACTGAGAAGCGTTGAGGAAAAAGACAAGAAACTGAGAAGCGTTGAGGAAAAAAGACAAGAAACTGAGAAGCGTTGAGGAAAAAAGACAAGAAACTGAGAAGCGTTGAGGAAAAAAGACAAGAAACTGAGAAGCGTTGAGGAAAAGACAAGAAACTGAGAAGCGTTGAGGAAAAAAGACAAGAAACTGAGAAGCGTTGAGGAAAAAAGACAAGAAACTGAGAAGCGTTGAGGAAAAAAGACAAGAAACTGAGAAGCGTTGAGGAAAAAAGACAAGAAACTGAGAAGCGCTGAAACAGAAAAGTGAGAAAAATAAGAAAATACGAGATGCGAGGAGAGGAGAGAAAGTGGCGAATGAGAAAAGGTGAAAGAATAAGCGAATGTGATAATGCAAAGAAGAAAGGAAATAAGAAAAGTGAGAATAGAAAGAATGATGATAACTTAGACGAGGTAGAAGATAGTAACAATTTATAACAGTAAAGGCAAAATAGAGATAAGATTTAAGAGCAATAGCAAGTGTTAAATGCAATAAATAAAAGACACGAGGAAAAATGTGGTGGAGTTAGCAAAGTAAAGGAATGTACGAGTGAATTCAACTGCACAAAACGGATAACAAAAATGATAAACAGTGGAATTAAGATAAATATTTACTACCAATCTTTGAAAATTGTTTAAAACGGGCTTGAGAATACTTGAAATAATATAAACACTAGAATATGAGGGAAACTTGTGAATGAAAGCAATGAGAGAGAGAGAGAGAGAGAGAGAGAGAGAGAGAGAGAGAGAGAGAGAGAGAGAGAGAGAGAGAGAGAGAGAGAGAGAGAGAGAGAGAACAGAGAGAAGAGACCTAGAGACGAGACGAGAGAAGAAACGAGTAGAGAGAGAGAGAGAGATTCATACAAGAATAAACTCTAAAACACACACAGACACACACACTTACGAAAAGGTGCTCCCTAATACTACACAAAATCCCTAAAAAGCTTCTCAAACGCGACTGGAAGAACCGTAAAGAAAACATTAAAACAATATAAAGGTAAGAGGATTGTCAGGTAAGAGGATTTACGACTAGGAGGAGGAAGAGGAGGAGGAAGATAAAGTTGTCAGTCTTAGCATCTTTAGTAGTCTCCGTCTCCTCCTCCTCTCCCTCCTCCTTACGATGTGTATTGACTTCGACAACTCTGCTCTCCCCGCGACAAAAGTTGGTTTGGATTTGCAAGTCTGATTACAGAGTCTGGAGGTTCGTCTTATTCCGCTCGTGTCTTGTTCGCTTCACCCAGGAGGAGGAGGAGGAGGAGGAGGAGGAGGAGGAGGAGGAGGGGGAGGAGGAGGAGGAGGAGGAGGAGGAGGAGGAGGAGGAGGAGGAGGAGGAGGACGAAGAAGAAAACAGAAGGTAATTGAAAACTAACAGAAATCCTAGAGGGAAAATGAAGGGGCATGTGTAGAGAGAAGAGAAGAGAAGCTGAATTTGATAATGATAGCGAGCTGAACATAAACGTCAAAGCAGAATCCAGGTTACCAGACAGATATACATACATACATACATATACACACACACACACACACACACTTTGACATTTAACTCGGTAAGCTTGGAGCACTAAATACCACAACGTATACCAGAATAAACTGTGTGTGTGTGTGTGTGTGTGTGTGTGAAATGCAGTGGCACTCATAAAGGACGACGAGAGAGAGAGAGAGAGAGAGAGAGAGAGAGAGAGAGAGAGAGAGAGAGAGAGAGAGAGAGAGAGAGAGAGAGAGAGAGAGAGAGAGAGAGAGAGAGAGGAGAGAGAGGAGAGAGAAGAGGAGAGAGAGAGAGAGAGAGAGAGAGAGAGGAGAGAGAGAGAGAGAGACGAAACTAAAACTTAAAAAACTTAAAAAACTTAAAAAACTCAGAAAAACTAGTAAAAACAAAAAGAAAAACTAGTAAAAACAAAAAGAAAAACTAGTAAAAACAAAAAGAAAAACTAGTAAAAACAAAAAGAAAAACTAGTAAAAACAAAAAGAAAACCAAGAAAATATAACTAAAAATCAAACCAAAATAAGTTATAAGACGGAAGAAAAATAGACCACGACAGACACACACACACATCCCTACCTGCCACGTGTCACCAGGTAAACATCACCCTCTCCACACCCTCTTTACCTTCCACACCCTCCACACCTGGCGTTAATGAGCCTCCCCGTCCTGGCGTCACCTGTGCAAGCCTCACTACACCTGCCGCCCCTGCCCCCTCACTTCTTTCCCACCACACGGGTTCTGCCTCCCCTGCCTCACCACACCTGCCACCCCTGCCTCACCACACCTGCCGCCCCTGCCCCACTACACCTGCCCCCCCTGCCTCACCACACCTGCCACCCCTGCCTCACCACACCTGCCACCCCTGCCTCACCACACCTGCCCCCCCCGCCTCACCCCCCCCCTGCCTCACTACACCCCGCCCCCCCTGCCTCACTACACCTGCCCCACCACACGGGTTCTGCCTCTTTAGCCAAATGTAAGCAAGAGGAAAGGTTCGAAAGTTTGGTTTATGTATATCAAGAGAGTAGGCTATGAGGTATGCTAGATTTCTCGATAAAGAGGAAATATTTGTTTTTCGATTAAGAGGAAATATATGTCTGTGTAAAAATAAGCGTCAGTATCTATTGTGCAACTTAATTTTTAGGGTTGATCGTGGTTTGTGAAATAAAATTTGATCGTTTAAAATAGTCTGTTTGTGAATATATGATCGTTAAAATTTTGTTTGTGAATATATGATCGTTAAAATTGTCTGTTTGTGAATATATGATCGTTAAAATTGAGTGTTTGTGAATATATGATCGTTAAAATTGAGTGTTTGAGAATACATGATCGTTAAAATTGAGTGTTTGTGAATATATGATCGTTAAAATGGAGTGTTTGTGAATATATGATCGTTAGAATAGTCTGTTTGTGAATATATGATCGTTAAAATTGAGTGTTTGTGAATATATGATCGTTAAAATGGAGTGTTTGTGAATGAATATATGATCGTTAAAATTGAGTGTTTGTGAATATATGATCGTTAAAATGGAGTGTTTGTGAATATATGATCTTTAAAATTGAGTGTTTGTGAATATATGATCGTTAAAATTGAGTGTTTGTGAATATATGATCGTTAAAATTGAGTTTGTGAATATATAATCTTTAAAATTGAGTGTTTGTGAATATATGATCTTTAAAATTGAGTGTTTGTGAATATATGATCTTTAAAATTGAGTGTTTGTGAATATATGATCTTTAAAATTGAGTGTTTGTGAATATATGATCTTTAAAATTGAGTGTCTGTGAATATATGATCTTTAAAATTGAGTGTTTGTGAATATATGATCTTTAAAATTGAGTGTTTGTGAATATATGATCTTTAAAATTGAGTCTATATGAAAAAAAGTCATTGTGTATTAGGCATAATTTTTATAAGTGTTCCTGGAGGTTAGTCAATGAAAAAAAAAATAGTGAAGGTATAGCAGTGAGTGAGTTCTTTGTGGGGTTGTAGTCATGATTAATAGTGAAGGTGTAGTGTAGCATAGTGAGCGAGTTCTTTGTGGGGCTGTAGTCATGATTAATAGTGAAGGTGTAGCATAGTGAGTGAGTTCTTGGCGGGGTTGTAGTCATGGTTAATAGTGAAGGTGTAGCATAGTGAGTGAGTTCTTTGTTGGGTTGTAGTTATGATTATCTGATATCTTGTCTTATCTTACTTGTGTTCAGATAAAGAGGCTTATGACAGGATTAATGGAAAGCTCCTAAGATCCCGTGGCTCTAAGTTGTGTTATGTGTGGACTGACTGACTTCCTGACTGACTTAATCGCTGACTGATTGAGTGCCTGACTGACTTCCTGACTGACTTAATCGCTGACTGATTGAGTGCCTGACTGACTGAATGAATGATTGACTGGCTGAATGGTTGAAACACTTGGCTGACTGACTGACTTCCTGACTGATTGACTGACTGGCTGACTGACTGAATGGTTGACTGACTGACTGACTGACAGGCTGAATGAATGGTTGACTGACTGACTGACTGGCTGAATGAATGGTTGACTGACTGACTGGCTGAATGAATGGTTGAATGACTGACTGACTGGCTGAATGGTTGACTGACTGACTGACTGGTTGACTGACGAACTGACTCAAAGGGGAACATTTATAAGAGGAATGTGAACGCAAAAGTCAAAGGTGAGTTCATTCATGAAACTGTTATTCTTACATCTATAAAAAAAAAACGGGAAAAAAAAAAAAAAAAAAAAAAAAAAACTTGACAAGACATGGGGAAAAAAAAGAAAAGAAAAAAATAGGAAGCAATGTTGTCTATATTTACAAACTAGAGAATTAAGAAAAAAATATTAATAGGAATAGAAAAAAATAACAAGAATAACAGGAAAATATTAATAGGAACAGGAAAAAAAATAACAGGAATAACATAGGAAAATATTAATAGGAATATAAAAAAATAGGAATAACAGGAAAAAATATTAATAATAGAAGAAAAAAAATAGGAATAGGAAAAAAAATAACAGTAAATAAGTTAGAAAAACATTAAAAGGAATATAGTAAAAGTAACAGGAAATAACATAGGAAATAACATAAGAAATAACATGGGAAAAAAAAATTTCATCTGCATCACTTCTCTCATTTGGATTATTCAGCTAATTTAAGAGTTGAGTCAAAAGTGCGTTCTCATGTGCCTAAATTCCCTCCTTTTGTTTATAACGTTTTGCTACAATGAACTGGCAGCCCCTCCCCCCTCCCTTAATACCTCCCCCCCTCCCCCCTCCCTTAAAAGGCCCAACCACGACCTGCTGACTCAACAAAGAAAAAAGAAATAAAAAAAAAGTTGGAAAAGAGGAAAAACACTAGAGTTGCAATGACCTCTCTCTCTCTCTCTCTTACGCTCCGTTAAGTTCGTGGAGGTAAGCTGGTCTAGTCTGGTCTCCCCTCTCCTTTTCCCCCTTCCCTCCCCCTCTCCCATTCCTTCCTTCCCTCCTCTCTCCCTCTTCCTTCCCCTCTCCCCCACTCTCTCCTTCTTCCTTTCCCTCTCCCTCTTCCTACCCCTCCCCTCCCCTTCCCTTCCCGTCCTATAGTCTACAAGGGGTCAGGACTTTACTTTCCCAGCACTCCCTTTAACACCTCTCCTCTCCTCCACTCCCTTTCTCTACTAACCCAGTCCCCATTCTAACCCTTAAATTAATCCCTTTTCCTCCCCTCCCATGGGCCTCCTCTTCCACTCCCACTTCCCTTAAAATCTCCTCTTAAATACCCTCATTCACCCATTTAAAACTCCTTAAAGTAATCCCTTTTCCTACCGTCCCTCTCACTCCCACTCCCCTTAAAACTCCTCCTAAAATACCCTTAATAGCTCTCCCTCCTTCCATTCCCTTTCTCTACTAATTCATTGCCCATTCCTCCTTAAATGAATCCCTTTTCCCCTCCCTCTCCCACTCTCCTAAAATACCCTTAATAGCTCTCCCTCCTTATAATGACTCTGCACCACACACACGTCAACCTAACCTAACGCATCGTCCACACCCACTATTTACGTCCCGGGTCACGCAACTATAAATGGCAACACCAGTGATATAAAAAAGGTGTTGTGTGGCCTTGTGACCCTTGTGTGACCTATGACCTCCTGCCTCCTGACCTGCCATGACCTCGGTGGTGGTGGTGAGGCGACCTGCGCTTCACCACTGTGCTTCAAACTGGTTTTTTTAAAGCTGATGTTGATACGTTCTTCTCTTCCTCTCCTATTCCTGTTGCAATATACTCTCTCTCTCTCTCTCTCTCTCCTCGTAATTTTTCTATCCCTTCAATATTTTCCGTTTCCCTGGGCACCATTTCATATTTTGGTGATGAACGGTGTGTGTGTGTGTGTGTGTGTGTGTGTGTGTGTGTGTGTGTGTGTGCCATGGAAGCTTGTGTATGCTCACATTATAAATCATAACGATGACAACACTGGCTCACTCGCTTGTACACACACACACACACACACACACACACACACACAGCCGCTGTAAATTTGGCACTATCCGTCATCCTCATCCATAAACCTATCCTCTCCAAGCTTCTCGGTGCAAGCCTTCTATTGTAGTCACACTTCAGACCTAAATCCTGCCTCACTATCATAACTATACTAAACCCTGCCTTGCTACACTCATCCAAGACTGTTTTGTGAACTTATTCCCTACCTTACTCTATTTCCTGAATCAGTTGACTTCAGTTCATTTCCTCATGTATGTATATTATGGGGTTTTCCCGCATGCCTTAGGGTGAAAAATGAAATTATTATTATTATTATTATCATAATTTTGACATAGTACATACACAAATCCTTAGTTCCAGACAACTAACGAAAATTTGTGGTGAAAACGTTATATTTTAAGTTACTGACCAAATAATAATAATAATAATAATAATACACTGTGCTTCTAAAACACAAACGAAAATACTGACATTTTCTCCCTCCCTCTCTAATAATAATGATTGTAATAATAATTCACGGTGCCTCTACAACAGACACTGACATTCTCTCTCTCTCTCTCTCTCTCTCTCTCTCTCTCTCTCAATCAGGAGTCTACAGGGATTAAATTCTCAAATAACTCAGATAACAATGGCTGCGGTGGAGGCGGTGGTGATGGTGTTATGATAATGTTATAGTAGTTGTGTGCCTGCCCGCGAGAGCGTTGAATTATATCAAAGAGGAGGAAGAGGGGTGTGTGTGTGTGTGTGTGTGTGTGTGTGTGTGTGTGTGTGTGTGTGTGTGTGTGTGTGTTGTGGTGTGTGGTGTGTTGTGTGTGTGTGTGTGTGTGTGTGTGTGGGGTGTGTGTGTGTGTGTGGTGTTGTGTGGTGTGTGTTGTGTGTGTGTGTTGTGTGTATGTGTGTGTGAGACAGAGACAGAGACACAGAGAGGCACTAGCAACCCAGCTCTATCACGCTTCAATTAACCTGTACAATGTTTACGTCACTCTCTCTCTTATCTAGCTTATTCATCGTTAGAATACTTTACATTTAATGACATTTAAATTTGAGTTGCGAAAAGGTGACGAGAGAGAGAGAGAGAGAGAGAGAGAGAGAGAGAGAGGAGAGAGAGAGAGAGGAGAGAGAGAGAGAGAGAGAGAGAGAGAGAGAGAGGAAGGAGATATAAGTGAACAAAAAGACTAGAATAAAGGGAATTGAAAGAACATAAGGGAAGACAGAGAAGAGAGGAAAGAGAAAGAAGAATGAGAGATAGAAAGAAGAAAGAAGAAGATAAAAGAATACAGAAACAGGAAAGAGAAAGACCCGTTAAGTAAAAAAAGAAAAAAAGATGAGGAAGAGGAAGAAAAATGAAGGATGTTTATAAGAAGAAGAGCGAGAGAGAGAGAGAGAGAGAGAGAGAGAGAGAGAGAGAGAGAGAGAGGGAGAGAAAACCGTTATGATAAAGATGAGGAAGAGGAAGGAAAAGAAATATAATAGACGGAAGAATAAGGAGGGAAAGAGAAACAGAGAGAGAAGGGAGAGAGAGAGAGAGAGAGAGAGAGAGAGAGAGAGAGAGAGAGAGAGAGAGAGATGAGAGAAGAGAGAAGAGAGAGAGAGAGAGAGAGAGAGAGAGAGAGAGAGAGAACCGTTATGATAAAGATGAGGAAGAGGAAGAGGAAAAGAAATATAATAGAAGGAAGAAAAAGGAGAGGGGAAGAGAAGCAGAGAGAAGGTAAAGTAACGAAAGGTAAGGAATGAATTTTTCTTTCCTTCCTTCCTTCCTTCCTTTTGCCTCCTCCGTCTAACTCATGCCCCCCCCCCCCCCCTTCCCCCTCATAATCCTGGTTTGAGGAGGGATAAGCGTGGTCTCCTTCCCTGCCATATTACCTCCAACACAGCCAGGAGGAGGAGGAGGAGGAGGAGGACAATGAAAAGGAATAGGACCAAGTAAATGAAGAGGATCGTGGACGAGGAAAAGGAAAAGGAAAAGGAAAAGGAGAAAATTAGAAAAAGGGGGAAAATTGGGGAAATTGATAAAGGGGGAAATTGAAATGGGGGAAATAGAAAAAATGGGAAATAGAAAAAGGGGGGGAAAAATTAAAAAAAAAAAAAAGTTAAAATTTTTTTTTAAAAAAAAAAAAAAAAAAAAAAAAAAGGTAAATTAAAAAAAAGGGAAAAATTAAAAAAGAAAAAAAAATGAATAAAAAAAGGGAAATTGAAAAGGGCAAAATTGAAAGAAAAAAATGAATAAAAAAGCTAAAATTGAAAAAGGGGAAAATTGAAGAAAAAAAAAGGAAAATTAAGGATGAAGAACTTGAAGATACCTATGAAAAAATCTTAAGAAAGGGAGGAATACAGAAAAAACAAGGAAATAATAGGGTTGCAGATGAATACTATGACAAACAGCAGGAAGATAAAGAGGCGTGGCAAATTTTATAAAAGGATCCGAGTGTTAGAAAATAGTACATGAGCTTAGATAGTCGATAAAATTTTTTACCATCATCTATTGCTTCTTAGAACTTATCTATATTCAAGTAATAAAAAAAGGGAAAAATGTTATACAAAAATTTTATGGTGCCTCTCCCCCTTCCCCCCTCTCTCCCTTTTTCTCTCCTTTTTTTTTCTCTCTCTCCCTTTTTTTTTTCTCTCTCTCTCTCTCCCTCCCTTTCTCTCTCTCTCTCACACACACACACACACACAACTGGCGCTATAAAATGTCGCACACGTGTAAATGGAACGCTAGACAACACGGACCATGTAGACATTACTAACTATGTAGTGCAAACAAACCCAATTTTTATCCTCCCAAACAAAATGTTAAAAAAGCAAAATAGAAAAGGCAAAAAAAGCAAAAACAACTAACTCTCATTCCTCTAAAAAATAGTCCCGGAAGAAGTAGAAGTTACAGCAAATACATGAAACAAAAGCAATGACCATTCTCTTACTCACTCTGTCTGTCTGTTCTGTTCTGTTCTGTCTTGTCTGTCTGTTCTGTTATGTCTTGTCTCTGTTCTGTTCTGTTATGTCAGTCTGTCTTGTCTGTATGTCTGTTATGTCTGGCTGTCTGTTCTGTTTGTCTTGTCTGTATGTTATGTCTTGTCTGTCTGTCCTGTTCTGTTATGTCTGTCCGTCTGTTCTGTTATGTCTGTTCTATTTTGTTTCGCTGTCTGTCTGTCTGCCACTCTCTCTTTCCAACACAAAACACCACCAACACCCCTTATCAAACACTCCCTTTGGCATACTAAAACCCTTTGGAGTGCAGCACCCGGGGGAGTAGTTTCGGCGCCCTGCAGCCCCTCGCGCGCCCGGGTGGCTGGGTCTATCCCGTCAAATGTGCGGCCGAGAGTTAAGGAAATAATACACTTGGCTTGATTTGGCTGATTGGGTTACTTTGGGCTGGAGGAAAATGTTGAGTACTGGACTAAAATAGGGACAGATTGGGGTATTTTGGGCTGGAAAAGGGGTGAGTACTGGATTAAATAGGGACAGATTGGGGTATTTTGGGCTGGAAAAGGGCGAGTACGGGACTAAAATAGGCACAATTGGGGTATTTTGGGCTGGAAAAGGGCGAGTACGGGACTAAAATAGGCACAATTGGGGTATTTTGGGCTGGAAAAGTGGTAAGTACTGGATTAAGGGACTGATCGACTGCTTTAAGGGAAGAACAGGGAAGTGAGTGGAGGGGGACAGATCGACTGCATGAAGTCGATTCCCTATTCTTCACTGCGTGAAGAATAGGGAAGTGATTTGATAGGAGTAAAATAATGAATTGACAGTTTAAAGATGTACATTATTAAGGTAAAAAAAGTAGATAGATAGTAAACAGTATAGTAATAGTATAGTAGAGTAAGAAAGTAGACTAGATAGTAGATAAGTGTAGTGCCTTGAGGTGATAATTGTGATAAGTGACTCAACAGGTAATTAGGTAAAGTGTCCTGTCCAGGTAATTCGGGTAATTTCGGGTTAGTTTTTTTTTTTAATATATGAGGAAAAAAAGACTAAACTGTTATGTAATGAAGCTAAAAAGTGACTGTTATTGACTAAACTGTTATGTAGTAAGCAAAAAAAGTGATTTTATTGCCCTAAACTGTTATGTAAATAGCAAAAAAGGGGAAAAATTTTTTTCTTCATCATAAAAAAAAGGCTTTTTCAAAGGGGTAAAGAAATTTTTGGGTTTAAAGAGGGGGAAGAGGTTTTAGAAAAAATTTAGTCATTTCCTCCAAAGACAACATGACTAAAAAAGAAGTTAAAAGAATAAAATGGCAAGGAAAGTTAGGAGGGGAGAGAGAGAGAGAGAGGGGAGAGGAGAGAGAGAGAAGAAAAGGGAGGGGAGAGAGAGGGGAGAGGATGAGAGAGAGAGGGGAGAGAGAGGGGAAAAAAAAAAAAATTAAGGAGAAAAAAAGGGTCCCAGAAAATATAGGTTCTTTGTAAAAACACATAAATAAAGACCTTTCTCTCTCTCCTCTCCTCTCTCAAGCGAAATTTCCCGGGAAGGGCTTTTTAAACATCTTCCTGAGGTAAAAACAAATTAACATGGGGGGAGGAGGAAGAAAAGAGGAGGAGGGGAGGAGGAGGAGGAGGAGGGGGGGAGGAGGAGGGAGGGGGAAAGAGGAAGAGGAAGGGGGGAAGGGGGGTTATAAAAAGAGGAAATTTTTTTTGACTGATAAAGCAATTAAATTTAAAAACATCACCGTAACAAACACCACATACCACCCACACCCCAACAAATACTGACCGTGCATCCACCTTCACTTTCTCGATAATACACAAATATGAAGGAAAACAAAAAAAGACCGATCGCCATGAAACTTTTTAAAAAATTAAAGCAAAAGGGCAATTGGGAGCCAAAAAATTTGAAAGGGTTTCGCGATCCCGCGTCAACTTTTTTCTTAATTAAGGGGGGGGGAGGGAAGAGGGGGAGGGGGAGAGAGAGAGAAAGGGGGGGGAGAGAAGGGGAGGGAGAAAAGAGAACCGGGGGGGGGAGGGGGAAAGGGAGGGGGAGGGGGGAGGGGGTGAGGGAAAAAGGAAAAGGGGAAGAGAGCCGGGGGGAAAAGGGGAAAAGAGAAAGAGGGACCCGGGAAAAGGAGAGAGGGGGAGAGAGAGGGGAGAGAGGGAGAGAAGAAAGAGAGAGAGAATCGCTTTAAAGAAAAGGGGGGAAAAAAAAAACAAGGTCTCCAAAAAAAATAAAATGGGGGGGGGGTTCTCCTCTCTCCTCAACAATGCCTTTCCCCTTCCCTTCCCCATCAACCCCAAAAACTTCCCGCGAACCAAAAGGGGCTTTAAAACCCCTCCCGGGGGTGCCTTTAAAAGTACTTTTATTGATTGCAAAAACCTTGTTGACACTGCATGGAGGAGGAGGGGGATAGCGTTAAAAGGTTAAAGGGGTAAATATAACCCAAAAGGGCGGGGAGAGTGAGCTGAGGGGAAAGGGGAAAAAAGGCCCAAAATTCCCGGGGAAAAAAAAGTTAAAAAAAAAAAAAAAAAAAAGGAAGATTGCTGCGTCAAATTTTTAAAACTGGTTTATGATGGTGTTTTAATGGGTGGAGAGAGAGAGAGAGAAGGGGAAGAGAGAGGAGAGAGGAGAGGAGAGAGAGAGAGGAGAGAGAAAAGAGAGAGGAGAAGGGGAGAGAGAGAGGAAAAAAAAAAGGGGAGAGGGGAAAAGAGAAGAAAGGGGGGCGACACTCAGAGGTTTGGGTTGAGTTTGGGTTTGGAGGAAGAGAGTGAAAGGAATTTTTAAGGACCAAGTCCCGGAAAAAGGGAGTGAGGGGAGGTACGGGACTTTTTAAATGAGGGGGGTTGAGGGGAAGAGGCGAGGGGATAGAGGGGAGGTAAGGGAGGGTGGGGGATGGGGAAACCCCCATACCTTCACACCCCGCTCCCCTTTGGGCAAAAAGTCGAAAAAGTGAGTTTGAAAAGGGAAAACATGAGAGAAAGAGAAAGAGAGAGACAGATACAGACAGAGAGAGAGAGAAAGAGAGGAGAGATAGAGAGAGAGGGAGAGAGAGAGAGGAGGAGAGAGAGAAAGGGGGAGGGGAGAAAAGGAGAAGAGAGAAGAGAGAGGGAAAGGGGAAGTCCAAGATTCAAAAAATATAAAATGCAAAAAAGAAATAGAAAAAAAAAGGGGAAAGGGGGAAATAGGGAAAGGGGGGGAAAAAAAAAAGGGAAATTTAATGAAGGAAGGAAGGATGGTAAGGAGGAAAATGTCTCCCTCACTGTTGACCTCGATGGATGGAAAAAAAACCCTCCCCCTTTCCCTTTAACGAGGAAGGAAGAGGAGGAGGGGGAGAGGGAAAGTGTCTCCCCTCACTGTTGACCTCGAGATGGGGTGGAAAAATACCCTCCCTTCCTTGACACTGAGGAAGAGGGGAGGAGGAGGAGGAGGAGGAGGAGGAGGAGGAAAGTGTCTCCCCTCACTGTTGACCTCGAGATGGGGTGGAAAAATACCCTCCTTCCCTTACCCTGGAGGAAGAGGAGGAGGGGAGGAGAGGAGGGGGGGAGGGGGGGGGAAAATGTCTCCCCTCCTTTGACCCCGGATGGGGTGAAAAATACCCTCCCTTCCTTGACACTGGGGGAAGGGGAAGGAAGGATGGAACGGGAGGAAAAAGGTTTCCCCCCTCACTGTTGACCTCGAGATGGGGGGGAAAAAAACCCTCCCCTTCCTTGACACTAGGGGAAAGGGGGAGGAGGGGAGGGAGGAGGAGGAGGAGGAAAATTTTTCTCCCCCATGTTGACCTCGAGATGGGGTGGAAAAATACCCTCCCTTCCTTGCACTAGGAAAGAGGAGGAGGGGGGGAAAATGTCCCCCTCACTTTTTGACCTCGGATGGGGGGAAAAAAACCCTCCCTTCCTTGAAACTGAGGAAGGAGGAGGAGGGAGGAGGATGGAAAAGAGGGGAAAGTGTCTCCCCTACTTTGACCTCGGAGGGGGGGAAAAATACCCTCCTTCCTTGCACTGAGGAAGGGGGAGGAGGAGGAGGAAAGTGCCCTCCCCTCACTGTTGACCTCGAAGGGGGATGGAAAAATACCCCCTTCCTTTGACATGGGGAAAAGGGGGGGGAGGGGGAAGGAGGAGGAGGGGGGAAAGGAGGGAGGGGGGAAAAAAATTGCTCCCCCCTCCGTTGACCTCGAAGGGGATGGAAAAATACCCTCCCTTCCTTGACCTGAAAAAGGGGAGAGGGGAGGGGGAAAGTGTCTCCCCTCACGTTGCCCTCGGATGGGTTGGAAAAATACCCCCCCTTCCCTTGACCTGGGAAGGAGGAGGGGGGGAAAGTGTCCCCCCTCACTTTTTGACCTCAATGGGGTAAAAATACCCCCCCTTCCTTGACACTGGGAAAGGAGGGGGGAGGAGGAAAATTTACAAACCCCCTCCATAAAAACTGAGAATCGATGTACACAAAGTCATCACCTCATCATTTAAGGAGAAAAGAGAAAGAGAGGAAGGAGAGAGAGGAAGAGAGAGAGAGAGAGAAGAGGGAGAGGAGGGGCGGAGAGAGAGAGGGGAGAGAGAGAGAAAAATAGCCTTTAAGAAAAAAAAAAACATGGGGAGCAAATGAAAGGATAAAAAGGGGACGAGGAGGAAAAAAGGGGAAGAGGGGGAGGAAAAGAGGAGACTTATAAATCCCTGCCAAACCCAAAGCGTTCTGTTTACCTCTCTCATTCACTTCACGATGCCTCGCCTCTCCCCTCCAATCCCCTTCACTCTCACCATCTCATTCCCTCAGTCACCACCTTATATCATTCACTCACCACACTCTCTTCTCTCTCTTCTTGCGTAAAGGATATTCCACCAGGGCCCCTGCCTCCATTCTTCTTAAGATCACGCCCGCAGCACGTTCCCATACGGCGGGGCAGATGGTGTGAATCACGTCCTGGGGGAAAAAAAGGGGGCACGTTAGTATAGTAGTGTGGGGGGTTTTTTGTAGTATGTAAGGTAGTAGAAGGTAGTGTATGTAGTGGTGGGGGGCTGGTAGTAGTAGTGGTTGGGTAATAGTATGGTGGGGGTAGTAGTTTGGTGGTGGTAGTTTTGGTGGGGGTATTTGGTTGTGCTGTTTTGGTGGTGGGGTGGTGGTGGTAGTTTGGTGTTTGGTGGTGATGTGAAAAATTAATAACATGTTTTTTCCTTATTTTAAAAGAGAAAGCGATTATAGTAGTATAGTAAAATAAATACTTTAATAATAGAATAAAAAATGTGGTTTTTTCCTTACTTAGAAAAAAGGGGAGAGGAGAGAAGAGAGGAGAGGAGAGAGAGAGAGAGAAGAGAGAGAGAGAGAGAGAGAGAGAAAAGAAGAGAGAGAGAGGAGGGAAAAAGAGAGTGTATCAAATCAACACTAATAATTCTCGACACGGAACTCACTGCTTACAATCTCTCTCTCTTCTCTCTCTCTCCCCCTCCATCTCCCCAACAAAATTCTTAGCTCCCTTTCCTCCCTCTCTCGCCTTCATAATATCTCCGCTACCCTTAACACCCCTCCCACTCCCCCTACATCCTGCAGTGCCCCCATCAAGGTGACCCCATGACAAACGCCCCTCTCAGGCCCAGGGTCACTACACTGTCACTGTCCTGCCCCCCTTCCCCCCCCTCCCCCACTGCAATGCCCCCTTCCCCCCCACCCCCAATCAATGCCGGTCCCACAGTGTCTTTGGGGCGAACAAAAGTCCCAATCACGGTGCGTCTCTCCCCCCTCCCCCTCTCCGATCTCCCCTTCCCCCTCTCCTCTCTTCCTCTCCTCTCTCTCGTGTGTGTGTGCGCGTGTGGTCTAGTTACGAAATTTTACAACCCAATATATTAAATTCTCTCTCTCTCTCTCTCTAACACTTCCCTCCCAAAGCCAAATCCCGCAATTATCTACACCGGGGCGCCTGCCACCTACAAGTCGCCCCCTCAACGCACTTTCAAAACTAATTTTAAGGGGGGAGACAAAAACAGGGAAAATTTTTCTCCCGACAAACCAGGCAACAAAACCTTTCACATTTCCCCTTCCCTCTTTTAACTCTTTCCCCTTAAAAACAAATTTAAAGTATATAGAGGAGTTTATGACAGAAAATGAGGAGAAAAGGTGAAATTTATGAAAAACATGATATTAAAACTGGGTTTTCAGATTTTTTCGTTTAATTCTTTTTTTTTTTCGTTTAAAAATTACCCAAAAATAAAAAAGGGGAATAAATTAGGAATTGGATGAAAAAATGATGAAATTCTGATAATTTTGGATTGGTGATAAAATTTGACAAATTAAAAACACCCTTCGCTTGTATAAAAATCCTTCGATCCTTCACGGGCCTCTTCGCTCCTTCAAGCATCTTACAGGATCATAGGAGGGCATTGAAGTCCCACAGGTTGCTATATATTCCTGGGTTTTTTTATAAGTATTTTGACAATCCGAGTGGGGCCCAAAAAGGGATTAAATCTAATCTGATCATTGTTTGATAAAGATTAATCTACATGCCTTCATATTTTTTTTTTTGCTTTTAGTAAATTTGTCTAAATTTTTGATTTTTAAAAAGGAAAATCTGGAAGTATGTCATTGTGAAAGGCTGAAATGGGCTTCTAATCATTGAACTGAAAAAAGGGGTTCCAGATTTTTTGTTCACTGCCCAAAAACTGCTAGGAAATTTTTGGGTTTAGGCAAAAACTATTTTTTCGGGCTGCTAAACACGAAACTGGAATCATTTTCAGTTACAGATTAGAATTTCCCCATTTCAGCCAATTCCAATGACATGCTTCCAGATATTCCTTAATAAAAAGGTATAATTTGGTGAAAAACGTAAAATATTAATCAAAAATGGTTTGGGTTATTGATGAAATAATTTTTTTGAACTAATAAAAATTACGAATTGAACGAAAAAAAAAAAAATTAATAATAAAAAGTAAAAAGTAAAATAAAATAATACAAATTCGAAGTTGCAATTAAAATAAAAATATTAATGGAAAATTCAATTTTAGCGAAAAAAACACCATTTAAAAAAAAAGTAAAATCTGCTTGAAAATCATGCATTTAAGCAAAAATTTAAAGAGAGTCTGGAATTATGGGAAGCAGCCAGCATTTCGGGGGGAGGGGGAAAGAGGGAAGGGGGGGGAAAGGAAAGGAGGGGAAGGGTTTTTGGGGGGGGGAGTGGAGGGGGAAAGGGAAGAGGGGAAATGAGGTGGGAAGGGATGAGGGGGGAAAGGGGGGGGAATGGGAGGGGGGGAAGGGGTAGAGGGAGGGGAGGGAGTTTGTTTATGACGTCCGGGGGAGTAACAAAAAGCTTTGGGCGCGAGGGAGGGTGGGGGATCGACACCTGTTTTGGAGCCATATTCAGGCCTTTTTATGGTCTTTTCCTACACTTAAATTCCCCCTAACTCTTTTTCCCCCTCCCCCCCCATGCTCCCCCCACTTCAACTCTTTCCCCTCCCCTTCCCTCTCCCCTATCTTCAACTCCCCCCCCTGCCCCCTTCACTCTTTCCCCTGCCACTTTTTCTCCCCAATCTTCAAAATCTTTTTTCCCCTCCCCCCTTTATCTCCCTTATCTTCAACTCTTTATCTCTACCTCCAAATTTTTTCCTCTTTCTCCATCTTCTTTCTTTCTTTCTCCTCTCTTTACCCCCACTCCATCTCTTTCCTCTCTTTTTTTCAACTTTTTCTTTCTCCATTTTTCCAAACCCCTCTCCCTCTCCATCCTCTTTCTCTATCTCCAAATTTTTTCTCCTTTTTCCACGCTTCCGTCTCTTTATCTCCAAATATTTCCTCTCCCCCATCTTCCAAATATTTCCTTTCTTTTTTCCCTCTCCAACTATTTCCCCCTTTCTCCTCTCTTTCCCCCCCTTCTATTTAAACTTTTTTCATCTTCCCCCACCACCGAGGACTCTTTTTTTTCCCCTCCGGTAAATATTTAAAATAGATAAAGCCTGTTGTGGGATCGGAACCAGAAAAATCTTACAAAGAAAAAAAAAAAAAAACGTACTGTTAAAAAAAAAAATCGAAAAATAAACGACCAGAAAAAGTTTGAACATTTGAATAAAAACGTAAATTCGTGAGAAAAAAAAGTTTAGGTAGGATTACTGACAGATTTTGAAATATAAATTAGAATCAGAAAAGTACAAATTATGAAGGAACGGTGTACAAAGAATGAATATTAGATTAGACAACTATGCAAATGTTTCAGTGATCAAAACTAATGGGTAAAAAACAATAAATGAAACTTAAAAAAAAAAAAAACCTGTTAACATTTTTTTTTTTTCTAAATAAAAACCCCCAAATAAAAAACAAAAAAATATAAAATCACTAATAATAAAAAATAAAAAAACCTCACTATACTACTAATTCAAATAATAAAACAATAATCCCCAAATACTCAAACCTAAAAACGGATTAATTTTGATGGGTTAAAAATATATAATTAGACAGAGGACGAATTTTATGACGAATTAAAAAGAAAACTTATGACCAATCTGGAGAGAGAGAGAGAGAGAGAGAAGAGAGGAAGGGGAAGGAAGGGGAGAGAGAAGAGAGAGAGAGAGAGAAGAGAGGAGAGGCACAGGTGATTTTGTCGTACCCGCCTCACAGACACCCCTACCCCATTCTCTCTCTCTCTCTCTCAACACGCTAATCAACTCAACTTGTATCGCATAATTAAGATCCAAACGTAATCCCCACAAAACAGATTCAGTCTCTCTCTCTCTCTCTCTCTCACTCCCTCTCTCTCTCACTCCCTCTCTCTCTCACTCCCTCTCTCTCTCACTCCCTCTCTCTCTCACTCCCCCTCTCTCTCCTCCCTCTCTCCCCTCACTTTTCCCTCTCTCTCTCCTCCTCCCTCTCTCCCCCTCTCCTCCCTTCTCTCTCTCTCACCACCCTCTCTCTCTCCTATCCCTCTCTCCCCTCACTCCCCTCCTCTCCTCCCCTCTCTCCACTCCCCCCTCTCTCTCTACTCCCCCCCTCTCTCCACTCCCCTCTCTCTCCCTCCCCCTCTCTCCTTTACTCCCCCTCTCTCTCACCTCCTTCCCCCCTCCTCTTCACTCCCCTCTCTCCACCCCCTCTTCCTCCTCACCCCCCTCCTCTCTCTTTACCCCCCCCCCCCCCCCCCCCTCCCCCCCCCCACCCCCCCTCTCTCACTCCCCCTTTTCTCTCCCTTTTCCCCCCCCCCCCCCCTCTTCCCCCCCCCTCCTCCCCCCCCCCTCCCCCCCCCTCTTCCCCCTC